>VZRQ01010249.1:77857-176024 GCA_013397975.1 Machaerirhynchus nigripectus | reverse complement strand
TCCCTCCCCTCCCCTTTTTTCCCAATTTTTTTCTTTTTTCTTTCTTTCTTTCTTTCTATCTCCCTTTCCTCCCACACCCTGAAAAAAAAGGTGCGCTTAGGTAAGTGACTGCAATGTCACTCAGGTTCATGTTTACTTTGTCAACTAAATCAACTCACATCAAAACTCAGAAATCATCTTTAAAGTACTTAAAATATTCACCTGTAAAGGAGTGTGTTATGTTTACCTTATACACCTGGAGCTCATATTGTGGTCATACAACAACAGATCTGTTCTGGTCTATTAATGCCTAAAAATGTGTAATGTGTAAAAATGTGTACCTTGGAGCTCTTCATCTGTCAGGGATGCCCCAAAATGCAGCTGCTGTAGTGTGAATTTGAAAAGGTTTCTCTGTTTATTCTGAGTTTAAAAATAGCTATATGCCCCTAACTGGGAAAAAGTGTTGCTCAAATGAATATCCCTGAGCGCTTAGTAGCACACCTCTATACTATACTTAGTAACACATCTCTACCTTGTTTTAAATACAAGTCATTATTGCTTTCCCCTACAACTCACATGAAGATAAAAATTGTCTTGAAATCCTCGAAACATTTCCTAATTGTAACTAAAAGAGTAAATTTGAACAGAGATGAATCTCAGTGTCAAAAATGTACATTTGTCCTTTGATGCAGTTGATCTGTGACTGTTAGTTGCTTTTAGCTGACATCAGAGTGTTTTCAGTGCACAGAGGAAGTTGCTGTAACACCAAAGTGAGACTGATAGCCCAGGATAGATATGTTTGCACTTCTCCTAGCTTATGCTCACAACAGAGAGAGACACACACACACACACCCACACACACCGCCACCCACACACACACACCCCCTAAAATGTGAACATCCAATATTTTTAACAGATTATACTCAATTCATTTTTTTGTTTTTGTTGTTAGAATTATTTTGTTTGTTTTTCCTGATGATATTTTTCTTTTGAAATATATACTGGATTTTAGTTTCTGAAATCTTATTGAAAATTTAGTACAATATTGTATTTTGGTACCGCTGTTCCCAATAGCTCAAATATTCTTAGAAAGTCAGCAAGATGTCTGGCTGTCTGCAATATGAATAGCTGAACATTTCTTGTGAAGAATGGAATGCACTGCATTGCTGGAATTGCATGAAAAAGTCTTTAGCAATAAGGAAAAGGCTCTGGGACCTTGGATGTCAGTTCTGGGAAAGATGAATTTATAGGTAGAGCAATCTCTCTCCTCGAACTGACATCTGAGATCCCAGAGGCTTTCTCAGTAACACTGAGGATTTTCTTTTTTTCATGATTTTCCAACATTATAATGCATACTGTGTGTAAAATTGTGAACAATTTCACACTCAAAGCAATAATGACAAACTTGGGCTTGAGAAAATGCCCACCCCCCTTTCAGTATTGCTGAATAACTTTTAGGTTTAGCAGTAATTCACTTAAGAAAGCGGGAAAAAGCTCTTTTCAATGAAGGGCAAAGGAGAACAGAGTTCAAAATCAAATGGTTACATTTACTTTTTATTGAAATCTCTTCTATGTGTTCAGAATGGGTAAATGAATCAGTCTTGAAAAATAAGCTACAGTCTCCATACATCTAAATTAGACAGTACATCATCATTTTTATGTCTCCTTTTCATTTCACTTATTACAATAGCTCTCATAGCATTACCTACACTTCTCAAAGAAATTGCCGAAGCCTACACATTTTTCTCAGATGATACTGTGAGTTTTCTGAGTTCCCTTTCTTAAACACAACAGTCAGTCTGAGTCTATAGGAGTTTGCTATTAATTTGAATGGAAACTTTGCTTTGTCTCACTGATTTGGGATAACCTTACTATCTCAGCCCAACCAATGCTTTCACTTGAGCAGAGAAGAATGACCACGTAACAATCCCTTCTCCTTCCTCCACACATAACACTCTAATGTGCAGGGCCTTATATATTTTTCATTGCAGAAGTACTTCCCTTAAGGAAGCTTATTTTTAGACAGTTTGATTTTGAACACATTTCAAGATCAAAAAATCACAGAATCACAGAAGGATTGGAAGGGACCCTCAAGGATCATCCATTCCAACTCCTGGCCCTGCACAGCACCAATTGCCAAGAGTCACACCACGTGCCTGAGCTCGTTGTCGAAATGCTTCTTGAACTCTGTCAGGCTGGTGCTGTGACCACTTCCCTGGAGAGCCTGTTCCTGTGCCCAACCACCCTCTGGGTGAAGAACCTTTTACTAATATTCAACCTAAACCTCCCCGTGCACAGCTTTAGGCCATTTCCTCTGGGTTGTGTTACTGGTCACCACAGAGAAGATATCATTACCTACCTGTGTGCCCCTCCTTTTTCCCTCACAAGGAAGTTGTGTACACGGTGAGGCTGCCCCAGTGCAGAGGAGAACTGGATAATCCTNTCCCAGTTTTGTATCATCTGTGAACTTGTTTAGTATCGCTTCCAGTCCTGCATTCAAGTAATTAATGAAGATGTTGAAGAGCACAGGGCCGAGGATGGAACCCTATGGAACCCCACTAGGGACAGGTCACCTGTCTGATGTCACCCCATTCACTACAACCCCTTGTGCCCAATCTGTGAGCCAGTTGCTCACCCATCACATGATGCATTTATCCAGCTGTGTGCTGGACATTTTATCCAGCAGGATCCTGTAAGAAACAGTATTAAAAGCTTTACTGAAATCCAAAAAAGATTACATCAACCGGCTTCCCTTGATTAATCAGGTGAATTACCTTGTTATGAAAGGAAATTAGGTCTGATAAGTGGGACTTTCCTCTCATGAAGCTGTGCTGGCTGTGGCCAATGACTGTGTTGTTTTTCAGGTGTTTTTCAACATTTCTCAGGATAATCTCCATAATTTTGCCATGCACTGAAATGAGACTGACAGGTCTGTATTTTCCAGGATCCTCCGTCTTGCCCTTCTTGAAAATCAGGACAAGGTTTTCCAGTCTCCAGTCAGCTGGGATGCCACTGCTTTCCCAAGACTGATAAGAAATCACTGAGAGAGATTGTGCAATGGAAAGGTAAAAGTTAATTTTAGTGGAAGTTCTCAGAGTTTGCAAATCTGTCCAGCTAAGGATCTCAATTCTTATAAAATCCTTAACTGTTAATAATCACTGATGTTGTAATATCCTTCTTCAAGTGCGTAACTCTAAAAGTAACATCTTTCAGTATTATGACACAATAGTAAAAAAGGTGACTGCACAGATACTGTAGAGATGTAACCCTGAGTATCTTCAGTAATAACTGAACTTATTAGTAAACAATTGTTTAAATTACATGAAACTCAATTAGTATAATAAACAACAATACATAAGCATCCCACATTTTTCAGATTAGTTAAAAAAAAGTTCTATTTGAACTGATTTGCTATATATAAACTGCTGTTTTTTAAAAGTGGTTTGGTGGTGGAATAAATAACAAAATATATCTGCCTGTCACTTGAAGGAAATAATTAGATAGCAAAAAGATGGGAAAATGATGTGAAGAGGCCATCTTCCAGTTCAATCATTTAATCAGCCTGTTTCTTTTCTTCTGGATTTTCCTGCCAAGATGGAATATTGTGTTTTCAGTATGTAATATATTGTACAGTGACATCAGTCAGTGTTCGTGCTGAATATGGAAACTTTAAAACATCACATGTGGATACATAACAATGTACTGTTAAAATATATTAAGATACTGTATTCAAAATCATTATTCTGTCTTTCTGTAAATGAATAAGTGAATCAATTATTATCAAATAAGTGGAACGAATAATTTCATTTCATCATAAAACAGTCCTGCAAGAGTTAGTTATTTTGGTATTTTTCTTAGGGAAATAGCTAGTAAAACTTTATTCCAGGTACAGAGGCATATTTTGTACGGCTGAAAAGATTTTATTTGTTTTGCATTGTTTTTAATCCTTTTTTTCCTGTTCATGTTGTTATTTTGTATTTACTTCATTAAAACCCAACAACATGAACTGTCAAAACATTCAAGTTTTCTTTACACACAAACTTTTTTTGTTGAAATTGTTGAGAGAACTTTATATGATTTTGGAAATTAATTGAATCTACCTTCTATGCACACCAACATAGATTTATTCTGGTGAAAAAAGTATTTTGTGAAAAATACTAATAAATACTTCCTTCCTAGTGGTTGAACATTGATTACGTCTGTCCCTAGCAGAACGATAGATAGCAGAAAAACCTCCTTTATATGTTGCTAAAGTATCACTGTGGGTTAAGTTCAAATACTAAAGTCATCCCTCACCTAATGCTTTTGAAGTCACTTAAACCATGATCAGGTTTTAGCCATGGTGGCTACAGAAGCAGTTGTGCTTTGATCTCACAGCTTTTCATTACTTGGAAGTTCACAGTGTTTAGTGTGCCTGTAGCATGGTATGAGACAGAAAGTACCACTCTCTCACCCAGCGCATTCAAAAAGTTTTGTCTCTCGTACTGAGCTAGCTCGATTAACTTCAGTGAGACTGGCACAACTGAAAAGAGGAACTAGACTAGGAATTACCCTGTTGCTCATGCTTATCTTAGTTGCATATATTTATCTATGTCTGTAAAATGCATCACGTAAAAATGTACAGCCTACCCAGCAGTGATATATAGTGTCAGTTTAATGCAGTGCTTTGCACTTTGCATTCCTCCCTCCAATTCCTTTTATAGGTGGCCATCACTAAACTTGGATTCAAGGTAGGAAAGATTTTCCTGGCAGCGATGCCTGTTTCTAAGCAGACTCCATGAGTAATTGTGTGGGCAGCTTTTGAGTTGCCTGTGGGTCACTCATGATTAGACTGCTAATGAGAAATCTGAGCTACCTTTTCCCCTTGCATGTCATTTCCTTTCAATTCACTTTGATTCAGGGAAGGCATATATATTTTTTTTATATAGCTATGAATAAAAATAAGTCCCTGCAAATCCAGTTACTGCAACTGTACAGAAACAGGCCTGTTGTAAGACAGTACAGAAATATGTGTATAACACTACAGATGTAGAGGTTTCATGGAACTTAGGATACCCCCAACTTTTGATGTTTATCTCCACACTTTTATTTTGATGCATACAGCAGGGACAAAATAAACACAGTTTTTCCTTTTATTATATGAAGGCGCACATTTATTTTCCAATAATAGAATTAAAATTATTTTCTTTTTGAAAAAGCTTCGCATTATAATGTAAAAGCTGCAATTTGGAAAGGTTGCAATCCTATATTTGGAATCACTGAAATGTTAGTGGATAAAACTCATTTTCCATTTTCAAAGTTTTCATTTGTTGCTTTCAATAATAATATTTGCATTTCCATTCTGGTAGAAGAAAAAAAGAAATCCTTGTCTCTTTCAGTAAAACAGGCAGAGATAGGAAGCCAGATAATTGCTATCTTCTTGTACCTAACAAAGAGGAACAATAACAAAATGTAATCTTTTGGAACTAAAACTTAATTTAGTTGTGAGGAATACTGATGTCAGGAGGAAGATGCAGGATGATTTCTGCATTTGCTTTTGACACCATCGGTTTTCAGAGCAGAACACAGTGCTGTTTGTAAAAAGGAAAGGTCTCTGCCTGGAGCTCACAGGGGTTTTGAGTGAGCTTAGTAGCCGCTGATGTGTGGTTTATAAATAGAAAACTGCTTTAAAAGAGTGTGCCAATGTCAGCTCTGCTGTCTGTAGTGTCTCATGGCACTGACAGGGATTCACAGACGCCATCTCAATGTTACGATGATCGGGAGTGTGGAGTGTCTGAGGGAAGATATATGAAGACAGAGTAAGGATGGTAGAATTTTTGATTAATTATGAAGAAATTTAAAAGGGAACTGTAAATATTCAGATTCTACTGTAGAATGTACATACAAAGAAGTGAAGGCACAAACTGTAGCCTTGATCAGTACCCATGAGGTGAGCAACAGTTTTGCAACTGGCTCCTGTTTGCAAGATTTCTCCCCTAATTTCACTCTGAAGCACCTAGGAATGTAGAGGTCAGCTTTTCAGTTTTGTTGCTGATATTTAAGGTTGTTGCCAGCCCCTCTTAGGTGAGCAGTGTTCTAGTGTGCTAGCAGTGTTTCCACTTGTTCTGAAAAAGCAATTGGATCAAATTAGAAAGCAGCACTAAAAGCACGATAATTTTAGATGACTGCTCTGTAATAACCACATCTGAGTGAACTGTATCCTTGCTATCTCTCTGTTGTGGGATTCTTCAATAGTGAGGTTGTTTTTGTATTTTTTCAGTACTTAAATATGTAATATTTTATTCATAGGAAATCTGCAATGTGGTAATTGCTTAGGACAGTAGGAACTACCATTTTATGAACCTTACAACTTTGCCCAACATATGTTTGAAAATCAAGAAGGAGTAACATATGTTGAGGAATGCTGCATTGTAAAAAGTCCTATGAAAGGGAAAAGATTACAATGAGACAGAATGAGGAAGTGTAATAAAATGAAAGGAGTCCATGAATATTCAATCGATAACTCTTGTCACTGCTGATGTGCACTAAGAGCTCCTGAGTACTGAGCAGTATGGGTTAGGTGAGGAAAGGCAGACAGTACATCTTTACACCCTTCAGATATTTTGGCACAAAAAAGCATACATTAAAACTTAAGAGGCTGTTGTCAAATACATAGCACACTGGAATCCATGCTGGTTTTCAACTCGTGTTGCACAGGATGGGCATAATATTAGTACAGAATTCTGTTCAAGTATTATTTAATTTTTTTTTCAAAAGCAGGCTTTAATACTCATTTTTGAGTTCTTTAGCAGCTCTTGACAAGAAAGGGCACAATCCAACATCAAATGCACATCTTGGGTCAGAGATAAAAGGTCAAAAATATATGGCAATGTCCACTGAATGGAGTGAAGATTAAAATTGTAGCAGGCCTAGTTATCTGTGTCTTAGTCCCTATGTTAAGCTTCTGCATTTCAAGATAAGCAGAATTTAATGGGAACCCTTATATTCCTGCTTTTAAAAAAATTAAATATCTATAACACAGGGTTTCATTTACTTTCAATAGTACTGTTATGTCTTGCAATGTCTGTAAAATTGTATGATACAGCTGTAATGCTGAATAAATTTTATTTGGCTTAGACAATTAAATTATTTTTAAAATATTTTTCTTCATACATAAGAACAGAATGTTAGCTATTTAATGAACCATATGAGGATTTGAAATTTCTGCCTCTTTTACAATTACGCCTTGCAATTGCCTATCTGAAAGACAGGGAAAAAGAGAGACGAGTAAAGGTTATGCCTTTGACTGAAATATTCCTAAGAGTAGCTACTTCTACTTAACTGAGAAGGAAAGCAAAAAAAAAAAAAAAAAAAAAAATCAGCTGAAGGAGAGACATATACAAGACATGACCCTGAAAGTAATTTACAGACATTTACCTTTCATGACTTACTTACTGACACCTCTGAGTACCAGGGAATGCAATTCTACAGTACACTCTGGTACAAAAATGCAAACACCAGTTTAGAAAGAGCACAAGTTAACAGCGTAAAATTATTTATCTTTTGAAAGGCATCTCTAGTAAATGTTCTATAAACTTAAGTCTTGGGATTAGCATTTCTGCCCTCACCAATGCTATAACCGAAGGTGTTCCATCTTGTTTCAACATATAAGAGTCTGGTGGGGGCAGTAGGTCCACACACTTACATGTTTTGTATAATCCTTTTACCTGAAGCAATGTGCAAGTGTGTTTTACAATAAACCTATACCATTAGATGTCTCATAATAAAGCCAAATAAGCACATAAGTGTAACTTTTAAATGAAATAAATTTTTTTTATCAGTGTTAAACCACTGAAAATGGAGGTATCACTCAGTAAATTTTCTGAAAAATTTCACTGTGAAGTCTTTTTATTTAGGCATTGCATGTAAAAATTTCATCTGGTAGAAAAACATTTGAAAAAGCCTTGAATTGGAGGTGTTGGTCTTATATAGCAATGGTCTAAAAATCTGTGGTAAAATAAAACTTTTTTTTGGAGAAAAAGCTAAATATTTGAGGTGGTAGAATTTATTAAATAAACACAAGCACACATATTAAATGCTACTTGATCTGAAATGAACAAATAATATACAACAATACTTGTTTCTGTTCTCCATTATTTGCATTAGCTTAAGCTGAGCAAAATCTTTAATGCAATTTCCTAGAAATAAATAAAAGCATGTGTTTTGTAACCCAAAGTTATCAAACATATAAAGTGAAAACGAAAATAAGAAAAAATGAACCCCATGAACTCACTAAAGAATAAAATTATCACATAAATTATTAGTTCATTTTTAATAATTTTGTGTGTTCGGTAGACATTGAATAGTGGGGTTATCATGCTTAATTTATAATACCTGCCATGATATCAATACTGGGCAAGATGCTTGTACTGAAGAGATGATGATTATAAATGTATGAAATTCAGTACTAAATACAATACAAAAAGTGATTGATTCTGAATCTTGCCATCACTTGCTATGCTGTGTGTAGCCTCTGGCTTTCTAAACCCATTTGGCAGAGCTGTGTTTCCTTCTACTCTAGTACTGTTAAAGAATAAACTGGGGAAATTTTCCCCTTCTGTCCCTAAAGCTGTTTTGTTTTTCTTTTCTCTTTCAAAGCAGCAGACCAGAGCATAATTGTTGGGCTTAAAGTACTAGTGGTGTCCATGCTAGGAATATCTCCTCTTATATCGCAAATATTGACAGGAAAGGGAAAGGGAATTTCAGAGCCAGCAGCGCCAATGTATCATGCAGACTCCAACACAGGATGGAGGCCTCCAGCAAGAACTCCAGCTCCCCTATGAGATCAGATAACCTGCAGAGAAAGAGGCAGCCAGAAAATACAGAACTCTAATTATACTTCTCCTTCATACACCATTTTTATTAGTAATACAGTATTTTCTAGTATTGAGGTAGTTATTGTGATTCCAATAATGTGCAAGACTTCAACAGTGTTGCTCATCAAATATATGTATGTTTTTGGACTGTCACCTAAAATGGACAGATAAGAAATACTTTTGCATGCTTATTAGTATGTGTTTATTTTAAAAAATCTTTTGCTTTACTCACCTAGTTGCAAGAACATTTGCAGACTCAATGGGTACAAACTCCTGAACACGTGTAAATGCTACCTCTCATATTTACCAGGACTTTCTCAAATATGTTCTTGTATGACTCACCTGTATGACATCACATTGCAGGACATCAGAAGTACCTCTGGTCTGGATCCCTAGAATTGCACGGGTTTTCTTCAGTCAAATCATCACACAAAACTGCAGCCAACTGTTGAAGAAGTCACCACTCAAATTGATGCAACCAGATTCCACACAGAACCCACTGGGCAGAGACTACCTGAATCAGGAGTAAAACTTGGATAAAAATGTTGTATTTACACACACAATTGCATATAAAAAATCAAAAAGAGAAGCATATACCTGATTACACAAGGTACACATATACCTCTTCCACATGAAGGAGCCTTCAGTATGAATTCTGGCTTGGGGCTAATGTATAAGCCCAGTCAATTGCACACATATATCTTCTTGTAGATGAGCTGACAAAGAATGAAGCTACTACAGCTAAACAGGCTTGGTTCTGTTGTTGCTGCCCACTGCAGCACCAGCAATTATAAAGTGCTGATCAACTCCAGGCACTGAGCACAGAAAAACTCTCTCACTCTTCTCAGCTCTGACTGATTACCAAAATGCAGGAAAGCAACTCACACATCTGAATAGGGAGCTGGTTGTTTAGAACCCATGCAAAAAAGAATGTGGAGGACAAACAAAGAGGACTTAGACACACGTTCACTCCAAATTTAAAATTCACAAGCCAAAATAAAACCATCTCATAAAACTTTCTTTCTTGAATTAACCTATTTACAATACTTGGGTTCTATGCAGTTTTTCTTTACCTCAGATTGTTTACTCAGACTCCTGTGAATGCTCTAACTATCCTGCAGAAAATTCAGAAGTATGCTGCTTCAGGGAAAAATGAAACCTGTAAATCACACATCTTTTTTCAAGACAATACAGAAGTAAGCCAAAACCAGAGTTTCACACATGATCTACAAATGTATAGCACAAATGCTAGTGAACTGATGCTTTTTGGAAAATGCACAACTTGTTCTGGGCATAAGTGTTAGGTCTGACACTTCCCTGATGTATTACTACCCTGTGAACATGAACTGTGGTCACCCCAGAAATCCCCAAATGACAAGTGATTTCCCTGGAATTGGCTACACTGGTTAATATCAAGCTGGCTACTGGTGAACAAGAAAAGATCCTACTAGTGAGCACAATCACAGAAAAGTGAAGAAGAATTTGGAGGAATGAATATAACTCAATATATTAAGCTGTATCCCTAGAAGAACCAGTTACATCAGATGTACTTTGCATCAGAAAAGAGCAAGAGGGAAAAAATATGCATTGTGGAGTCAAAACTCCTCCAAAATTTTGTTTTTATAAGAAGGTATGCTATCCATTGGAGCAGCAGAGAACTTGAGGGAGCATGTGATGATGTCTCCAGGTGAATCAAATCTCTCAACAGAATACAGAAAAGAACTAGAAGTACCCAAAAATCATGCCTCTGGGAAAGGTTTTCTTACCTTTAGGAAGAAGAAAAAAGAAAACCTTCACTGTTTTGGGAGTCATACAATGAGGAAAAGGAGAAGTAGCATACATAAACCCACTAACCATTATAGGCAAAACTAAACAAAATCAAATATTTTGTACAGAACCCCAAGGACTATGTATCCACACATCCATCCATCCATCCATCCATCCATCCATCCATCCATCCATCCATCCATCCATCCATCCATATATGTACACACACACAAAAAGGACCATTTCTACTACCTTCGAGGCTGGAAAACAGAAAAGACGTAAATGCCAACTGTCCCCCTAAACCTCTTTCACCAAGAAGACTACACACTCCCAGCCAGCACATACAGTGGATCCCTTAATGAGCACAACCCGAAATTCCCCAGGTACTGGAAGCTGTGTTGGCCTTCTAAGTAATGATGGACTTTATCTATCTTAGATAACCATGAAGGGCCACCTCTGCAGTCCATGCCACAAAAACCTTGCTACCTAAATGCAATATGGAAGTTAGTGTGCATTGCACGTGTGGAGGTAATTTATATGAATTCAGCAACATGCTAATTTATGCAGAGCTGGTTTATTGAATGATGAGTAATTTATATCCTTGGGAGTGTGATCTTTAAATCTATTACACAGTTGTAAAAACTTTTAGTGCCTCAAAGTCCGTTTCCAGGAGGTCACACACAGTCCTATATTACTGGAGACAAAAATAATATAGAAATAGAAAACAAACGCTCCATGCCTCATTTCAACTTAAGGAAAAAATTACGTGGTTAGAGTAAAGCAGCTTTTTATTTTTGGTGGGGGTTTATCTCCCAGTAGTTTTCTTTATGAATGTACATTTGAACACCATTTCCAAAAGCAGAAAATTTCCAATATAACAGAAATTCACCAGAACCCTCAATACAAAGCAGAAGGTGCAATAGCCTGATAAATAAACATCATAAATAAAGTGAAATGAAAATGATAAAACCAAGTCAAAGGAGCTGCAGATGATTTATACCAAGTGAAGGTCTTGTTCATATAATTGAAGCATTCACTGTTAGACAAAAGTATGTTTTTCTCAGGTGGTATTCAAGCTATTTTTCCTCAAAATATCTCAACTGCAACATGTCACCTCCAACAATTCTACAGAATTTTTCGCCTGAGGATGGCCTTTGCAACGATGTATATATATATCTCTATATTCATACCTGGCAAGCAAACCCAGCTTCTTCCAGAAAGATTCTTTGCTTCTGTTTAAATGTCAAAAGTAGCCTAAAAAACCAAACTGTTGCCAAACCCAGGTTGTGTGAATGTCACAGTGATGCATGCTACATACATACTGTTTACTCACTTTTTATGCATGTCAAATTCTGTCAGAATCACCTTAAAGAAATGCTGTATTTCAGAAGCAGCTACCTGCAGCCTACAGTACAATAATACTTATGCTCTACATGGGTCAGTAGTTTCCAGAGTTTCCCACAGTCAGGAAGAATAAAGGCACTTTGCACACCCGTTTCCCAAGTTTTAACACATCTCAGGTTCTACTATCAAAAAATAGCCCTATTAAAATATTTCAGAAAAATTTATTCAAATTACTATTTGCCTTACTTCTAAATACAGTTAACATGGGTGCATGTTTCTTGATTTTTGGTGTGTCTTTGGTATAAGTGTAATTTTTTCTTTTCATAGAAATATCTCTTGGACAGTTAACCTCCAGTTTCTAAAGATCAAATTATTATAGCCAGTGGTATCAGAGGGCTTGCTATGCCACTGAGTTTCATATATGAAGTTATAAAAATTGATATATTTCATTCTCAGTCAGCAAATTTTCAGACTGAAACCCATGGTTATATCATGTAAGTCCAAGGCTGATAGTCCTGTGCCTAAATGGAGCCCAATGGAATCACAACTCCACAGGGACAAAAGGAGTGTGAGTTGGTGCCCATTTATAATCATATAATTTGTGATATTTCAACATAGCGAAAGAAAAAAGATCATATTTTTTCAACTCAAGGGATTATTTTTTGATTGTGTGTGCCTTTAGGTTCTCCTCTTTTGGGATTTGTAAATTACTGTAAACTAACAAATCAACTTCTACTGGCATCAACAAAACCCCCAAATCCTCAATCACACAAATACTTCATTATCTTTAAGTGGCAAGGTCTTTGAGGTGTGGGCTGCAGAGGTACCCCTTCATGATAGTCTAAGATAAATAAAGTCTACCATTAGCTGAAAGAGCAGCACAGCTTTCAGTGATGCCCAGTGAGAGGACCAGAGACAAGGGACTCTCACTGAAATACAGGAAGTTCCATCTGAAAGTCAGGAAATATTTTTCACTGTGAAAAAAAGTAACTGAGGTCAGGGTGACTGACCACTGACATGGGTTGCCCACAAAGGCTGTGGAGTTTCCTTCCTTGGATAGGTTCAAAAGCCTTCTTCAACCAGGAGCACTTTAATTGATTTTTTTTTTCAACCATTCATGTTCTCTGAAATTCAAGAAAGCACACTGACCTTGGGGTCAGTGGTTTCACCATGTTATTCACAGTGGTGAGGGAAGTATTACAAGAAGTTGTCAACATCTTGAGTCCTTTGTTGGAAGGAACATGGTGCTCATGTTGATGATTTTCTCTTCCACAATTTTTAAAAAATTCTTTTTCTCCATGTAGGGTTATTACAACTTTCTTTTCTTCAGTGATCTGCAGCTCCAGATTGCATCCAAGTTTACTCTGTGAGGTGCCTTTTACATATGTCAGATACTGTTTCTTTGTGTCCTTTTTTACACCTAAAACCAGTTCAGCTCTAGACGTGTGTTATTTTTGAAGTGACCATTACTGAGCTGGTTATAGATGTGGGTTCTCCAGCGCTAGGGGAAGCTCAGTTAGATTTGGCAGCTCAAAAGAGGTAAGGCTGTTGGAGCTGCATTCCTCCAGCTCCACATCCCTAGCTCCGACAGTAGTGAGGCTGGGTGGGATGAGCCTGGGCAGAGTGCTTGTTCCTCACGGGTGTGTAATTTGGATGCCTGTCTCCCTGTGTCCCTGTGATCCTCTGATACTGTGGAGGTAGACCTTTAACAGGGTGATGTCTCCTGGGATGGGCCTCGGAGGAACTGGGCCAGAATTTGAGCTTGCCCATCCACTACTGTCTCTGTCCTCCTTTCTGGGTGCAGATGAGCTTTGACTACACAATCTCACCATCTTGTGACCCATTCCTTATCACCCCCCTCTTGCACTGTCTATACTGCATCCTGTGCCTTTGACTCTGAAAGCCTCTACTCTCCTTCCAAACAGAAATATCTTTTTCTACATGGAAAAACTGCTTGTTACCTGTATATCAAACTATTGTTATCACACAAATATAAACAATAGTAAAACAAATTGGATAAGGATACTTGATCCATAGTTAGAGAGGTGCTTCCACAGTGAAATCAAGTAGCACCCAGAGACAGGTCAAGAGGAACACACTCAGAACAGACTTGACAAGCCTTTTTCCTGAGCCCGGGCAAACTCAGTACAAAGTTTATGGCCTGTTACTAAGCATTGTCAGTACTGTATTATGAGGCTACATGGTTACACTTCGTTACAAGAAAGCAATCAGGAACATGGGGTCCAGTCATTGAGACCACATCTTTCAATTAACTTCACCCTGTAACAGCCCTTTCTCTGGAAAGACTTCTAACCAGGTAATCAACTATTGATGACTTTCCAACCTAGGGGCTCTCAGAGCACTGTTTTGGGATAGACAAAGAATTTCTGAAATCCCCTGGATGTTGACTTTTTCCCCTTTATCCTCATGCCTTATAAACTCCATGCACTGTAAATGCTGTATTCCCTGCTGCACTGTGGCCTTTGGAAAACAGATCTGCATGGATGGGTGCAGGCAAACATGAATCCTTCTACTTGTACCGAACCTGAAGCATGTGAGTCGGTGCCTCTTGATTCAAAGATTCGTGTCTTCATCAGTGCAGTGCTGTAGTTAATGGGAATAGAATTAGAATATATGAATACCAAGGAAATACAAAGAATGTCACTAAAAAGGTGTAAGCCTCCCATACTAGAGTTGAATGACGTGTCTTTATTGAAGAGCTCATGTGTTTGCACCTATCCATGTATACAGATGTGGGTCTGCAGATGCGCAGCATTAGGATTTGTCTTTCTTTCAAGTTACTTTTCAAACCGAGCTGCTGAAGGACCATGTACATATCTGGGCAATAGATGGAATAATTGGGCATTTATAAATCACTATTTACTGCCAGCATACCTTGTAAAAACCCTGTGTTTTCAAGCTGCCTGAAGAAATACTAGCAACTGCAGTCCTGGCCTGTAGACAGTCACAAGGATAGCAACTACAATTTTTTTGATGCTTAATGACCTACATATTAAAAGACCAGGAAACAATACTGCTAATTGCCTGTAAGGTGCCACCTACTGATTCCTTTCCTCATTTTTTCAGTATTTTTGTTCTCCAGTAGTACTGATGGATGATTAAAAATGTTAGACAGAAAAGTACATGGCTTGCGGGAATTTGTAAAATATCTTCCTACTTGCTAAGAACATCTATGAGAAAAAACTCTGTTTTAACAGCACACTCAGAGTTTTCCAGAGCTGGAAGAAAGATTGCAATCCTAACTCTGCACTTATATAATATGGGCAGAAGAATATGGGCAAAGATCTTTATACAGGAGTTGATACTGCCACATGAACTCCGACTGGGAATTTGTATTTGCAAAGTTTTTTTGCCAGTTAATAAGCCTTCTCAAAATAGGCACTGATTATTACTTAGAAAATAGCTGCAAAAGTTGAAATAATGCAATATCCTATAGAATGCCTATGAACTAAGTGGAAATTTTATGTTTTTAAATAATGTCAGTGATTTTTTTTTAATGTCTAGGTCTGAACCTTAGAGCAGACTGTTGTTACTTTGTTTGTCACAGGACTGTAAGAAATTGACATGTAAGAGGACCTATTTAACTTTTCATAAATAATTTTTGAATAGATTTAAAAACAAATTAAAATATAGACAGTTTTTCTCTTTAAATAAGTGATACAACAAGACATTTTCATCTGGTTTGGTCAAGTCACATCAAATTATGTCACATCACAGAATATGTTTAACCTAATGCAACGCAATGCAAGTGAAATATCTGCATCAAAATTTAAAGGAGTAATTTAACACAAAATTTAAAAGGAGTGTAAGAAAGTAAGAAATATAATACTTAGATTTTCTTATTCCAAACATATCTCTGCTTTCTTGTCACAAACAGATGCCCCTATATTCTCAGGGTAGGTCGCAGGTACTTTATCTCCAGATGGTTACAAATAATACTTAAAAAAAACCCAACCAAGCAAACAAAAAAACCCAAACACCAACCCCACCCCCACGCCCCTCCTTATGATTCCATTGAAATGCCACTTACTTTTTTCTTGTAATGGGTCTTGACAAGAAGATGTTCATGCTGTGTGACTTTGAAAATGCCCTTTTCTGGCAGACAGCTTTCCTGCCAGTGCTACTCTTTGCTGGCTTTAAACAACAGGAACAGGGGCCAATTTAAAGTCCAGGAATTAACTAATTTGAGACGTACAGGCTCCCCATGAAGCAATTGTTCACTTGGATGGACATACTGTCTTCATTATTCCATAGATTTTGAAGAACTTAAATATTCAACCACTGAGGTACATTCTTTGCACTGTCAGTAACATAAGTGATGTGATTGTCCAAAAAAAGAAAGCACATTTCTATTTCAGAATGCATAGTGTGATATTCCAGCCCACACAGATGGGAATGCACAAAACATACGTATATACTAGGATTAAATTATATCCTGTGGAGATGAGTTGGACAGGTTTAAAAGAATGAGAAGTTTTCAATAGCCTTTGAACAGGATAGTCTGAAGATGTGAATATATGCTTTATTCATCTTGTTCAAAATATGGAGATTCATTCTCTGCTTCCTTTGAAGAATTTTCTTATTTCCTACCCTCCCCACTAGCTAGTAGCTTATTTTTGTTCAAATTATTGGGCAACCTCAGTACTTCTCCCCCAAGTGCTTTGCTTAATTGTGCTAGAAAATCTTGCTACCTTTCAAATAGATTACATACTTTTTGTTTTAACAATGGGGAGCAATAGAAGACTGAGGAATAAAGGAAAGTGAAATAAAAATAAAGATAACTTCTTGTTCTTTAAAATCCATGGAATTATTCTCTGAAATTCATTTGGAAAAGAAAAAATACTTTTTACTGTTCTGTATTTTTGCTCTGCTGATCAGTCAATGATTTCATTTTTCCCCCTAGGTTCCTGCTAGTAATATAAACTCATCTTACAAATTATTGGTCCTCTGGTACCTCAAATTTCTGAAACTGTAACCTGCTTCCAAACGAAGGCCAGTAGTAAACCCAAAAGACTGAAATATTAAAGACAGAACATCATGATCTTGATTACTTAGAATGTAATTTTTCCTAGACTAAAACTGTAGTAACAGGAGCATTTTAGGAGGAACAAGATCAACCCCCTAAAATTTAAGCATTAGATGTGTTAAACAAATTTGTATCTCAATCTGTTTTCTAATCTAGCCTTGTCTTCCACGCACTGTGCTTCCACATGGACAAGGATTTAGACTGATCTGGAGAGGTGCCTTAGCATTTCTAGTTTGTGTGAACTGCTGAGCCAAAGTAAAATCATGGAAAGTGTGCATTCCACAAGCATGTCCTAAATCCAGCTTTTCCAAAAGACTGCAAGAAACCTCTGAATTCCACTTAAATCTCTTCAAGAAATTATACAAAGTCTTTCAGAAACTTACAGATGTCTACTTCTTATAAAGTAGAAATTTTTTCAAAGTTTAACATACTGTTGAGATTATATTCCAGTCTCTTTTTCAGGTATAGAAATAGGATGGACACGAGACTAAGCCAGATCGGGAATAAAAATTTTCATTACAATATAAAAATATTTTTGTTGGACAAAAGGCACAATTTCCAGTCACTACTATGCTAGACTGTACAGACACTTTAGGTGAACAGAAGGAGAGAAGGAGAAACAGACACGCAAACAGATGATCTGGTAAGTCTGCCAACTGCTTACTCACTTCTTTTAATAACACCTAAAAGTAACAATCTGCTGTCTAGCTAACAGTATCCAAAATCGTTCTGCAATTTTCTTTATGGGTGTGTTGTATCATATTAAAATACTTAGATATAAATCTGGGGTCCTGGTGATCTGCGTTTGATTAAAAAAAAAAAAAATTCAGCTCTGCTGACAGGCTCAAGATAGCTCCTAGTATACCATTTATGGAATCAGAGACCATGGAGCTGTACTATTAGAGTGGTACAAATAAACTAACTTTGCTGAAAAAGTTTGAGTCACATTGTATTGGTTCAGCACACTGTTACAGCATATTGGTTTTGCTATCAGTATCACAGAAAGGTTGAGCTTGAAAGGCACCCCTGGAGGTTGCCAGGTCCACCCACCTTGCTCAAGCAGGGACACCTAGATCAGGCTGCCCAGAGCAATGCACAGATGGCTTTTGAACGTGTCTAAGGAGGGAGACTCCCCAACCTCCTGGGGAAACCTGTGTCAGTGCTCAGTCACCCTGACCTCAGTTACTTTTTTCACAGTGAAAGGTGTTTACTGATGTTCAGATGGAACTTCCTGTATTTCAGTGAGAGTCCATTGCCTCTGGGCCTCTTACTGGGCATCACTGAAGAGAGCCTGGCTCTATCTTCTTCACACCATCCCTTCAAGCACTTATGCACATTGATAAGATTTACCCCTGAGCCTTCTTTTCTTCAGGTTAAACAGTCACAGCTTCTCTCAGCCTTTCTTCATATGTGAGGTGCTCCAGTCCCTTCACGATGTTGTGGCCCTCTGCTCTCCTCTCTCCAGTACCTCCATGCTTCTCTTGGACTGAGGAGCTCAGAACTGGACATATGTGTGGCCTCAGCAACACTAAGTAGAAGAAAACATGCACAGACAATGTTACATTAATATTTTTTGTACAAACCAACGGAGTTGGAATCTTATGTGACAATTTCAACAGTGTACTAAGGTTACATAGAATAATGTGCTCAAATTTCCTTGTCAGTTTTTATCATTGTTAGTGGGGTTTTTATCTCTAGAAAGTATATCTAGACTGTCAAAGAACATAGTTCTATATTTTTCCCCAAATGCTTGAATTTGTACTTGCTGTGGTGAAACTATTCATTTTTTCCCCTGGCTGTCTTTTGGAGTCAGCCATCCAGTTGTCTATTCACTTGTCTCTCCAGATGAGATCCACGTGACTTTCTGGGGTTAAGAGCAACTAATCTTCAGATTCAAAAAAGATTCTAAAACACGATTAATGGGTTTCTCCACGTTTGCCTCTCTATGCTTTGCAAAATCTTTCAACAGGATCTCAGAAGACTTTGACATCTCAAAGATGTCATGGCATGAATTACATACCCCAGCTTCATTAAAACACCAGCATCATGGGACAGAATATATCCTTGCATCGTTTCAAGCACTTGGAAAGAAGATAAAACTTCCCTGTGGGTTCCACTATGCATCCATGTGTTCCTAGGCATACACATGCATTCCTGTTATTGTATATCTGTCTCCAGTAAACCACTTAATGACCACCATACTCCTGTATCATTTCTGTTAAGGTAAATGATAAAAGATTAGGGTGCGGGATTAATAAGCTGTTCATAAAAATCAGCTCTCAGTAATGAGACAAAAGCTGCTAAATCTCCATTAGGCCTCCATGGAGGCAAAGTTTGAAATCTGAACTTTAATCTACTCAGAACCAAAATAGTCCTCACAAGAAAGTTAAATATTAGGAATGCTCTTACTGTAGGGACATCTTAAAAAAAAGCCCACCAAAAACCAAACACCAAAACTCCAAAGGATTCAAGCATGAAATACCCTAAATGCATTGCTAAATAAATGCATTGCTAAACAGCTTAAATGACTATACTGCTTATTGAATTCTCTAAAGAAAGTGAAGGAGATATTTTTTCTCTCCTCTTGATACAATGATTTCTTGCTGATGGTCTCTCCCACCAGAATACACAAACACAAGTGTTAATATCATGTTTGTTCAAGGTTTAAAGGGTTTCAGGAAGGGCAAAGCAAACTGTTCTAATTGTTTAGAAGCTAGCAATTTCTTTTCACTAGATGTCTAAATTCCATCTGTGGTCAGTAAATAGAGCCACCAATCAGAGCGAGATTAACTTAAAGTGGAAATTCTGTAATTCACATTAATTTCTAGAGGTTCTTATTTTGTGTAGAAGAAGCCTTCATAAACTGCTTACATGCTTAACTTTTAAATGGTTGCAAGATTTTAAGATGAAAGATGCTAAGTAATATTAATCTCATTATTACTCTCTGCTTAGAAGTACCTTGCTTATTACAAGCATCTTTATGTAGAATGACTCAACTAGAAGAAATCTCAAAAGCTACAGCATCCCTTTTTTTTTTCAAACCCCTTTTGTTAGCAAGCTCCAAGCACTCGAAGTAATTCAATGTATTTCTTTACTTCAGAATCTGATCAAAAGCCCAAAGTCAGTGGAAGGCATCCTGATAATTCAGTGGGCTATAAATCCTATTAATATATCTTCTATTATCCTCATTGCTTTTTCTCTTATTTGGGATACCAAAGACTGGGAAAACTTTGTTATCTAAAACTACTATTTCAGTTCCTCTCCAACAAATAACTTGAAAAATGATAAAATTTATGAGTTGGGTTTCTTTTTCATTTAGATTTTCTTTTTAAGATGAATATAATATACCCACATTGACAGTGATAAAATGTAATGGAATACTTTCTTTACTGTGATAAATAGAGACTGAAAAATAACCTTTTAGATCAGAAATTTTTCACTGACACTGTAAAATTTACTTATTTACTGATTAGAGGCATTATAAACTATCCATATATACTTTAAGTGGATAATGGTCTGAATGGTGCACTGTAGTTAAGATATTGTTATATCAGCTTTAAAATATTTTTCATTAAAAATCCGTTCATGTTATCTGCTGTTTGGTTCTCTCATTTGAACCAAAAACTTCTTAACTAAGACAGTATTTTCACTGCTGAAAGAGAGTCACAGTTATGGAAGGGAAATATATTTTGACTTCATTATTTCTCCACATAAATTTGGAAGAGAAAATCCACGGCATTTTTGCTTGATTTGAAACTCTGGGGTTCATTTGATAAAACGTTCACAGCACTCCTGCTGAAATCAAGCTATACTGGTGAGCCTAGTAGCAGATCTGTCCTTATTGTTATATTTCCCCAGCTATTGGTAGTACAGGACATTTTTAATAGATGAAAAGGTGAATTTCTTTGCTTTGTTAAGTTTTCATTCATAAAAGTCTGTTAAGGTTGAGGAAGGTTTTCATCTTTCTTAGTGGAAACGAATATGAGTCATGGATCATTAGACTGAAATACAGTAATAAAAAGTTGATAGTACTTTCTGTGAGCAAAAATAAAATAAAGCATGAAATAAGATTAAATATTCCAAAATGCGTAAATGACTTAAGGACCTAAAGTCAGTATCTAGATGTATGTAATTATCTTGGATTCTATATACATCTGGAAAACAAGTATACTCACTTCTTGTTATAGGTCTCTAAATAGTCATTCTGGATTCCCTGAATGGGATTCATCTCATCTTCCTTAAACATTTACATTGAATCTGAATTAATAAACCAGGGCTCTCTTTGTAGTTGGTAGAGAATAATAGGCATTCTCAGGGTGCAGTACATCTGACCTACTTCAGATGCCTATTTTAGGATAAGAAGAATTGTGACCTAGAAGTGCCTGTTTCTCTTCTTTGGCTACCAGGGAGCCTGAAGTGATTAGCTCAGGTGCAAGTATTCACATTCTTAATGTGTACATTTAGCCAAATTAATTCCTCCTTTTTTCTGTGATTTATATCTTTGGGAATTTTGTGTACCAAAGTACTTATCCATACTTATCTGATTTTTCTTCATGAAAAAATTATCTATCTGTGCAAAAAAAAATTCTTGTATTATGACTCATGTTACTGCTTAAATTTTCACTATATTACCAGACATATAATTAATTTGCAAAGGGATAAAATATAGAAATATTCCATATTTAGTCAAGTGAACAAAACCCCTTAAAATAAAATGTAAGTTATTGGACCTCAAAGACAACATGACAGTATAAGTTCACATTAATACAAATAGACTAAGCACCCAACTACAGGTATTCCTGGAGGAGATAATGAAGGATTAGCTCTCTTTCACCTAACTCCCCATTATCTTTCTTATCTCCAGTTCCCAAAAGTCACATGCCAAAATCTATATTAAGAGTAAATCCCATTAAAAAACCCCCAAAACAGCAGGGAAGAATGTACTTCTCTTGTGGGGAGCTCTAGTTGCATATTTTTACTCATCAGTTGATGGGATGGAGTTGTGGTCGCCTCTTGCTCTGACTGACGCAGCAGGAAGGGCCACCTGTGATGCCCTTTCACTTCAGGCTGCAGCTGTTCCTAGGAAGCTCTGGAAGAAAAAGCCAGAACAGGGGGGTGAACACAGTTACACTGAAGTATTAAAAATAACTTACTACTTTTTCTTGTGTCTTTCCTCCTACACACACCATTGTTTATAACCTACTTTTCATTGGTCCAGCTGATGTTTTAAAACTATTTGTTTATAACATGAGAGAAGTGAGCCAACGATGAATTTCTGAGGAACTACCTGTGTCAAGCAGCACATTTCATCAATTATTGTGGCAGCTTTTACAACTTGCTAACTATCCTGAGGAAGAAGATCTCTGACAGGACTCTCTGCGTGGGGTTTTAAAACTTCTAAACAACACTACTTAGTCAATACCTAAGTTCAAAGCAAGCTATTAATGAAAAAAACTAAGCAGACCTAGAAAACTTGTAAAATTCAGTGAAGTTATATCAAAGACTTAAACAAATGATAGCCTGATTTTCTAACTTTTGAATTTTTTTTATACTTTTATTTATTTATTTAAGGATCTCTTCTATCTAATTTTTGTGTTCCCTTCTCCTTCCTTTCATTACAAGTTTCTTTTCCTATGCTCAGCTCCATCTGCTTACTGGAAGAACATTTTTATGCTTGTCTGTTTCACTCTCTGGTTACTGACTCTTGATTGTATATTGAATGAGATCTGGGCACAGGACAATTTTTCTGCCCTGCCCTGGTTTCCATGGAAAAGAAAGCATGGTGGAAGCCACTGCACTCTTCAAAGAGTTCAGTCTACAACTCAGAATTTCCTATTTCAGCAATGTGTGTGACCAGCTAACAAACAGAACAAACAGAGAACAATCTGTATATCCTTCCGAAAAATTGTTTTCATTTTGAAATTTCCTCTGTATTCACTGCTAGCAGCTAATACTCAGACCCTTCAGGCCACGTAGCTGTCATACAAGTCAGTAATTATGTTGTACCCAATCTTTATTTGTTTGGAAAAAGCAAATAATGCAGCTTGGTTTTGAAGGCAACTACAGAATCATATTGCTTTCTTATCTGCCCCTGGAATGAAATAGAGTAAATGTTTATGTCCTTTCTTTTTTTTTAAATACAAATATATTAGTTGAAAAATGTTATATACTATTTTAATTATGAATAAACTAGAATAATCCAAAACTTACTGATATTCATAATGGAATGTATTCACATGCACTATTTCTGTAATTTTTCTGAGATCTGGGGTTTTGTGTATAAAAAGAACAAAAGATACTCTCTGTTAAAAATAAATAACATAAATCTGAGTTTGAAGAATAATTTTTCTCTGAAATCATGATTTCTGTATATACAGGAGCCCTATGTATTCAGGACTCTTCTACAGATAACCTAGCCAGGACAATGACATCAGTGAGTTACTCTTTGAAGAATTAAGAGACATATCAAAATCAATTGCCTTTGTCCTCATGGGGTCTTCAACTTCCTGAATGTTAACTGGGAACACCACACAGCTGGCACAAGCAGGTCCAGAGGATTCCAAAAACCCCTGTATAAAAGCTTCATACAGAAAGATGACTAGGAAAAATAACCTCCTTGATGTGTTACTTATTAACAGAGAGGGTGTCATGAGTGAAGAGGTGATTGGTGGCTGTCTAGAGCAGAGTGACCATGAAGCAAATGAGTTTAAAATCTCTGTTGACAGGAGGAAAAGTGCTAGCAAAACTTCAAGCCTGGACATGAAGACAACAGACTTCGGGCTGCTCAGGAAACTAGTGAGTAAGGTTGCGTGGGAAAATGCTTTTGAAAATTCTGTGGTCCATCAGTGCTGGTCATTTTAAGCACCACCTCCAAAGGACACAGAAACAGGCAATTCCAAAATGTCAGAAGTCAAGCAGTTGAGGCAGAAGGCTGGCTTGGCCAAGTAGGGGTCTTTTGTAGCTAAGGCAAAAAAAAGGCAAAAAAAGTGGTGTATGCCCAGTGGAATTGGTCAGAGCACCAAGCCTGACAGAGTTTAAGATGCATTTGGACAATTCTCTCAGTCACAAGGTGTGATTCCTGGGGCTGTCCCATGCAGGGCCAGGAGTTGGGTTTTGATGATCCTTCTGTCTCCCTTCCAGTTTTGGATATTCTATGATTATATAGAATAATACCTGTGGGCTTGAAGGAGAGTAGTAGCAAGACATGTTCTTCTAGAATTTCATCCTTGGGAAACCTCCCTTTGCTCAGCACTGATTCCTATCAATAGCATCCTTAAGGAAATATATCCATCTTCCCTTTGCTTCCTGTTTGAGCTGGATTCTGTATGCATGATCCCTTATTTGCCAGAAAATGCAGTAATCTTTGTTTCTTTCAAGACTATTAGTCCAATGTTGATTTCAGTTCCAGTTAAACAGAAAATTACTTATTTGAGAAGTAGAAGGAAAATGTTATAATTTCCTCATAGCAAAATATATATATTGCCTTGGGAAAAGGCATTTTTGTGAATAATCAGGAAACAGGGGCTAGTGGTTAAATGTGTTTGCGATGAGTCTCTGTCATTTTTTTGGCCCCTGTTTAAATGAGGGTGCTGGCAAAAATTGTAAAGCAAATTTTTTACCAATCTAAAAGATGAACCTAAATATCCACAAAAAGAAAAAGTTAGAGCATTTATTGGATATGAGTTGGCAACCAAAATCTTAGTTGAAAAGGCTTATCAAGCCTAGCCATTCAATTACATTAATCCTTCTTAAATTCTTTTAATAAGGTAATTATTGCTATTATAAACTGGGGGAAAAGAACTGTGTGCAAAGTTGGAGACAATGTAATCAATAATGAAACCTGCATCCTACCTCCATTGTTAATCACTGTTGAAACTCAAGGGAAAGAATAAAACAGTATCAGTAACCATATATCAAATGCACAGCTAAATACCATTATCCCTGGCCAAACTCATGTTGATGTTTTTCTGTCTAGATATTTGCTCTATGACTAATTGGACAGCCAATTTAGTATCTTTATGAATGAGATAATTTAGGATGTTTTCTTACTGCTTAGAATCAATAAAAAAGGAAAACATTTTTTTTCTTTTAATTGATTTGATTAAATGCCTCACCTTTGTACCTCAAAAACTAAATAAACAAATATTTTAGGGAATGACTTCCTGTATTTTCCCTTTTATGAATAACAACTTAGTATTTCTTAGATTTTTCCATTGTATTTTTATTTTTAACAGTTTCTTTGGACAACATCAGCCTGTAAAAAAATTGCATTTGTCAAAGATATTGTATTTGTCTCACTGAAAACCTGAGATCCGCTTGCTGTACCATTGCATACAGTTAGTACACCCCAAATACATGACCTAATGTCTGTCTTTATTAAACTCCACAAGATTCCTCTCAGTCCGTTTTCTAGCCTATTCAGGTCCATCCGAGTAATGTTCATGCCCTCCCATATTGACTACTCTGGCAATTTTTTTGGTGTTTCCTCTCTGGAGTACAATCATCTTATCCTACACAGCATTAATAAAAAGTTTGGTCCTATTATCAATACCTGAGGGCAAACACTGTTAACTGACCTCCAGCTGGACTTTGTACCTGCTGACTACTTCTGAATTCTGATTCCCAGCCCACGCTTATCCATGTCACCAGAAGTCTCATCATAAGAGACTATGTGGTTACTGAAGCACAATTTTTTCTTGGCAAATCTATGCTGACTGTTTGCAAACATCTTACTGTTTTTCAGGTGCCAGAAAACAGCTTTTAGAAGACTTGCTCCTTCCCAGGGGCAGAAGTGAGGTTTAGTGGCCTATATATAGGTGGATACGATGTTTACATGTCAAAGTTGTAGTAGTGGAGGTCCTGCAGGGGTGGCACCTGTGAGAAGAGAACAGAAGCTGCCCCTATTTTGGAGAAAGCCAGTTCCAGCTAGCTCTAAGATGAACCTGCCGCTGGGCAAAGGTGAATCAGTCAGTGGTGGTGGAGGTGCGTCTGTAACAAAATATTTAAGAAATGTTAAAAAAACTCTCTTTCAACAGCTCATAGAGAGAGGAGTGAAAATATATGAGAGAAACAGCTCTGCAGACACCAAAGTCAGTGAAGAACTAAACAAACAAAGGTGAAATAGGGCTAAAATCTTTCATCATTAAGCTTCATCCTCACGGACAAACTGTCCTGCAGTTGTCTAGACATGAAGAATTTTCTATCTGAAAATAGAAATATCCATCTCTCTCCATCTCTCTCTAAAACTTTTGGTTTCTAGCCATTACTGGGATGGGATCTTCAGGTGATTCAAACAGGGAGTATGGTATCTGTAAAGTGTCAGTAGCTGCATTATGAAATAAGGCAAGAAAAAGACCACCAAAAATAACCACCTCCCTTCCACCCAGTTTATTCTTGTGATGTACATCAGTAATAATAACCATAACAACAACAACAACAATAATAATAACAATAATGATGATGATATTGCATCAAGAATAAAAGAGATAATGCATGTGATGAGTACACAGAAGTCTGAGGCCTTGTACATCCAAGTAATAAGGCCTGATACATCCAAGTTAATTCTACTTCGAGGACTACTATGAGACCATTTATGAAAGTGGTGAATTGCTAGAGAGGTGATGTTGCCTTAAACTTGCTGATCCAAATCGGTTAAGCAGTAGCAAATCTGGTGAGTGACTACCACCGAAAGCAAAATCTTGGTGGTGAGACTGAGATATCCACTTTTCTGCTTAACTGATTTTTAGACAGAAATTTATAAGCATGAAGACAAGCACAGGTACAAAGTGAAAATTCAAGTTTATGACATAAGGTTTTGTAGTCACATGAAAACCAGATGGCAGAATACCTCTCTTTTCAGTGTTTTTAATGTGAATCTGGCTAGATTTAGATCAGACATAGGGGAAACATTTTTATGATGTGGGTTGTGAGATGCTGGAAGAGCTTTCCCAGAGAAGTTGTGGATGCCCCACCTCTGGAGGTGTTCAAGACCGTGTTGAATGGGGCTTTGAGAAACCTGATCTTTTGAAAGATGTCTCTAACCCTGGCAGGTGAGTTGGAACTTTAAGGTCCCTTCCAACCCAAACCATTCTGTGATTCATGCTATGATTCTACAAAAACTTCAGGCAATCTGTGGTTTGTTTGCGTGTTTGTGAGGGTGGTGTGTTTGTTTGTTATCAAAATCAAAAAAAACCTCTAAAAAGTTCCTTTATTTTGAATATATTTCTGACAAAACTGAGGGCTCGTTTCCCTTAAATCGGACTAGTTACAAGTACACAACTCTGACGCAGAGAGGATAGCTAGGTATTTTTACATATACCTACCTGTTGTCGTATACTACATGGGAAAAAATGACAAATAACAGAATAAATGATAAAATTATCTGCAAAAAATCAGCTAGCAAAACAAAAATGCAGCTCTAACTGGTGGATCAAAGGCCTCTTTTGTGACAGATAACACTCTGAAAAGAAATGTACAGAGACTAGAAGAAAGATTTTCTTCAGCTGGAAGCATTCCAAACTGATATATTAGGTCATTTTCAATACCCAAGTTGGATTAGTATTTGCCATAATTCTCAGAAGAAAGAGATACTTCAGAGATATGTTAAAAGAAAAATTACAATGGAACTTTGAGAAACAAAAGAACAAAGAAAATCAAAATTACTAATATGAAGCAGATATTTAACAGCCCTTTTGTCTGAATACTGAAGTTTATCAAAACATGAGGCTAAGAAGATGAGAAAAGAATTACAGATGGGGGAATCAAACTCTTCTATGCCTGCCTTCTCCGCTGGATAGAGCACTAGT
This sequence comes from Machaerirhynchus nigripectus, assembly GCA_013397975.1. NCBI lineage: Eukaryota > Metazoa > Chordata > Aves > Passeriformes > Dicruridae > Machaerirhynchus > Machaerirhynchus nigripectus. The sequence continues at coordinate 148,227 of VZRQ01010249.1, read as the reverse complement.
TAGAGATTTAACCTATAAAGTGTGAGACTGCATATGAACAAAGAAAATAAATCTGGGACAGCTTATAGATGCAGATAGAAAGCTTTTTTGGAATCTGAAATTTTAGCGAAAGAAGAACTTAAATCACTAGATGAATTAAAATTAATTTTTAAAACACTTGGAAAAAATATTTGGAGATAAGGGCAGCAGGAAGGATAATGCTGGAAGTCTGATTTTAAAATCTGCCACTGTTTTTTATGATAAGTGATTTTTCATAAAAATATATTTGGACATGTCAGCCCAGATGATCAGTCTGAATAAGTGACATTCTGTTTTTGACCATGCAAAATGCTAGTAAAGGTAAAAAACCACCAAAATGATAACTTATAATTTAAAATAAAGTTATGATTAACAGGAAAAAAACAAAACAAAAACTATTCTTCTCTGTATCCTTTTGAATTCCAGAGTTACTCTGAAATTAGTTTGCTTTGCTAAGGTGAGATTCAAACTTGGAGCTAAATCTAATGAAAATAAAAAGTGGGAAAATATAAGTAAAACAAGTTAACAAGGATCATTGGAGAGTTTCAAGGATAATGTTAGATTCTATAAAGAAAGCCCTTAAACTATTTTGCTTCTGTGATTGGCAACTAGATTTTATGGGGCCAAGAACCACCATTAACTAAAATAAAATTACTAGCTTTAAAAGGAGGAAGAAGAAGAATGACATGATTCTTAATTTTCCTCAGGTATTTCATTTTTTATTTTTTATTTCTTACATGTTTTAGAATTCACATATTTAAGCCTTCAAATTTTATTCTAGGCTTAAGGTGTAATTTAGCTAAACCAAATGTGCAGAGATGTAGCTATTAAATTAAATTGTCTAAGAATATAACAAGAAATGGAATTTTCTCAAGCATAATCTGAAATCATCTGAGATTCAAGAAAAATACTAGGATAAAATAGTTGATTTTTAAAAAATTTAACTATAAATTTTCTTATTTCAAGGTTCAGAATTAGTGTTTTATAAATATCTCCCTATCAGTATGGTCTATAGCATGGTTGAATTCAAATAAAGCATGAAAACCCTGCAGCATAATGAGCTTTTAAAAATATAGAAATTCATGGATGCAACCCATATGTTCAATAGCAATAGAAAGAACTATTAGAAACTATAGAAAGTGTCAGTCTCCTCAGATCAAAAGGAGAAAGAAATGTATTGAAAAACCCATGGATAAACCCATTGTAATAAGTAAGAATTTAGGCTGGAAAATGGTGAAAGGAAGAAGTAGTTTAATACAGACAGGATAAGACATGGATGCCATAGAAGATGTAGAAATAGAAGAGAAATCCTAAGTTTCATGTCCATAAATAGCAACAAAACAGTAAGCATATTATTAAAAAGGAAATATGCATTTTAATATCAGTGTCCTAAAAGTAAACTTAATAAATAATCCTACTTCATAAGGAAAATACCCTTCAAAATGACTTTTTAAAAAAGTTAGTGATGGTTTTTAGGGGTTGTTTTTTTTTGGTTTTGGGGGTTTTTTTAGGGGGAAGTCCTGTGTGAAAAATAAGTCATATTTACAGTGAAAATATTGAGTTTATGTTAGTTGAATTTTTAAATGACCAAATGCCAGATTTAACACTACTGTCATCCACCACTAAGTCACTAAAATGGGTCTATTGCCTCTCTCATCAGAGCATCATATTTCCTAAATATTGTGACTGATACATCTTTTTTACCTAGAACAAATGTACCTGATGTTTGAATTCAAATATTGCCACTTTTGTGGGTTTTGGGCACTCCTTGTTCCTCCCTAATCCAGTAGTTGTCAGGAGTTGAATTCTTTTTCAAGTGTCAGAGGAATGTTTTTGGCATATGCAAGGCAAAATCTGCAGCAACAACTGTGGTCTTTTTCATGTGGCTTGCTCTTCAGCAGAAACTTTCTGCTTCAGATATATGCTGCTTTGCAAGATGGCAGCTGAAAAAAAAAGTACTTTTCAATACTATTTAAAACATAAAAGTTTGATACAGGTTGGGTTTGTTGTTGGGGTGTTTTTATGTCATTATGTGTAGTAAAATTGAAATATGTGCACAGAGTTCCCATGAAAAGTGACATTACTCGCTGAGATAAAAATCTGTATGTTCTAAGCAAAATGTACTCTTGTATGCTCCTATTCTCGGACAGAGTTGTTCAAGTGAAGTCCCAGACACAGACACTATTTAAATTACTGTAGACTTAAACTTTGCTCAAGCTTGCAGCACCATGTAGCTGTTTGATGGTTCAAATGCAATGTAGGTGCTTCTTTTTCCCATCTCCCACTGGGGAGCTTATTTCATACAGTGCCTGAAGCTACCCCCTACAACAATGGACTTTGTAAAATAAAGAAGATGTCTCTCAAGTTACCTGTCTTGCTCTACACTTGAGCCTTATGACTGAGAGACACAGATTAAGTGAAAAGAAGTAAAGACGGACCCTGGGGAAAGGTGAAAAGAACAAGGAATCTGGTAAAGTTAGAGGACCTATAGACTCACAGACAGGTCGTGGAAATTGTATAAGGATAAAAGTGGCCTGTAGATGTTCAGCAAAGTGATGGTTGAAGATGTAGGGAAGGTAGGGAAAGAGGAAGATGTTAGTTCACAGGAGCTAATTAAATAAACAACATACCTACCACTGGGTAGAAGTAGAGGGTAATAACCAAAGACAGAACTTAAAAGTGGATACCGAGAACCATGACACTACAGGAAATATCACCGATGCAATTCAGGCTTTGATTTGATTGATAACACACATATTTAGGATTCATTCATTGTGAAATACATTGGTTTTATACTGCACATGCTATTCATCTTACCTAGTTTCAGAAGTCTAAAAGTTAGACATTAAAGTGTCACTAAGTCATCAAATGTCCACTTAAAGTCAATGAAGAAAAATAATCACAGCTGGAGTGTGATTTAGATGTCTTATTTTAAATAGCTATCATAGGTATATAAGTCACCTTTTGGAAGTCTTAAGCTTTTTTAAATGCAAAATTAGGCCAGAGGAATTTTACCCAAGGAAACAAGCTCTTTAAACAGGTAAGTGATGTGCATAGTTTAGTAAGTAACTAAATTAAATTAGGTCAAATCAACTCCCTTAAAGCTGAAAGTAAGAATTGCTGTACCTCTTTGGTGATCAACATTTACTATTTAATATAAAATGTTGACAAATAATTCTTTCTACAGAAAGTCAGTTCGTATCTCGTGTTTTTATTCCACTGTAAAAAAAGCTTTAAATATGAAACAATAAATAGTCTTAGGTGACCAACCTAAAGGAGCTCAGAGGCCAGGAGAGAAGTTTAAGTATGGGCAGATTTACATTTCATTTCTATGAGGAATACTGGCTAAGGACTTTCAGAGTGATTTTTCTGCTCACTGACCCTGAACATGTTGAAACAGTGTGCTGGGTTGACCCTGGCTGGGCATTAGGTGCCCATCAAAGTCATGCTGTGACTCTCCTCCTCAGCTGGACAGGGGACAGAAAACATAACAAAAGGCTCATGAGCTAAGGACAAGGAGAGATCCCTCACTGATTACTGTCACAGGCAAAACACACTTGTCTTGGGGAAATTAGTTTAATTTTATTACCATTCAAAGAGTAATGAAAAACCAAAAGTAAATCTTAGAAAATCTTCCCCCAACCCTCCCTTCTTCTCGGGTTCAACTTCACTCCCGATTTCTCTGTCTGCTCTGCCCCAGGGGTACAGGGGGATGGGAAATGGAGGTTGGAGTCAGTTCATCATCACTGCAGTCAGCAGTCAGTTCATCATCAGTCTCTGCCACTCCTTCCTCCTCAGGAGGAGGACTCCTCACACCCTTTCCCCACTGCAGTGCTGACTGCCTCCCATGGGAGATAGTCCTCCCTGAAGTTCTCCAACATGAGTCCTTTCCTTCTTCATGAACTGCTCCACCATGTGTCCCTCTCAGGGACCTTCCAGCAAACCTGCTCCCTTTTTTGCTCCTCACTCCACAGGGCCACAGGTCCTACCAGGAATCTACTTCAGTGTGGGCTTCCCGTCAGTTCACAGCCTTCTTCAGGCATCCATCTGCTCTAACATGGGATCCTCCACGGGCTACAGATGGATGTCTGCTCTCCCATGGACTTCCATGGGCTGCAGAGGGACAGTCTGTTTCACCATGGTCTTCACCATAGCAGGGGAATCTCTCATATGGCACCTGGAGCACATTCTCTCCCTCCTGTTTCACTAACCTTGGTGTCTGCAGGGTTGTTTCTTTCACATATTCTCACTCTCTTCAGGCTGTTCTTTTTTCTTCATTTTTTTCCCTCTGTTTTTTTAACTCTATTATTCCAGAGGTGCTGCCACCATCACTGATGGGCTCAGCCTTGTCCAGTGGCCGGTCCTCCTTGAAGCTGGATGGCATTGGCTCTGTCAGACACAGGGGAAGCTTCTGACAACTTTTCACAGAAACAACCCCTGCATTTGCCCCAGCCAAAACCTTGCAGCACAAACCCAATCCCTAAGAGTCTATAAGTGTTGTGACTGTCAGTTTTGTAGACCAGTATAAAAAAGTCAGAAGAATAATTATGCTTCTGATAGTCATGCAAAAAACCGTTATTTTGTTTCTGTTTTTCAACTCTTTATGCTGATGTGGATACAAGGAACTGACTTGTCATATCAAATATCTAGTGACAATGCCATCCAATCTGGAGTGCAAAGACAGGTCTCTTGAGCTATTTCCCAATTTCCCAATTTCCAATTCTTCGCCTTGACCCTCAAAGCATGGATGTGTGAGCAGTGGGAGCAAATCTGTACTTGGTGTATTTGTAAATTCCACAAAGAGCTTACACAAGGAGCCATGCTCTCGGTCTGAAATACGTATCCTCATAATGTGAAATTTTGAAAAGGTTTGTGATGGCGAAACTAAGACAGGAAGAAGAAAAGGACTGCAGTTGAATAGGACTTGTACTATCTCAGCCTCGTTTGTTGAGAAGAATGGTTATCTGTTTCAGTGTCCTGTGCAGGAATAATGTTTGGCTTTTCAGTCTCTTTCACTCTTACCACAGGGGTAGTGCTGTCAGAGTGCTGCAACTTTATTCTCAAGATTCTTGAGGATTCTGAGGACTTTACTGTTGTTGTTGTTTTGTTTGGGGTTGTTTGTTTGTTTGTTTTGTTTATGTTATTTTTGTTGATGTTATTCTTGTTGTTTGGCTTTTTCTGTTTCTTTGGTTTTAAAATTATTCCATGATTGTAGTGCACCAATAAGAAAAGGCAAAAAATTTGCCTCCCTACAACACAAGACTAAAAAATAGGTGTGGGAGGTTACTTAGCACTGACAAATGTTGACTAAGCTTTGAAAAAACATCATAAAGGTGTGTTCATCGATTCTCCACTCCTATAAACAAAGCAGAAGACTGAAAAATGGAAATCCCCTTTGTTTCTCATGCCTGGTTTGTGCAGCAAAAGAAGAAATTTGCACTGTCTGGAAGGATACCATGTGTTTTCATTCTATTGAAATCTATATTTCAAGGATTTTTTTCCATGTGAAAACATTGTGACTGCAATACTGACAAGGTCAATGTCAGGTTGCATTTTCTGCTGTACAAGTATCACTCAGGCAAATTAGTTTCGCCGTAGGGGCTAGCCTAAGCTGCCCACCTAGTTTTCTGAAACATTTTCCTTCCTGAATCAGCATTTCTTTTGTTCACACGGCACATCCTATCTGTTTCTGTCTTTTCCTTGCCATTCCCATTTGTTGACCCCATGTCTTTGTCTGATTCACCTAGAGAAAGAAATCTGCTTTTAACTTTTTTCTTTAAATTTAAGATACTTGCTTGACTCTCCTTGTCCCCATTTAATTTTTCCTTTTTAATTCAGTCACCATAACAACACATCTGTGAAATATGGGGCATTGCAATCACAAACTTACAAATGGGAAATTTATGCAAGGTGATTACATGCATAGAAACAGATCCCTGGAAACACAGCAGAGATAAGGTACTTGCTGATTATCTTCTGACTCAAAATTATTTAATGGTCAACTGTATGAAGTTTACTCTCAGTAGTTTTGCAGAAAACACCAAGCTGGGTGACAATGTTGATCTACTGGAGAGTAGGAAGGCTCTGAACAGGGATCTAGAAGCTGGATTGATGGGCCAAGACCAACAAGTAACAAGTTCAGTAAGATGAACAGCTGGGTCCTAAAGTTGAGTCACAAGAGCACCATGCAGGGCTACAGACTTGGGGAAGAGTGGCTGGAATGCTGCCTGGCAGAATAGGACCTGATGATGCTGGCTAACCATGGTTGAAAATGAGCCAGGTGGGCAAGAAGACCAATGTCATCCTGAACTGTATCAGCAATAGAGTGTCCAGCAGGACTAGGAAAGTGAGTGTCCTGCTGTACTTGGCACTGGTGAAGCAACACCTCAAGACCTGTGTTAAGTTCTGGGCCTCTCACTACAAGAAAAAATATGGAGGTGCTGGATCAGGTCCAGAGAAGGGAAACAAAGCTGATCAAGGGTCTGCAGCACAAGCCTTACAAGGAGTACCTGAGGGAGCTGGGGTTGTTAAGCCTGGAGAAGAAGGTGCTCACAGGTGACCTTATTGCTCTCTACAGCTACCTGACAGGAGTTTGTAGCAAGGTGAGGGTCAGCCTCTTCTCTAAGATTACAAGTGACAACAGGAAATGGCCTCAAGTAACACCAGGGAAAGTACAGATTAGATATTAGAAAAAAAAATCACTGAAAGAGTGATTAAGCATTGCAATAAGTTGCCCAGGGAGATGATTGAGTCACCTGGAATTGTTCAAAAAATTATTGGAAATGCTTAATGCTTAGTCTTGTCTTTGCATTATAGTCTAGATGACAAGGTGGTATTCAGCCAATGGTTTGACTTGATGATCTTGGAGGTATTTTCCAACCTTAATGATTCTATGTTTCTAATCTAACTATTAACGATTTGGTTATACTCCCAAAATTGTTACATGGGAAAGTAACTTTTTTTGTTTAATTCAATGACACACACTTGGAGCACGTTCTCACAAAGAGCAATAACTGAGTCACTGGCACAATATTGTTGACTACTATTGTGTCATTTTTTCTCTCAGAAGATGAGAGAAAAAAGCATGAAATGTGAGGCTGAAGCAGTTAGCTAGGATACCTGTTTGAGAAAGGGAACTGGTTTGAGAAGAGTCTGAAGTTAATGGTCCAAGGACAGAATAGGGAAGGTAGAATCTGGAGGAACTATCCAAAAAAATAAAAGTCACTTGGCAAGGCAGTAGACAGTAAAGGGAGTGTGAGAAAAATCAAGGTTTGCGCATTTTGAGAGAAAAATGCAAAGTTAAAAACAACGTATTCTGGATTTTTTTAAACTTTGGTGAAATATGATATTAAATTACATTAAATAATGTCTTTTTCTAGCAGAAGACAAGCCTTAAATAACTATTTGCTGATCACCACAGGGAATGTTGTGGCTTTTGTTGTTTTTTCAAACTGGATTTACTTGACTAGCCACATATGTGCAGTCATTTTTAACAAATTCAGCTGAAAACATTTTTAGGCCATAAAATGCAATGCTTAATGAAGAGAGTTTAAGTACGAGAGCCCTTGGTTATGAGTTTGTGGATTTTATTCAATAAATAATTTCAGCAGAGAAAGCATGCAAATGTATCCAGCTTTGATCATCCCAGATAAGGGTAATTTGTTTTTGCAAGAAAGATTTATTTTTTTAATATTTGATGGCAGGTTTCACTTTGGAATCTATGGAAACAGAAAAATGCTGAGATACAGAGATATGTTTAGTGTTTCTGCCTCATGAAATACATTAAACACAGCCATAAATGTCACCATTTACGTGGCTCAAGTTTTACAATCTATCTGATATTCATGTTGTCTCCAGGTCACATCTAGCCTCTCTAAAGCAAAAGAATGCTTGATAATGTACAAATTAACCCTGTAGCACTTTCTGCAGTGTTCCCCTGTGGAATCAGGAAATATAGCGAGCCCAAGGACTAGGGGAAATACTGTAACCCAGAAAGCAGAGTGTTTCTATGAGAAGGAATTACAGAATCACAGAATTGCAGAACGGTTAGGGACAGAAGGGACCTCTAAGGATCATAAAATTCAGTGTTCTCCCAGCCTTGTAGAATTACAAAATGCTTACATGCAGAAATGAAAAACCACTACCATCTCTTTTAATCACTGGAAAATTGTGGGGAAAGCACATTTTTATTTGTAATGACCTGAAGTATTCCTATTCACGATATAACAAGATAAAATGAATTAGAATGAGTATAAGTAGATCAAAATTTAAGTGCGGCAATAAGCCATAACTTTCAGATCACACTGCACATGTTACATACAAAAGATGACAGTGAAAGGTAAGTAAACAAGGAAGTCTGAATGTAAGAAAACATGCATGACTATTTTAGCACACATAGAAGTTTATGATTTTGACTGGTATTGTACCCATGGGCTATGCTCAGTCTTCAAATGATGACTTTTGCTGGCATAATCTGTAACTTCTGATGCTGATGTACACCACAAATTTTAGAACATAACAGAGCAACTAATTCTCTTCTACTATCCTTTCTCTGCCTCATCATTTTCAAAGCTCAAGGTAACAGCCAAACAGAAGGGCCTATTCGGAGGGCATCTAACAGGGCATGAACTAAAGGAGACATTTCAGTCTGGTTTCCACCCTAGAAAGTGACTGAATTCCCAAATGGCATTTATGGCAACTGAGACAAATTAGAATTCGACAGCATAGGATTGGGAAGGAGTAGAAAAAAAGCTCCTGACTTGGTGAGTCAAGTTGTTTTTGTTAAAAAAATTACCTTATAATTTCTATGGTATGCTGCTAACCACATGTGTCTGTCTTAATGCCTATTTTGAAGGCAGCAAAGTATTTCTTTCCAGGGAAAATAAATCAAATCAAGCATGATTAGAATAAAGCAATAGTAACAGCAAAAGAAATTTATACAGGATTTGAGAAGAGGAAGATTACCAATTACTTGACAAACTACCTTAATGAAGTCTTTTGAAAATAGGAAAAAAACCCAGAAAATGAAGAATTCAAGTCAGTCATGTAAGCAGAAAGTGAAGTTACAAATGCTAACAGGAACAAAAGTTGTTCATTAGAATGTAAAAAAAATATGCTTTTCAACTACACTAGACTTAAAAGCCTAATGGTATAGTTTTCAAAGAAAAACTCTTTAAAATAAACCACATATCTTAAATGTTAAAAAAGGATTGTTTCCAGGACTTTAACAATAATATTTTCTTATATTGTTTTATTTGAATTATTTTTATTTTCTTCATCTAACGTTCCATTTTTTTTCAAGTAGAAAAGCTCCAAAGAATATATTAAAGCAGATATTTTTATTTATTAATTAAATGTGCTACAATAGAATTAGTAAATATTGTGACTATTTTTACATAAGACATGGACAGATCGTTCTTGACATGAAAAAATAAAGCAAAGTAAAAGTCAGAAAGTTATGTGGAATTCAAGTTTTAAAATTTATATTCCTTTAAAAATAAGTTTCTGTGGACACGAGCAAGTAATTCTTTGCTTCCGTGTATTCATGTTTTCTTGCTTTCTCTTGCTTGTTTGCTTTCTTACTGGATTGCTTTCTTGCTCTTTGATTTCACCACTTCATGGCCTTGTTAGGAAATAAAGAGTACTTCAGGAAAACAAATTCAGAAAGAATATGGTTCTGCATTCTGTTTTACTAAATATTGATCTAAAAAAGCGTATTTTATGTCATATTTCTTTGCAAAATCTATGACCTAGATTTCAGTCGCATATTTCAGATATCTAATTTACTTAATAAGGAAACTGCAGTAGTGACACTAAGCCATCTTCTTAAACCTTATTGCAGTAAGGATATTAATTTTCAAATGTTGGTGCAAAAATCTACTTATTTTTTTTTGTCCTTATATTAGATGCCTACTTTTGTATTTGTATCTAATTGATAGCTACTTTTGGTTTTGTATCTCAATATCCCATCTGGAAGTAGCAGAAGAGTTTACAAAATAAAATCACCATTCTGTGATGGGACAAGACCTTGTCAATATTATTCCTATCTTCAGTCAGTTAAATGCAGGATGGTTTAGAATTGAGAATATTTAGAGTAATATACTTAGAGTGTATTTTTTATTTTCAAATCACCTATGTAATGTTTTATATGTCTAATTATATTTTTGACTTGTATTTATACGTCTTATGTATGTATTTTTTATCTATATAGAAAGGTAAATATAAAACAGATCTTTTGAGAACCTTGAATTCTAAGGGAGGTGGAATAGTGCTGATCTAAATATCCATCTGAATCACACGATGCTATTGATTGTGCATATAATTGCAGTACTTTGAAAGATTTTGCAGGACCTCCATATTTTTTCTAAATTTTTAAGAAACGCAAGTGTCGGGATGTTTAAAATACCCCTCCGAATGGTCCTTAACAGGAGAGTTAAGGACACAAAGGACAAATTTTCAGAGGCTATTTCATTTTAAAGATAGAAGTGATACTTTAATAAATAATATATTCTAATAATGAGCCACTGCATTGAATAGTTCCACCATGGTCGTATTCAAGGAAATACACCTTTTCATTAATTATTGAATGAACTGCAGTCCAAGTACATTCACTCTTTTTATGTGGGTACTTACAGAACCTTCATCACCACAGCAGCCTTTTTTACCCTTACAATACCTCTGCAAGGTACACCTGTTTCAGAGAGAAGAGCTGACTGAAATAGAGAGTAACTAAATTACCAAATATCACAGTGGAAGCTTGCAGCTAAACTTCCATGTTTATTAGTTTTCTGACTCACAGATTCATGCCTTAATCAGAATGTCATTTTTCACCTGCTTTTGAAAATGCCCCTTCTCATACTGCAGAGGTGCAGACCAGCAGTGCTTTAGAAACCAGATTGCAAAATTTATAATGTTTTTGAAAAAAGTGTCCCATACTCCCTCTTCCTATATATATTTAATTATTGAAATTGTAACAATTTATGAAGAAAAGACTGTTTAAATAAATTTTACATTTCAAAAGCTTTTTTAAAGAAACTTTTAAAATTACTGAAGCTGCACATTTTAACATCTTGCTGATGGGAAAAGAAAAATGTTTATCTTAAGGAAACCATCTTTTAACATACTGATTATAATTAACAAGTTAAAAAAAAGGAGGAAAAGCCAAAGTATTTTCAAAACATTAACTTAATTAAAATATTTTCAAAACATTAGCTTGACTAGTTCTGTCATTTCTAAAGAGAGAATCACCACTTATAATTGTCAAGGTTCTTATAGTTATAATGGGAAGCCTAAATGTTTACATCTCCATAATACTTTGGAATAGGGAAGTTATTTCCTTTAAAGCTCTAACTAAAAATTCAATTCCCCCTCCCTCCTACTCCCACCCCCACTTCCCACTCTGTTAGCTTCCCCACATTTTTGAAAAGAAATCACATTTTTGAGCAAAGTAGTCTGTAATGTCTACCCTTCCCTCACCCCAGATTATTAGAATCTTTTGGGTGGTTACTGGCTACAAATAAACAAGTAATATAAAGATATATGCTTAATATATGCTGCAAACAAATAAGTTACTGCCTTCTATATCTCTCTGTACTGAAGTATATTTGATTTATATATGCTTTTATAACTGGATTTCTTTCTTTTTTTATAACTGGCTTCTTTTCTTTGCCCGAGACTGCCACATTTTCTCCACTAAGAAAAGTAAGGTAGGCACTGACCTATGTAATTGCTACTACATCACTGATTAGTTGGAGACATTAGGATTAGGATCCAAGGTGCTTCTCCAGGAATGTCAATATGTTCTAAAGACATACTTGTTGTGATGGTGCTACTCACATATAGTTTGAAAATGTTAAAATTCCACTTGCTTGAAGAAATTAAAGAGAAAAGACAGCAATTGCAGAGTTATCAGCATGGGTTTCCACAAAGCTCCAAGATCAATATTGATTTAAAAACTATAGGGAAGCGAACTGAGGTAGAACATACACTTGGAAATGATACACTTGGAAATGAAAAGTCATTGTATAAAAAAAAGTTTTCCAAATTTATTTTCTGGTTCCCTAGTCTATATATTTCTTATACTACATGAAAAAATCTATTATATTAGATTAGATAATATTTTATTATTCTATTATTATACTATTATAATTATTATTAGAAAAGACTAAAGTGCAGTGAAATCTACTTTTCCTGTTACTTTTCTGAGATGAGACATGATATGATAGCCAGAGAATAAACAAATTAAAAATTTATAACAAATGTTTTACCAAGATTTTTAATCTAAACATTGTCTTCAATCAGAATTTACTCACTTTCTAAGATGACTCAATCAGGTATCAATCTTTGTATTGTACCTAATTTTAAAGACCACTACTCTTATTACTGTAAAAAGAGGTCACGTTTCATACTGTAAGTCGGCAAAGTTGCTTAACAAGGTACTCAGGCACAAGGTCATAAAACTTGGTGCATACATAAAGAGTGTTCTATCCTATTGCAATTTGAGCAAGTAATGATATTCAGTCAGTCTAAAGAATTGGAAAAAATTTGCTTTTTGAACTTCTACGTATTGCAGACTATATTAAAATAGCTGGAAAAATATTAAACAAAGCTGTAGATGGCTCCACCATGCAAGTGATCTGGATCTTTTTTGACACTCAGCACATACCTTGTTAATGCCTTAGTTTTCTTTAACTGATGTCACACCTCTATAGTTACTTCTGCAGTGGTACAGGTATGGAACTGTATTCCTTCTAGGGTGTGGATGAAGTCCAAAGAAAAACCTTACTGTATCTTATTTCCTTCCATTAAACATGGACGTTTCTGCTGTATTTTCTATATGAGCAAGCAATGGGCAAAATTCAAACCTGAGGCATGCATACTCTACATTGTATTTGACAATATTTTACCTTAATGGGACTTGCTTTCCTTCCTAACATGATCTTTTTAAAGTGTACATGTAGGATATATTATAATATAGAGATGTTGAGAGAACTGTAGTACAGTCAGAGTTTACAGCTTGAAGGATCAACAGCTTACGGAATCAACACCCTATGGAAAGGAGAACTTTCAAAGTAGAAGATGTATTCAGAGCTGGCAAGATCTCCATCAAGTGGTTTTTTAATTGTTCTCTGGTGTAGAGAAACAAATGTTTCTTTATTAGCAAGGACACAGCTAATTTTATAATTAAAGCATGTACATAGTTCACAGCTCTGTACTAACACATCTTAAATGTGCAACTACAGCTTGTGTAGGCAAACAAGAGGTCTCTTGAAAGCAGTCAGCTAAGAAACTAATAGCAGTATACAAGAACAGCTCTCTTACCTTCTGAATTTCCTTGACCAAATATAACCTCTGCACCTTCAGACGATAATGCATCAGACATTATCCTCTGGGTACTTACCCAGTATTTCATAGCACACTTACTCTGGCATCTATGTTGTCATGGATAGACTGACAGAAGTCCCAAGGTTAGCTGGTTTGGATTTTTCCTCATAGGCTAACATGAACCTCTGTTGCACTTTTGAAGTGCAAAAAACAACCCTCTAGCCTGCAATAGTGTCAGCCTTTCTTTGAAGTAGAGTTGGAACAATTGTAATCTTCGACACTGTGAAATCCTTTTGCCTTATAATGAGTTCTTGAAAATGTAAGTAGTTTTCATAACAGTAGGGGAATAAACACCAAATGCTGCATATCAAGGTCCATTGTGTTTTGCATAGTAAATAAGGGTATCTGTGTATTCCTGCACCATACAATGCAGTTCCATGCAATGAATGTCCAAACAACCTACTATGTATATAATGAACTCTGCAGTATTGGATAGAGATATACACATGGGTCTTGGCATCAGCACAGCCTCCTAGCAGGATTATTTGGCTCTGGCACAGCACAATATTGGCACAACAGTGCTGCTTCTAGTTCCAGATCCGTCTTGCGCTGGGCTAGCTTCAATATCTCTGCATGGGACTGAGAGATGCAGCGTAGATCTGTGTATGTCATGAACCCACTCTCGATTTCTTGTATATCTAAGTGCAGCTTTTCAAGTGATGTAACAGTTTTTAAGTGATGTGACATTTTTCTATTATACTGCACCTGATTTTAACATATTTATTTTTACATAATGAAATTATTTATTATGTGGTGGCTGATAATCAGCTTCCAGCAGAAATCTCTGAGAAAGGATGTTTCACCCAAACATCAACTTCATTAGAATGATTCAGCAGAATGAATCAACACTCACCCCAAATGAAGGTGAGTTGATTTCTCATTGACTTAAAAATGAAAACAAAATAAGGAAGGCTTTTTTTTCTTTTTGTAATCTATGGCTGTATCTGTTAACTCTGACATGCTTTTTTGTTTATTATTTGGGGTGGAAGCTGATTAAAAGTTTTCACTTCTTTTTCTTCCCCTGGAACATCTGAAACAATAGCATTCCTTAGGGGGGAAAAAAATTCTGAGTAAAACCACATGCAGTCCATTTTACTGCAGTGATAAAGAAAAGACCAGCCAAGGCTACATATTGTGAATAAAAGTATGGGCGTATAAACAAGATATCTTGAGGCTGTCTGTGTAGTTAACAGCAAAAGATAACACGTCAGATAACTAACTATTCTTTAACAGCATACAGATGCACTTTTTTACCCTCTTTAAGGTATCACCTGATACATGAGCATAGATGAATAAACTATGACATTTACTATGAAGTAGGATTTCCTATAGCTTCCTTTATTTATAATTAGATATAGCACATAGTTAATATGCTATTGATTCAGAATTTTGCTTACCTCACGTGGATATAGTAGCTGCATGCTAAAAGTCAGACCTTGACTAGACCTTCATATAAAACTTGCAATCTATTCCTGGTTATCTTATTGAGTGGCCATTATGTTTGGATCTATCATCATGAACCTGACTAAATGGCATCATACACAGTTTACCAAGCTAAATGTAAAGTACTCCAAGCTTTCCCTTGTTCGCAGTGTTGGACAGAAAGACAGGACTGAGATATAAAGTTTTGTTCTAGATTACTGAGTTCCATTAGGGTCTGGTAGCTATGCCACTTCTCAGTGGATTTTCTGCTGATAAAATTTAGTCTTCTCATACTCTAAGGTTTCTGGCAATTCCTGATAAAAATGAGACACAAGCCTTGTTATAGTAAATAGCCTCTGAAGCGACTTCTTTGTAGTTGCAAATGTCCATCAGCAAATAAATCCCGATGCAACTGACTGGCTGAGTCCTTATGTATGGGGCAGTTCAGTTTGCAAGTGTGTGTTTTACATGTGCAGCTGAACCTAGCTGAACCAATAGTTCTGTTTGTCTTTTGCCAGTTTTGGAGGAAGCAGACTGAATTTACAAATGCAATGTGCACTTAGTGCTGTTAACTGGGATTTGCATGACCATTGTTGATAAGTTGTTAAATTCTTATCTTAATGGGAGACAGTTTTGTAATTAAAGAAATGCCAGTGACTGAGGTATTCATTTTATTTTATTATTAATATGAAGATAAAATTTATCTTTTATTATTATATCTTCAACTCTTCATTTTCAGCAAGGTCATCTCCTCTCCTGGTGACAATTTCACTATTCTTCAGTACCAATTTTACCAACAGGGAACTCCAGAAATGTCCTGGAGAGGAGATTTATGCTTGTGCAAACAGATTTGTAAAATATAGGTCTTAATACATTTAAATTTAATACATATTTTTGAACAACATTTAAATCCACAAAAAGAGGCTTATTTATTTTCAATGTTTGTTTCTTTATTTTTTTGGCTGATTTTTAACTCTTTAAATTTTGAGATTTGTAGCAGACAGTAAAGATTGTGGAATAAGAACAAAACAAAACAACCCACCCCAAACCCCATGTGATGGAATTATCAAAGGAGGGAATAGGAAATCAAATCAATTATAATGGACTACTATGAAAGCCCTGCAATTGTCAGACATCTACCCTTTTTCCTCTCCTTCATTTTTTTATTATTACTGAGACTCTAAAAGGCTCAAGGCGTAGGAATTCTAACAAGCTTATAAAAGGGGGTTTTTATCTTTCTGTTGTTAAGCTTTTTACTGGCATTTAGCATCCTGTGTATATGTATTTTAAAATGTTTGTCGTATCAAAACAATGGAATTAACTTATGTTCATAAAAAAAAAAGTGTTTTTTCCTGTCTTGATTGTGCTACATGTGTTATGAATTTAGTAGTAATAGGACTATGACATGAAGAAGCATCCGTTCTACTGTGGAATGATACAATGATAATTTAATATAAATAATCCTCCTGGTATTAAGAAATCAAACAAATCAAAATAGTGTTGCTATTTTGAAGACCTATCAACAAGCACTCTTTAACCTTTGTTAAACGTCTCATGTTTACTATGCATCAGCTTTAAAGATCTAGATAAATGAATTAATTCACCTTTATCCCCTTGAGAAACAGTATTGATTTTTATGAAAATGAATTAAACATTCATTATCAATTAAGTTCTGTGTTTGCTTTTTTAGAAGAGCTATCTTCTCACTAAATGAGAAATTTACCTGCCAGCAAACACAATAGACTGTTGTGCTGTCCACATATTGGCATACATATTGGATAAACAAAACCCAATTACACTCCTACTTATACTGCATCACGATTACACATTATGTGCAGAACTATTTTTCAAGAAGCAATACCCAGCTAAATCACATCATTTATCCTAGGTTTCTTTATTGCTTAAACATGTAGAAAATTAAGTTATTGAGAAGCTTAGTCTTGTGAAAAAATAATAAAACATGAAAATAACAAACTCTTTTTGCTAGATGTAGTTTACATTTTATTTTTGCCCACCAACTACATCAGTTCCTCTTTTTTTTTAACGTTATGTTCTGTGATTTTCAGTAAATTATTATTATTATTATTAAGTATTAAGTAAATTCTTATTCCCTTTGAAGTAGTAGTTTGTAGAAGTCTGGAAGCAAACAAAAAAACCATCCCTTTTGAGAGCAGCTGATTAATACAAAAACATAGCCTGGAAAGAGACAAAATCTTTCCAGAGCAGTAAATATATTAGATAAATGACACAGCTCTTACAACGAGGTGGTAGTGTACCCCTAGGACACATGCAAATAATAGCTGAAGTAAAATCTTTTGGGATGAGTATACACTGAAAATGGACACTTACCTAGACTGTTTTCAGAACTACTAAGCTTTACAAGTAAAGTTTTTAGTAAGTAACTTATAAAATTTACTTTTTAACTTTGACTTATCTTGAACAGCCATATTCTTCCATCTATTGTCAACATTTGGTTTCTTTTTGTATGTTACTTTATCTATAGTCTGTGTACTGCATTTGCTGTTCCCCTAAATATTTCCATTACTGCATAAGGCAACTGAAGTAGTAGGTTTCACATCTTATATATTCACTTTTTAATATTCAGAGGCATATCTGGAAGACACATTTTGCTTGTATTCTTGGAGTTTTATTTTTACTCATTTACGTGACTGACGCTTGCTAAAGCAAAATTGAGGAGACACTATGCAGTAAAAACAACTAGAGGTTAATAATAGACATTATTACCCTTCCTCCTTGATTGCCAATTACTGAAAATAAATTTTCTCCCTCAGAAAACCAGTCTTCTCCTTATTTGTGTTCAACTCCAATGTCACACAGAGGTGTAATCATTGGCTTCAGGCTTAAAGATTTTTGTTGTTTTTCAGGGAACTTCAATAATACCCGCAACAACACTATACCTTTTTACAACAGTATCAAGGATCTTCAGCATGTTTAAGAAGATAAGTTAATGAATTTTTGGATTCTGAAAGATGTCTGCATGAATTATAAGATTTAGTTAGTCTCCTAACTTACTTGTTTTCAATTAGTACTTAAGTTATGTGAAATCTAATCTGGGCCATCCTATTCTCACAATTAGTTCTTTCTGCCTTAGGGATATGCTCCATTCATGATTTAATCTATGGATTCTAGCTGTAATCATGAATCAGAAAAGATTAATCCTCAGCTTTGCTCAGAATTCAAGTACAGCATCTCAAGAAGACATAGCAAAAGTTCCTGCACCCTTATGTATGTTCTAAGATTCTTTCAAATTCTTGGCATTTTCATTCTGCTGAATCTCTTAGGGACAACTCTGCATGAACTTAACTATAATTAGAAAAAATGTTAAGTTGCTCACTTTTTCCTCTTTTTTTTTCACCAATCCATAGAGAAAACATGTTCATAAATAGGCAAGCCTTCACTACAAGATATTCCTTGGCCAAGTAAAATTTTAAATAGTCAGAATATTGCTCAGAAAACCAGTTTTGAGATGTTTGCAACTATAATCACCAATTTATGGCTTTGTAAAATGAGTATCAGTATTCTTCCTAGCAAAACCAAGAGCCATACTTACAAGAGAGTTAATAAAATGCTTTATTTCACAGGCTATCAACTTAAGGAAGACAAACTTTTGTAAAGTTATTTTTGGAGGTGTGCTCCCTTCCTCTATGCATGCCACCCTTCCCTCTAGAATTGATTCAAAATCATTAGCTTCAGATTCTCTTCTTTTTTGTGACTTTATGACTTCAGAAGGGGAAAAAAAAGCCAGACTAATCAAAGATCACAGTAGTGTGATTGTCATCTTTATCCACAGTGGAGATCTTTCAAAATGACATGTTAAAAAAAGCAAAGAAAAATAAATCTGGTTATGGAGAGAAAGAAAATAAACACATTCTTTAGTATTTCTCTTTTTCTCACTTTGTAGAATCACATAAAAATTCATCAAAGACAAATCACCTATTTAGTCTTTATACACGGGAATCATGCACATCTTTTCTTAAACTTTGGATTATGATTCTCTAGAGCAAAGCTTGTACGTATTTCGTATACCATTGTTCAAGGAACACTTTGGTAAAAAGTGACAGGACATTTTGTGAAAATGTGAAGAACATTCTCTGTGTGAAAGTAAGTTCCCACAGAAGAGAATTTTCAACTTTTTGCTACATCTCTGTAAATTTCATTTTACGGAGCTGCCATACTCAGAGTTTCTGGATAGATGTGGCTGGAATTGGCAAGATAGGAACCAGAAAGATGACTGAACATCCCAGAGAGAATACTGGATGGGTTATTTGGTTTGGTTTTAGCTCTTAAAATATCCTTTATGTATTTAGGAGGTGCAAACTTCTGGATCTTTCTTAGTCATGCTACATATTTTCCTTATTCCCAAATCCACTGAAACCCCAAAACTAATTTTTACATAATTTATTTTTTCAAAATCAGCAGAACAGAATATCAGTATGTGTTCACTTTACTCTTTTATCCATACAATTTTATTCCTTCTGTTTTCTAGTGGCCTATTAAAAATGCTGCTTCTGCCAAAAGATTAGCTTTAGTTTCTAGTGGTTCCACTATTTCAAATTTCATGTAAGCGAAGTAAATTCAAGTCATATCTCTTAAAAAGGAATGTAATTTTTTTTAAACTTCAATATATTTAACTAGATATTATCTGTGCATCTGGTCAGTTACGTAAAAAATAACTGTCAGAAAAAAAACCCCAAACCCTCCCATGAGAGTATTAATTTAGGGTATGATGTTACTGAGTCTAATAAAAGACTAAGAAGGCATGAAGGAATATGCATAAGTAAATCCCCATTCAAACTGAAGTTCAAGCATGTCATATAAAGCAGTGTAAAAAAATGTTTTCCTGAATTGTGAGTTGAAGCCAAATATACACAAGTGAACAAATATCATTAAAAACACCAGAAAAAACTAGCTAGATTAATTCCTTTCTATTTTACCAGCTGGATATAACTAAGTGCCCATATAACATTTAGTCGTGGTTTTCTTGAAATGCATCTAGTTTAATGATTGTGTCCCACATTGTTATTTTCTTAGTATTTAAACTCTAAAGCAGTCTTGGTCATATACACAGCATTTTAATTCTACAGTATTTAAAAAAACCCAAACCCAGCCATCAGCTTTATGAAGGTCAAGTGCTCTTTGGGTCTAAAATAGAGTAATATTATTTGTGATGATATTGGTGAGGATGGTGAAAGACCTTGAGGGGAAGCTGTATGAAGAGTGGCTGAGCTCCCTTGATCTGATCAGCCTGGAGAAGAGTAGACTGAGGGGAGACTTCATTGCAGTTACAACTTCCTCATGAGGGGAAGAGGAGGGGCAGGCACTGATCTCTTTCCTGTAGTGACCAGTGACAGGACTCAAAGGAATGGCCTGAAGTTGTGTCAGGGAAGGTTTAGGTTGGATATCAGGAAAAGGTTCTTCACCCAGAGGCTGGTTGGGCACTGGAACAGACTTCCTGCGAAAGCGGTCACAGCACCAGCCTGACAGAGTTCAAGAAGCATTTGGACAGTGCTCTCAGGCACATGGTGTGACTTCAGGATGGTCCTGTGCAGGGCCAGGAGTTGGGGTCCATGATCCTGATGGGTCCCTTCCAACTTTTGCATGGTTATTCTTTCTATGTTTTCTGTCTTAAGGTCTTCAGAGACATTAGGAAAACTGTCTTGTTCCAGAAAGAGATTCTGACTGAAACAAAAGCTATCCATTGTTGACAGAGTAGAAAATGTTAACTTTACCATCCCATCAATGACTCCTGTATCCTAGTGATTGGGTCCATGACTAAAGAAGTAAGGATCCTAACTCCTCCTCCTTCTCCAGTTGCCATGTATCTCATCTTCTCAGATGAGTAAGAATCAGAGTATAAAGTAGAGAGGTGTGAGACTGGAGAGAATGATTACTGGCTCAAAAAAAATGAAATGTAGGAGTAAGGGGGACCAAGGCAAATTCTGCAGAAACTGGGACATGCACTGCTCCACACCCCACCTTTCTGGAGCCTCTAGTCCAGCCCAGAATGGTTGTCAGTCACCAGCACACCCAGGACAGCATAAGTCATGCCCCACACCCCACCCGTTGAGCCCCAGTCTAGCCCCAGAGAGGCTGGATGATCAGAAACCCCAAATAGGGGTAATAGGAGTGGCAGATGTGGCCACAGGAGGCCAGTGAAGGTAAAACCCATTACCCTGAGATGTATGTGGTCATGTCCCTCTTGTCCTTGGCTTGTATGACATCTGAGAATACACTAGGATCTAAAGTAGCCATAGCTTGCTTTTCTCTCCTTCTTTTTCTCTCCTTAATTTCTACTCCTAATTTCCTCTTCTTGAAATATGGGTAATTTAAGGTCAGATGGGCAGAGTTTGCCAAGTCAAAGCTCTGTGAAATTCTTTATTCTGATTGAATATCTCTTTTAAATTTTGTCAAATTCTTGATGTTCTAAAGTTTGCCAATAAAGTTTGTTTTTGAATTTCCTGGGAATTTTTTTCAAGTTGTCCTTTGTACTCACCTCAGGGAATAGCAGTACCTTAAAGCCCTTTTTAATAAACTTGGTGAACAAGGACCTGGGCTCTCCAAGAGGTCAGATTAATAAACGTAATGGTAATGAGTTTACTTTTAGCCTTTTACTCCAGATAGATAGTTTAGATAGAAAACTTAAACTATGGCTTCATGTGAAAAAGTCTTTGCACATCTGTATACTGGAAAAGAGTCACATAAATTCCAGTTGGCAGGAAATACGTACCACCATGTTTCTGACTGACAGTGTTTGGGTTTTGATCATTATGCATAGTTTTTTTTATTATATTAGGAGTTGTGAGGTTTTTGTTAGTAATTTTATTCCATGGCATTGTGTGTAGAATACTAGACCTGATCCTCCATTCTATATGAACAGTTTAGGTGACAAGTCTTCCTGAGGTTGGATCAGATGACATCCTGAGGTTTCTTCAGACTTAAATTATCCTATGATTTGTAATAAGGGCTTAAAATAAGGAGAAAAAAAAAAAGTAGCTATAGCTTTTCATTAAAATTCATATAAACTTCCCAAATCATGCGGTTGGTTACCAGAACAAAAAATAGTACAACCAAGAAAAGAGTTGCAAACATGTTTTTACTACTGTGCACATTCAAAGTCAAGTCCACCTTCAATTGTGTATTGGTCAATTTGCCACTGTGTCTCAGAATGGCTTTTTGAACAGCCTTTTGAAAACACGGTGAAGCTGTAATTTATTCTTCGTAGAATTCAACATTGTGTTTTTCTCAATTTTGCTCTTAGTGAAAATTCACCCCCACAGCTGATAATTTTTCCAAAGTTTTTGGGAGTACATAAATACAAGCTTATCAGGAACTACTATTTTACAACAGTAATTATGATGGGAACTGTTAGATCAATCAAAAATTACAAAATATTTTGCTCTTCTCTCTTTGTGTAAAGGCTAAAATGTAATACTTTGCAGTCTATGATAAACACTTTGAAAAGAAATTGAGGTCACTTGTCGTTATAACAAATATTTTCAGGAAGAAAGAAGAACTTTTTATTTTGAATCATAGCACATAAACTTTAATTAGTGACCCAAGAGAGCAAGCCAAGCTGAATAAAGACAAACTAAAATTAGTAACGGGCTAACAGCTTGCCTATTTCCTGGGGCAACATGTGGCTGACAGATGATGTGATGTTCAGTGACAGACAAATTCTGATCCTCTTTGCCACTTTAAAATTCTATGCACTAAGAAAAATTGATAATTTCATTAATATCATTAACAGTAGAATCACTTGAATACAGAAGATATTTCTAATTTAAAAGAAAGTAGAATAAGAAATGACAGTGATTCAATATTCTTAATCTGATCCCAGTGATAAACAGGTAGTAGTATGGATAATAGTAATTGATGATTTCTTTACTTAATTGGTCATTATCACCTGT
Source organism: Machaerirhynchus nigripectus (assembly GCA_013397975.1). Taxonomy (NCBI): domain Eukaryota; kingdom Metazoa; phylum Chordata; class Aves; order Passeriformes; family Dicruridae; genus Machaerirhynchus; species Machaerirhynchus nigripectus. Next base: position 125,476 of record VZRQ01010249.1, on the reverse strand, counting down.
CCTGATTTGCATTCTGGATCAAGCTCCTCCTTTATCATTTACCCTACTGAAAAGAAATCATCTGTTTTTCAAATATTACCATAAATTTGTTCATTTTCTTCAGTAAAAAATAGAAAATTTATTTATTTCAACTTATAGATTTTATTACGATAACAGCTTAATTTGCAGATCAGAGAACTAGAACCAAATAAGCAACTCCAGCTTACTTTATGTAGTTTGATCTGTTCCCTTCTGATGTTACTCTACTTATGCCTGATTATATTCTTTCTTCTGAGGTCTCTGTAGCCTGAAAAAAAGTCCTCTTATAATAAAAGTATGGTATTTCAAGTGAATGCAGCTATCACATTTCTCTTTATGTCTAAGGTACTTTGACACACAGCTGTCTTTTTCATCACAAAAAACTCAGCAGTAGGAAAGAATTTTGGTGGGTTTTTAATGTGGTAAGTACCATCTATTATTCCTATTGATTTCATGGGAGTGGTTCAAGGGCGGGATTTGTTCTGCAAAAAATCTCTATGCACAATAGAGTTAATGAATCCTGGATTTCTACACATCTGTGTCCTTCACTACTATCTTCCACTGTAAATAACTCTAAGCCTTTTTCTTACTCCTTTCACACATGTCACTTTCAACAATAAAATTGGGCATGTTTGTGCTATGTCTGTAATAGTATGCATGCCTGCTGGATATCTGGCCTCTGCCAAATGTATTTTATTATAGCTTAGATCTCCTAGTCTGTCTTCCAGTGTAGATTTATAAGGAATAGGAGTTACTAATTTGGATTTTTCTTCTCTAGTCAACTATAAAATTCCTACTGCATTTATTTTCTGATCTTTTTCTTCCTCTCAAATTTGTTACTTACAGATCGGTAGTTAAAAATATTGATGTATAGACATAAATAATTTTGGGTTTGTATGTATATAAATGAAGGCAAAAAGAAGACTTAGTAGATGAACAAAGTGATCATTTATCAGCTGTCATGGGTAGCTGGCCAGATCACAACAGACTGGAAGTTAGGAAACCCACCTGCAGGAAAGACTAGAAAGAGGACCCAGGGAACTACAGGTCTGTAAGCCTGACCTCAGAGCCAGGGAACATCATGGAGCAGATCAACCTAAAAGCCATCATGCAGCACGTGCAGAACAACCAAGGGATCAGGCGCAGCCAGAAAGGGTTTGTGAAAAGCAGGTTCTGTTTGATTAATCTGATCTTCTTCTATGTCAGTGTGACCAACTTAGTGGATGAGGGAAAGGCTGTGGTTGTTGCCTACCTGGATTTATGTAGCATCTAGTGTACCAGTGCAGCACAGCACGATATGACTTAATTTACTGTGATAGTTACAACTTAAAGGGAAACCTACTTTGAATAAGATACTTGCCATCAGTTTCAGATATGAGTTTCTGAACTGATTTGCTGAGTATGATGGGCCTGGATGTCTGTGAAGTGAGGGTCCTTGTAGGTAACCATGACAATCCAAGAACAGTAATGCATTCCTCTTTTCTCATGTTTGAGACCACTCATAATCCACTCAAAGACATCTGGGCAGTTGAATAACTGTGGGGGTTATGAGAAAATTTACAAACTAACACCAGAAATGAGCATCAGATCTGTGAGATGAAGCTTTCCCTTCACTGTCACAAGAGACATCAAAATGTATAATGGTCCTGAGACTAATTGTCCAGGAGGTCTTTAGAAATAAGTCTAAGGTCCCAATACTATAGAGTGATTATCTTTTATAATATCTATAATGGACTCTGGAAGTAGTACTATTATTAAGGAAATTACAGTTTTTCTTATGTTAAAAACTGAAGGTGAAGGGAAGCTAAAGGTCGCTGCAGTGGTTTTTTTCTGAAAGGAAAGGAGAAAGAAGGAGCACTAGTTTCCCCTTCCTTTTCAAAGACCTTGAAACAGCACTACATCTCATAACGACACTTTCTGCAGAAGCTTCATCTTCTCCAAGAACAGCTGGTATTGACCTACGACAAAATGCTTAGTGTGCAGAATGGTAGTGTTGGGTTTTTCCCTTAATTCTGTTGACTGAATAGTACCACTGACTTATACACTACAGAAATACAATGCTTACCAGGCATCACAACCTTCTTCCACTATTCTGAATCTCCATTTTAAAGAACTGATTTATTTTTGAGGGGCAGAACCACTTCTGTTTTAGAACATGACAGGAAATCTTATTGCATCTAGGTGGAATACAACCTATTAAAATGAGTCCAGAAAACACAGTGTTGTTTCTGGGCCCGTCCATGTGAGCTTTTCTTCCTCTCTTCTTTTTTTCTTATTTATATTAATTATCACCTATATTGTGGTGTGCTCTTATAGCTAGTCTTTAATGCATTTCTTTGCTTTCTTGTATAGACATGTTCAAATTTTAATGCCAACTATGAACATCTCCAATTTAAGGGTAAAAGAAAACCCAGCTTATTGGTAATCCAATTCAGAAAGCAGTACCAAGCAAGAAATAGTGGATGATATTTTACTTTGTCAAATAGCCCATTCTCTAAAATTAAAAATAAATCTAAACTTCACAGAATGTGATTTGTTAAAAACCGCAACATTATTAAATATAACATTTCTTAGTTAAATTATTTTAGTGAGGTTTTTTTCTGCCCAGAGATAATTCACTATATGTGAGAAATATATGTCTGATGGACAATTATGCAGCCCTGGTACCTGCAGCCTCCACAGGTCTTTCATGTAGACGTACACTGGAATCTTATTAACTTTGTCAAGGAAAAATGAAGAGACCAGATCACATGAACCAGTAAGTTCATGTAGGAAGAATGAACCAGCAAAGATTTTCTTTCATACGAGTCCTGGAAATTATAAAAGACATCACTCACAAATTGCTTTTAGAGAAACAGCATGAAATGAATGTTGTTACAGACAGCAGGGAGGTGGGGAGTGGGGAGGAAAATTGCATTCTATGACACAAGTTAGAGAGAAAGAAGAAAATATAAATAATCAACCCCAAAACCAGATGACTTCCTATTATCCAAAATAGTGGTTCAACAGTAGACAGAAATTAATTTAAGTGTTGTGACATTATTAGGTGTTCTATATTTAATACACATAATCTTATTTTTGTCCTGTATAAAATAAAATGCAAGAAGTTTTAAGACAGTCTTCAAAGTCTCTATGTTGAGCTGACCATGTTCCAAGCTGAGATAGACCCAAAGAGAGTGCAGGCTGCATTATTTCTAAAATAACTTTCCTCACTGCAAGGAGAGGAAGATGGTACACAAAAGTCAGATTCAGATTCCAAGGTCCGGGTGCAGATTTTTTCTGTACTGGGCCTAGGATTAACTGAAGGTTGATGAAGCCTGAGATGACTCAAACAAAATATTTTGGCCTGAATATACAGTTCTAGTGCATGTAGCAGGAGAGAATGAACTTTGCATTTTAAGTCCACCTCCTTTTTTACTCTCTTCTAAAGAAATCTAGAGAAAAAAGCAGGAAACTCTTCAAGCCTTAATTACAAAGTCAATGATAAAATTGGCAGCAAGAAGAGTAAAAACTCAATTTTGCTGTCATTGTTCTGGACTCACATTTTTTTCCCTTCCTGATTAATTTCACCCTCTGATAATAAAACAAGTCAAACTCCACATACAAAAATACAATTACTGGCAGCTTTCAGACTTGCTTCCTAGCACAGGTCATGAAGGTAATAGATCACACCCTTTCCTATGCAATCCTATTTTACATCTTCATTTACAGCTCACCAACATCTATTCCTTCATTGTATTCAATATCCCTCTCGTGAGTTTTATGCTGCATTAGTTTATCTAAGTAACTGCTTTTCTTTGGGTGGTTCACTGCACCTACGAGTGAGGGTCATGATCTGGAGAGTTTTCCCCACCGAATGCAGGTCTTTAATGCTTGAACACGTCTGGGGGATATACTTTTGTCAGCTGTGTCTCCCCATGTCCCCCATCCCCTCATTTTCAACCCCACTCTCTCTTAGATTTGAAGGACACTGGTTTACTGCATTTCACCCAGAACTTCCATTCTTCTCCAAACTTTGTTCAATAATAAAACAGTAAAATAAAAGGAATGGTGAAAGAAATCAGTAGGGGTTCGAAATTACAATTGTATTTTAAGGTTTATGGCAATTACATTTTGCTTTATATATTAATAGGAACAAAGGCATGGTAATATTTTATCAGTTATCCTATATTACCTTAGTCTCAAAACCAGAAAACCTGATTTATGGAGCCAAAAGTTTATAAAAATCAGTATATTCTAGTAAATTCTCTTTGTCTATCATATTTAATATGTAATTTCCTGTGATGGACAAATCCCTTTTAGTTTAATCTTTTAGGAATTTAGAAGCTCAGAAGAAAATGTATTTGAGCTCAACATTATGAGTCAAAAGATTGCTCACATTAATATAAGGAATATAAATACAAAAGTTGCAGGATTTGTATTAAACATTATAAACCTTTATTCACTTTCAAAAAATAGATGTCTTGTACCTGACAGACACTTGGCATTGATGAGAAGCTCATCTCAAGTCAAGTCGCAGGTTAATGCTCAGACAGAAGTAGGGTGAGGGATTAGTAGACAGTGGAGATTACAGATATGTCAACTTTTTTTCTGTTCAACCTCACAATAACCTTATAAACAGGATAAAAGCAAGGTTCATGGTTTTTAATGGTCAGTAGGGCATACATTAATTTATAAATCTACAAGAGTCCTTTTCTTAGTTAATGTTCTTAATGCACTGACTTTTATGACCCGAATCAATTCTCTCTGTATTTTCTAAAAGTAGAAAGTGCAGGAAGTTTATATTTCCCTAGATAAGCTTGTCAAAGTAGATAAAAAATAACACAAACCCCCAAAATTTACGTGTCTAGCACATAGTATTGTGCCACAATCTTAAACTTTATTTTATTCCTGGTAGGTGGAAACTACTTTTTATATACAGTATGACTACTTAATGGTTGGATTCTAGACATAGATGTGCTTTTGCCAGGGGAACAGAAAGCAGAAACTATCTTTAAGATCTGTTAAGCCATAAAGAGGATGCATACAGTAGATCTCAGATGAGGTAGATGCTAATTCAATATGTAGATTTTAAAGTGTATTTCTTTTTTCTGTGGCTTTTTGGAAACCCACTAGGTGAAAATTTTCATATCATGTATTGCTCATATGACTAATGTAGAAAACATTTAGAAAAATATGAGGTCATATTTCCAGTCTGATTTTTCTCTGAATTTTGAATAAAGTCAATAAGTCAATTTTAGCACTGTTGTTTGCATCTTGTATTTGTTTAGTGATATTTATGGATTTCCTTCTAGACTATAAACAACTTTTATTGATGTTTTATTTTTTTGTCACTGGGACAAGATAATTTACAAAGAGGATTTGACCATCTGGAAATTGTCATTTATTTATCCATTTATCAGTAAAAAAAAAAAGTATAATTGGACTATGTAAGGCCTTTTATTTCATTCCTTTTCCATGCTTTCTGTTGAACACTCCCCCGGGACTCCTGGGGATACATTACTCTGAATTTCCAGGTGGGGTTCCTACAAGGGTGTAAGGCAATCCGTGGTTTCTTAATGCTTCTTGAAAGCCAACACAAAATTCCTTCATCCTAATATGATCAATACTGAACATAAGTACTGCTGATACACTGTCAGAGAAGCTTAGCCAGGCGTCCGGGGGAAAATCCCAAGGCCAACAGACACTGTCCCACAGGACCGAGTGAGGTGAGCAGGGTAGACTCAGACAGGGCGGTCAGAGCCAAAGAAGTGTCTGGATCATACGGGTAGGTCATACTGAAGAGGCAGGTCTGAGGTCAAGTTGGAAAGCCAGTCCATAGGTCAGAGTTGGGATCAGGTCTTGTAGTGACTAGGCAAGTCCATAGGGGCAGTGGTGGCTGAGATCAGGCCAGGAACTCAGCCCAGGGGTTGATGTTCAGGTCAAGGGATTCCATGATGAGACAGGGCAAGGCTGTGGCAGAGCTGTAGACCAACACTCCTGTGACATTGCTGATGCCAGGGCTAATAGCCCTGGGCTAAGCTGAACTGGAGCTCCTGAGTCTGTGGGGACATCCTTGGTGAGGCTGGTCAGAGGCAATAAAGCCTATAGCTCCTTTATGGCCCTGACATACACAGAGATACTAAGAGTCAAGAGATCTAAATAGGGAATATGTTCTATTCTGTAAGAGAGAGAATAACCATTATATTTGAAGTTTCTGATTTTTCAGGAAGCAGTGACACTTTTCAGAGTTTGATTAAGAAAAATTAAGATGGACCAACGACCTTTCATACTAAATTTGGTACCAGCCTTCCATAAACGGAATGACTTTTCAAATGTCTGAAAAAGCTCAGTCAAACATTTTTTTTTTCCTAGAGAATGGTATACATTTTATACTTTCTAGAGAATACGTTTTAAATCCACATCCACCCAAGGAAAATATTCAATAGGCTTTCTGTTCATGCAGTGTGTACTTTGGCAATCCTTTGGCATATTTTATGCAACATGGTGACCTCTAGTAATACCCTTTTTGGTCAGAGTATTGACTTTTAAAAGGGAATTATGCCTGCTTGTAGAAGTCTTTTTAACAGTGTTCTCAAACTGTCAATATTACACCATACTCTTTGCTCATTGAGATGCCTTGAATATTAAAGAATTTGTTCTGACCAGGATGAGAAATAAAAATTAAATGTAAGGGTAAGCAAAGTCTCTCATCATCTTATTCACCAGGCATCTTATTTAATGGTATATGTTAAACTGTTATTTAAATTTTGCAGCAAGTTATTAAAAACAAAGTCACAGATTCACCAGTACTCTCTTATCTATCTATTCTAAATTTATTAACTGCTGCCTTTTATTTTAAAATTATTTCTGTATTTCCATCCTATAGTCTCTTTATTAAAATTCTCAGACCAAGAGGAGCAACTCTCTAACTAAAGTGAATTAAACAGCATGAGAGTTGTACATTGCTCTTACCAGCACAGGTCAGAGCTGCAACTCTTTTTTGTTAAACTTAAATTTAGTTAAAACTCAATTTTATGCCTCTCTTGCTAAGGCAGTTCTAATATATGGTGCACTCTAGAGAGGTGTGGGGATAAATCTTTGCGGTTTGCAACTCTTATTGTTTTCTCCTTCAATAATTTTAATGACCTGCTCTCACTTAATAAATAGCACAAAAATCATCTAAGATTTAAATCAGTGTTGGAAATAATAATGACTGTAGTCACCATCTTGAGGCTGTGTTTCTTGTATCATGCTTTGGAATGATGGGGGAAGCATATTAAACAATAGGTACTAAAGGTGGGATTAATCTTGTCTAACTTTAGCCATCTAGCCACCTAATCTAAGATGACTTCCCAGTTTCTCTTTTCAGCCGTAGAACTGTACAACAGACAAGTCCCATGAATCCTTAAAGGTGACCCATCTGACCTCTTACAGTTTCTTGTCTCAGAATTAGATTAATTGCTCTGTAAAAGGAGCTACTTCTTTCTCCTGACTATGAAGAAAGCTAATAGAGACAAACTCAGACTTAGAAATCATCTATTTTGTTTTAAGGAAGAAGTGAATTTAATCATACCTTAAGCTGTCAAAAAGTTTCCAAAATTTTTCCTGAGTTTAAGGGTAAAATTTTCCTTATATCTGCATTTCATCTCCATCCCAAGTACTTATGTTGGAAAAAAAACCCTAAAAAACCTTAACTTATAACTACTGGGGATCAGACTTAAAGTTTTCACCCCCACAGAACACACTGGCCCATGGCCATTTGGGAGCAATCTTCATTTATTGTGCACATGAAACCCATGACTTTAAGGCAGACTGCTTTAAAGAAGGCACAAAATACAATTATTAATTACATGTCTTTATTAGGTAGACTGGATTCCATTTCTGCATCTTTCATTTAATTCTAATTTAAATTGGGATTTAATCACTAACTGTATGGCTTAATATTGCTCTGGAAAACTTTTACTGATGTTCAGCTTCTTTTGGACTTGTGAGATTTATTGCAATTTATTACAATTTATTAAGGTTCGTTCATTCATATTAATAAAGAAAGATGGTAGCTGACAGCCAGTGTTTAGAACACAGTGAAAGCAACCATTAAAGTGAAGGCAAGCTGGTGGAAAACATGACTAGACTGCAATTTGTTGTATAACATACATTTATAGGTTTAGGGTTTGGATTCTGGTAATGATAATGGGCTTCATATGTAGGAAGAAATTTTTATTTCTAAAATCTGGGCTGATTAGATCTTCTCAAAGGTTTGAAATAGGAGTTGTACCAGTGGACATGAATATACATTATGGAGGGCTATGATAGCTCTTTTGACGTGAATACCCGTAATTGCACTCAAGAATGTGTAATCATACACAAGAACACTCATTTGCACATCAGTCTGTGTACTTCTAATAATTAAAGCTCTTTTTTAAATGTTTGTACAGAACAAAATCTGTCTTCTAAATGTTTGCAACAAGCAAGCAAACAAACAAATAAATAGAACAAGAGGTACTGAATTGGACAAGCAGTTTTGCAAGCAAGATTTGCCAAATAACAGAGTTTCAGAATCACAGAGTCATTGAGGCTGGAATATGTTACTTTCTACAGTTCTTTGTTTAAATAGTGAATATGCTTTATTCCATGAATATAATTTAAATATCAGAAGCATAAAGTTATAGAATGGCTTGAGTTGGAAGGGTCCTTAAAAATCATCTAGTTCAATCTGCAATGGGAAGGGATCCCTTCCACTAGACTAGGTTGCTCAGAGCCTCATCCAACCTGACTTAGAGCTCTCCCAGGGATGGGTCATCCACCACTTACATAGGCAACTGGTTCCTGGGCCTCCTTAAACCTCATAGTCAAGAATTTCTTCCTGACATTTAATCTAAACCTATTCTGTTTCAGTTTGAAGCTATTGCTTCTATTTCTGTCACTATACGTCCTTGTTAAAAGCTTCTCTCCATCTTTTTCTGGCTCCCTTCAGGTACTGAAAGGCTGCAATGAACTCACCTTGAAGCCTTCTCTTTTCCAGGGTGAAAAATCTCAATCCCCTCAGCCTTTGCCTGTAGAAAAGTTGCTCCATCATGAGAATATGGCTTAGTTCTAACAATTACAGTCAATATTTTATAAAAATTATCATACAGTCAACATTTTATAAGAAATACACATTGGAAAGACTTTTAAATAGGAATTTGCTTTTTTATAATTCTGATAAAACAACCTAACATTGATACTTTCAGGAAAAGTTCCATTTAATTTTGTTTTGGGGTTTTTTTTTTTGTTTTCCATTTCCCTCCAGGAAAAAAAATAATTTGTGTTTGCTAATTTGGAAGTTTGCAGTCCAAATTTTAACCAGGAACTCAGACTGATTTGTTTGTTTATTTATTGATTTATTTATTTTTATTGCCAGCTGTATCCAGCTTGCTGACCCATATACATTACACATCACAATTTTGCAGTGTTCATGGGAAAAATCTTATCGCTCTCTTAGTCCAGAGAATAAAATGAATACAAGACATTTTCTAGAATCCAAGCCAGTATACATCACATTTTTAGCTAGATTATCTGCTTCAGCAACTACTCTCATTCTGGTTAGTTTTTCAGTCTAAATAGCCAGCTGCTGAGAGATGAAGATTAGTATTTCCAAACTACATAGCTAGGAAGAAAAAAAGAGAAAAGAAAAAAATAAAAAAAGAAACAATCCACAAATAAAATTGCCTTGCATTGAACTTCCTCTGTAGCTTAATTTGGAAAAAGTAAATATTAGCCTTTCCCTTGGTCTCCAGCCTCTTCCCAGTGGAAAACACACTGCTTTAGACTTTTTTGCTAAACTTCTGATGCCATGCAAGTGTGAATGTCTTATTTCTTTACCATGATACTTTCGAGGGTTTTATGTGTAAGCTTCACTGATAATTAGTTTTGAGACAAATCATTGTGGAATATAGGATTCCTTTTGGGGAAAATTCTGATTTTGAAAGGGAAGTACTTGTATGAGTTTCTGTTTTGAAGAGAAAAGGGACATAATTTTCCTATCATAATTTCAGCAAATAATTGATGTTAAGAAAATCTGGATAAACTGTCAGTGTTTGTTCAGTGAACAGATATTACTGTAACATTTGGAGATGACAGTTTGCACTTGGAGAACGACCATGAGAAATTCCTCTGCAATGATGTATGTCATCATTTCCCAATTAATCAATAGAGTTTATCATTAAAGACACTGATTCAGCAGTTATGCTTTTGGGCATATAAACAGTCCCATTAACTTCAGTAGCTGTGGATGACAAAATTGTTCAAAACAAGGCAGCTATTAATAATGCTAGCAAGCAAATCTCATGCCCCCAGGGGAAGGACCAAGGAAGCAACTCAGCAGGCATCATACAAAAGGAGCAGGAGGTTTCTCATAGTCCTTCCAGTAGTTTCTGTAAATAATACAAGGTTTATTGGACTGGAGAGATAGCAAATGTGGATGTTTCTGAGGATTAGCATACTTTCTTTCTTTTTTTTTNTTTTTTTTTCAGAATAACAGCCCTGTGGTAAAAGTTTCCTTCCCAAGAATAAGTAACTTTTTAAGGGGGAAACTCAACATCATAATTGATAACTCTGAATCCAAAGAAGAGCTAAGCAAAATACTCCCAAGTGGAGCATCTTCAGCACTGATTTGTCACAGAGTTTATTCACTTAGGAATACTGATTCACCAAACATCTAGAAAAGGCCTAAGTTAAGAAAGAAATGTCAAAATATAGACAGATAATACCTTATAATGACTACTGATTTCATGAACAAAAGTATTCTTGGCTATATTTTCAATTATAATATATGGGAACTGTGTGTATATATTCTAAAGATATTGCAAACTCCAGAGGTAAAATCTTCTGTCCATTCCTCTGCCATGTAGGAATTTTCAAATGTGAAACTGCTTGTATAAAATGTGGTGAAATGTACGGAAAGGTATAGCAGTATGAAATCCATGTTGTTCTTTCTTATGGTTATCATACTGTGACATATCTATCTAAAGAATTTCTTGTGCTTTTTGTATTTTTCTGTTCTAATCTGAAATGCGATCGGTTTCCTTTCTATCCTGTAGACATACAGGCGAAGAATGAAGCGAAAAATTCAGGTGGAGGCATAAACCAAAAGAAAGGCTATTCCTTAGCTTGTTAAAAGCAATGAAAATATTCTTTCAGGTCACAGACTATGTGAGTAAGAATAATAGAGTTAATTTTCCTGATTCTGAGTGTTTCTGACAGGTGTTGAGGTTTAAGGTCCTTTTTGTAAGGAAGAGGAAGCTAGCCTTTCACTGATAAACCACTTACAGTGTTGTTTCCTTGCATTCAACATGAAAAATACACTTTTTGCTGTATTTCTAGAAATTATTATACTCTTGGATGGGTTCAACACATATAGTATGATCTGGAAAGAGTTATAACATAAAAATACTCCACAAGTTGGTTGTATGTCTATCCAGATATTTTATTCTGCTTCCAGAGAGCAACTAAGGATATTTATCTGCATTTTACAGAGGTAAAGAAACAATCTTAGATATTTGTGTGATAATGTTTTTGCCAATATGGATGTCAATGTTTAAGAGATTAGGTTTTAACACTTCACCTCTTCCTCTCATGCAGTGAAGTTTAAAACACCTCTGCCAGGATTAGATATCCATAAACAGATTTTCTGACCAAAAGAACCTTTCTATCATTGTTGTGATCTTTTCATTTTTTCTAAATACCTTAGTGGTTCCGGGTAGAAGAAAGGGACAGAGAGGGTGAGAACATGGGACAACACTGGCAGAGTTTGATGTAGTCTCCAGTTTTATGCTTAAAGGAATAGGGATGTGAGGTGTTAGTTAACGTATAGCATTTACCATATACTGCCATAAAACAGTTTTGATGGGGTTTAAACCTATTTAACCTTTCTATTAAGGATAAAAGTCCACACTGCCACTACCTTGCATAGAACTTAATTATGTAGACTTGTATTAAATCTTCTCTGAATTGCTTAATGCATGCATCTTAAAGGTATGCAAGTGTTTATGCACGCATACTGATAGAATTTCAAATGGTGTCATATCAAGCTCCAATTAAAACCTGCTTCGGTAGCCTATGTTTTTTAAAGCCATCCAAGTTTTAGAAAACTGTTCAGGGAGCATGGACTGTCTCCTAGATCGTTCTTCCTGTAAGGCGCCAATTAATAAGATGGTATTATCTACCTCTTTGATTTTTATCTCTCTCTTTTTTGCCCTGAGATGACTCCTTTGGCAAGCTGATATGGCTAGTACTGTACCTTCTGCAGCACTATCAGTTCCACTGTTTCTCCATTTGGCAATCAGAAACTCGCTCAGTAAAATGTCATAGATAGTCGTAGTAGTTGTGATACAATCTGCTGGTGTTTTGTCTGTGTTAAGTGCCTGACTGGGTGTAAGAGGGCTTTAGCAGGGTGCATGCTGAAGGTCAAGATCTTTACCTATTTTTGACTCTCTGTAACTAAGAAATGAGCAAATATTTTATTAAAAAGTAATAATATTATCAAACAAAGATTTTTTAGAAGAGTCATGAGACTGGATTAAAATTGCATTTTACTAGAAAAAAATAACAATATAAAAACAAAAAAACCCAAATAATGTTACCGTCTTTATTATAAACTTTATAGATTGCCTTTTTCTTCAGAAAATCTGACTTTCAAATTTGTTCTAAAAGTAATATCAAGAGTTTCAATACAAAGCTGTTGTCCAGGACTTGTGTTTCAAGGGGCAAAAAAAAGCAAAATTATTTGACCGTATTATTTGTATAAATATAATTATTACCACACGTAAGGCAACTTCAAAACATGTTAAACATATGATAAAATTAATTTTACCTCATTTTGTATGTCTAGAAGTTAGACATCTATACTGTAGTCATCTTCAGTCTTCTTTCATACCGTAGTAGAAAACGTAGGAACCTCCAGAGGACTATTAGTGTAATTTTTATTGCCCAACCTAACATGACATGAAATACCTTCTGGAGGTGGCTAACTGTATCTTACAGAGTGCAAAAATAACATGTGACATAAATCTGTTAGACATTGAACTGTTAGATGACCAAGTCAGGGTAGGTCAGAACGCAAACTTTAATTTTTCGAGGTGGGATTTGTCTAACTCCTGTGTTTTTTTCAGGAAATTTAAGGGGATCCTATAATCCTGCACTGCTGTCCTGCATCACGCAATTTATTTATATGGAAAAAACCCTTTTGTTTCACCTCTACCTTAAGACTGGAGGGGAATAAGACAAAAATTTAAGGTAATAACAGGAAAAGTGGTACTCTCTCTCCAATGAGCCAGGCAATGCAGCTACATGGATTACTAATGAATTCTCAAACTAGACATAGACTACAACAGCTATATAATATGAAAAAAAAAACCAGTTTAAGTGTAGAGTAGACATGAGAAGCAAAATAAGAAATAACTGGTTTAGATAGGTACAATTTCACACTAAAGTTTCATGTTTATCAATCTTAGAACAGAGAAGCTAGCATTTTATTTCACTCATTTGTGGAGACCTGTTTTTTACCCATTTCAATAGGTTTTTAATTAAAATAAAAGCATAACACACCAGTCCTGATATCTTTTAATTAATTTCAGTCTTGTTAAGACGAGTCTAATTTAAAGCATTTTGGATTTCAGGATAGGATAGACTGTGAATATATAAAATTTATAATGTATGGCAGCCTGTACAGTTTCATAAATTGAATGGAAACATTGAATTGACAAAAGGAAAATATGTAACAACTTGGAAGAAAGCTGTGATCTGAATAGCTGAAGAGAATCCTGGATCCAGTTAATCATCTTTCAATGAGAGTTAACATCAAGGCAATAAAACCTTTCCATGACACCAATCAGTACTCTACATCATAAGACGTGATTTTAAAAAGCACTTTAAGAAGATAGTTGTAATTAATTCTCAAAATCAAGTTATTGTTCCAAAATGACTATAATTGAGATGTCCCTAAACCTAAGGCTAAAAGAAGAAGCCTTGTAAATCAATGTGACAGAAAAGTAGTGAGAACAATTATTTATCTGCAGTGCCATCATGATTTATTTGTATTTATGTTGTGTTCCTACTTATGAGTGATTCCTCTCACATGAAAAACTGAATTCCGACTCTGTTTGAGTACAACAAATAATAAAGGATTTTTGAAATTAGGACTGAACATGTGTGATAAGTAAAAATGAACTGTGTACTATATGTGAGTATATTAGGAGAGAAAATGTACATGGTCATTATCTGTCCTTGAGGCCAACTGGTACCGACTAGACTGTGTTGATATTTTTCAACTCTTTTATCCTCTAAAAAATGTTGACATCTAAACTGCTGATTGGGACTGGTACCCTGGCCATGTTAACTGCTGAATCACACAGACAAATTGCTTTGGAAAGTCAAGTTGAACGTACCAAAACCATGCAGGGATCACTATAAAAACATAGTAAAAACAAGAAATATGTATATTTTTAAAGGGGTTTCAGTTAGAAGTTTTCAAAGAATCAGGATGAGTGGTATTTTCACATTATTATTCTTTCAGATAACAAAAGTAATTAATTTAAATGCATGAAGTCATGGTGTTACAGCTTATTCTTCACTTTATGCACAAATATAAATTAAAATGTATAAGTCTTTTTTAAGAATAGTTGAAATGTAAGCCTGAACACAAGAATATAGGAAATCTAATGCATTTTTGCTGAGAAGCTGTAGTGAAAAGACAGCTTAGTATTGTAGTACACTATGCTGTTGAGGCATGTTTACCTGAGGATGTGAATATGTGAAAAAAAAACCAAACCAAAAAACCTCACAAAAAGCCCCCTAAACAAACAAACAAACCAAAACCCCACAACCATGGAAAAATTACAGAAAATATATTTATTAAATTCTTATTCTGGGGAAGTACATTATGGAGATGTGTTAGATTCATCTTCAGAAATAAAACCGGACTTCTTAGTCCCAGCAAATGCAGAATGGTAATGGAAGTGTAATTAAATGGAGGACAAGAGAGACAAACCGATTTTGTGGCAGATGGATACTTTTTGGAACAAAGTTAGTTCTAATGTTATTACAAATCTTTCTAAATTTGGAGTTAAGTAGTAACAGAACTTGGGGCATGTTGTCATAGGTCCATATTGGAAAAAGAGTAAGGGAAGAAAACAAAGTGATATTATGCTATATGTCAATAAATTAATTAAATATAGGGAGTTGTGTTATAGAAGATACAAAAGGCTGATCAGTTCCTTTTGAAACTGGATTTGAGGAGAAACAGAACGATGCAGGTGCTGGATACTGACCTCGTGATCATACAGTTTTTCATAAATGCTTCAAAACACATGAAGAAGTCTCATGGTTGCAACACAAAGTTATTGTGGAGGACTTCAACTACTCCAGCATCTTCTGGAAGGGCAATATGATTGAACAAAAGCAAACCAGGGGAA
Source organism: Machaerirhynchus nigripectus (assembly GCA_013397975.1). NCBI lineage: Eukaryota > Metazoa > Chordata > Aves > Passeriformes > Dicruridae > Machaerirhynchus > Machaerirhynchus nigripectus. The sequence continues at coordinate 110,027 of VZRQ01010249.1, read as the reverse complement.
CTCTGGAGTGCATTACGAACAATGTTTTGATGCAGGTACTGAATGGACAGAAGGTGGGAAGTCAGATCTGCCAGAACTGCTGCTTCTGAAAAAAAAAAAAGAGTAGTGTGATTGGTCAACAGCAACCTTCATTCCAAGTGATTTGGAATGAAGATGATTTAATTAAGTATCCTCTGGAAAATGAGGAAGAGCAAAGGTATAGTCAAGGCATGGGACCGAGAAGATGGGATTTTAGATTGTCAGGTAATTGGTAGAAAGAATCCCTTGGATGTTGCTTCAAATAGAAAAAATAAAAAGGAAAAAAGGGGAAAAAAAACAAACAGAAAAAATCTTCAACCCCAACAACCCAAATCTCAAGATACCTGCTTATTGCAGAGGACAAACTCCTCAAAGCACAAGGATGGTCCATGAAATTAGACTGGTTTGACATAAGGCCAGCATGGATAAAAACTCCTGATTGAGCTCAAATGCAAATAGAAAGAGTATGGAAGGAGGAAATAGAGATTTCCTACCAGGAGAAAAATAGGAATATTACATGAGATGCATGGATGGAATTAGGCAATTAAGAAAACTAAAGCTTGTAGCTGAAACTGGGAATGTGAAAGTCAACAAGAAGGGCTTTGTAAGTACACTGGAAACAACAAGAACAGCAACCAAAGATGATGTAGGCTTGCTATTACTGAACAAGTGAATTGCTGATGATGGAGAATTAGAAGTCAGAGATACTAATTTTCTCATTTGTATCAGTTTGTACTTGCAATGTCTGCTGTCAGGCCTCCCATGTCTGACTAAATGAAGTACAACTTTACAGCAGGAAAATATCAAGTTAGGGACCATGTTAACAAATTGTACAAAAATTCAATGGGGACAGATGGAAGACATTCAAGACTTCTGAGAGGCCTGTCAGATGCCATTTCAAGGTCCCTGTCTGTCATCTTCAAAGGGTTGTACCTGTCAAAGGAGTTCCCTGTAGCATGGAAAAAGACAATTACTATGCCCATCTTCTAAACTGGAAAGAAGAGCCAAGGTAATATAGGCTGTCTGTGAAGAAAATGCAGTAAATCCTTTTGGACGCTATTTCCAAGGAAAAGAGTAGTTGGAAACAGCAAGCATGGATTCACTAAGGGCAAATCATGCCTGTTCAATATGATTGTCTTCTACACCAAGTTAACTGGCTGACTGGGCAAGTGCAGCAGGGTCAGCTGTAAAATCTCTGCAGTATAACTGAAAAGAAGTGGCCTAAAAAGATGGAGAAAAGGTAGGTAAGACTCACTGGACTCATAAAAAACTTCCTTATAAGCTGTCAGCCATTCAAAAGCATTTTTTTGAGTGTTGTTCATGTGGGATTATTGCTAGGGCTCATGCTGTTTGAGATCTTTATTAATGACTGTGATAGTGTGCGCCCTCCCCTCACTTTTTCTGCTTGAGCTGTAGGCACCAATGTTTTTAGTGGCAGCTGTACCTGGCATAGAGGTAATGCAATAGCTAAGGGCCATAAATCTTGCTCAGCGCCTAAGGGACATAAGCCTTGCTCAACAGATGAGGGATAGTTGAGCATGTGCGAACTCAAAACATGCCTGCTTTGCAAAAAGGGCTATAAGACAGTCATCTTACTTCATAAATAGTGTCAGGGCCCACTGAGCTCTCCTGCATAGCAGTGGTCTGCACACCAGGATCTCCCCTTGCATAGGAACACCTCACAAGGTTACTCCTCGAGGCTCAGGGAATCCTTATCTCCTCAGACACTTGGTAAGTGAATTGGAATAAGTGCACTCAAACTGAAGTCATAGCTGAGTGATAGAAAGGATTGCTTGTGCACATCAATCCCTTTAGGCATAAACCCCTGACCAAGCCTGGTGATCCATATTGTCTCAACTATGTGGATCCAGCCAGACCTAAACTCCTCTCAGAAAGGAGTTTAGAACTCAAGGAGGTGCATTTTGAATCTCATGACTCATCAGGAATGTCTTCCTGAGGGTTTTATCTGACTCCGTGCTCTATGCAGTAAATGAGTACCTTGCCCTTGAATCTTACTGAATCACTTGCATTTACTATCAAGCTTAGTTAAATTGCTGTTCTGTATCAATAAACGTACCACTATTTCCCTCTTACAAGCGAAGTATGTCACTCCATCCATGACAATGGCTTAATGAGTTTGCAAAAGAAAGCAAGTTTGGGAAGTAGTTTGTACACAATCACTCAGAGAGAATTCCAGGAGCTGGAAGAATGGGCTTGGCAGAAACATCATGAAATTAATTTTATAGAAACAGTAAGTGCTATGCTTGGGATGCAATAACACCATGCCACAATGTAGGTGGATGCTGACTGCTTGGGGAGTAATCTTGTATGAATGGATCTGGCAGGCCTAGCTGTCCACTAGTTGAACATGAATCAGCAGTGAGTCTATGTTTTAGTGAAGGCTAAAATCTTACTGGTTTGCATTAGGACAAGCATGGCCAGCAGACAATGGGAAGCAACTGTGCTCCCCTGTGGGGCATTTCTGAGGCTGCACTTGAAGAAATTTTCCTAGTTTGGGGCTCTAGGAGAAAGTCTGACAAACTGAATAATCAAGAGGCAGGAGGAACATATGAAGTAAAGAAAGGCTGAGGAAGCTGGGTTTCTTCAGCATGAAAAAGAGGATGTTGAGAGACAACCTGTTTGCTGCATTCAGCTACATTTTACTTGTTAGAGAGAGAAGAGTGGCTGAATATTGTCCAAGCTGCAAAGTAAAAAGTTTAGAGACCATGGTGGTTGACAGCTTCCATAATGGAAATTGACTCGATATATACAAATTCACAGTGAGGACAGTCAAACACTGGAAGAGGCTCTACAAAGAGGCTGGATAATCTTAGTTTTTGGAGATATTAAAAACTCAGCTGTAGAAGGTCCTGAGCATCCTCACCTAACATATAGCAGGAGATGAGATCAGATGACCGTCCAATCTAAAGTACTGTATGTTCATTGTGGAATATTTTGCTTTCCTTCAATACTTTGTTTTGTTGCATATTTTTAATGATAACATATCTTATCCTGCCACATGGCCTGCTAGCCATGACTATCTTGACATATGCTGAAATTTTAAGAGTTTGAGTTTTTCAGAGTGAGGGTGTTTCAGGAATTTTTGAAGTATAGTTTCTGTATTGTTGCTTAAGTATCCTCTAAAAGAGAACTTGGGAGTTTTCTTGTTTCAAGACACTGTACATGCCTAATGAAAAAAATGATCTCGTTTAGGAGCAGCTCAGAAAATTGGAATCAATGCACCACAATGTGAATCTACACCATCTTAAACAAAATTAATAGCTTATAGATTAGACCTATTTATTCTATAAAAGATGGAAATAACAGCTGACAACCACATTCTATTTTTGGTTATTATATACCTGCACCCCATCTCTTGTTCATTGTTTCCTCTTAACATTAGTATTCATAGCATGTTATCTTGAAAGCAGAGATAATAAAACAATACCACTGTGGTCTTCTCCACAGCAGAGCCCTGTAAGAGATCAGACTCTCTGAGTAATCAGTGATTTACAGTCTTATTCTATTGCTTTTTTTCTCTATCTCCCTCAAGGTAACAGCACTAAAGGAAAAAGATGCTTTCAAATCATACAATGAAGGTAGAAACATGTCAATAACAGGTTCACTTGGTGATTCTAGAAATCTTAACACTATACCTTTTTTACAAATATGTACAAGAGAACTCTCTGTCTAGTACACGTAGGAGTGCTTGCTATTAAGCACTTTAATATTTCCATAATACCTAATTAGTGTCTGTTGCTCCTTTTTCAGCCAGGGAACAAAAAACCCTTTTGCCAAGGAAGAACTGGAGCTCATTCCAATTTACTGATGAAGAAATTAAACTTCAGAGACCAGCTATGACTTCCCAAGGTCCTCATGGCAGAAAGGAGGGCAAAGAAACAATTTAACTTTGCTTTTTCCCTACACCTCAACTGCCTTACATGTCACAGTACAAAGGCCAAAGAAAACACCATAGGGTAATCCTGGTACAAGTTTAGATAGAAAAGGGGTGTCTCTAGGGCAGCCTGCAGAGCAAAGCACTATTAAGATTTTCAACAATAATGGAAGAGTCAAAATATGCTAGCTCTTCTGATAGAGAGGCCTTCAGCATTATTCCTACTGTACCAGCCAGCTCTCCCTCTCTGGGTTCAGGGTTTGGATAAGGTTGGCTGCTGCTGATCTGAGCTGGAGGGGCAGTGCCGTGAGAAGCGATGCTTTCTAAGCTTTAAGAAAATTCAGGACTTCTTATACCTTGGTCATAGATTGAAGGAGGTCACCTTACCAGTTAGAAAGTATAGAGAGAAAACAAATTTAATCCTTTTCCCCTGGTCTGCAAGTTGGTCTAAGAGGAAATATATTCTCTGAGACCACTTCCAAGCACTTGGAATTTTAATTGTTTCCTAACTTGACATCTTTCTTATTCTTCATTCATAAAAACTACTGTGGGTTCTTTGAAAAAAGTCAGGTTACAAAATTTGACTTTAATTAACACAGATGCTCAATGAAATATAAATATTTGGGATAGGAATATTCTATAAGGAGCATGATATCTACTACATTTTGCAGTAGCCATTATGTAGTAACCAAACTCATTTTCAGTATGTTTTATTTTGTCCCCCACTTTATGCCTAAAGTCTACAGCAAGTTTGGACTGTGGAATTCACTAAGCAGGTATGTTAGAATCACTTCACATACATGTACTTTTTGGGCCGTAAGTGCATACTCTTGCTTAAGAACTCCTGGGTAATTATGTACATGCCAGCATTTTCTAAGTGTGTAGCTCTTACATTTCTGGAATAACAGCCATTATAATGGGAATTATTCTACAGCTCTGTCAAGACAGACAAGGCAGAAAATATACGAAAATATGAAAATTCACTCTTTCTCAGTGAAAGAAAAATTTGCTAATACTTGTCTATAAGCATTTTTTCTTGTGCATATGACACTTAAGTCAAAATTAATTTCATTATGTATTCTGAAAAAATATCCAAGTGATTTACCTTTTACCAGTACACCAAAACATTATAAATTTACCTAATTCCTCCCCATGTTTTTAACATTTTTTATAAACTTTAATATTTTTGTGAACTTAAACATAGAGACATTTAAAATGATTAAAGAACTTTAATACTAATTTTTTACAAAAAAAATATGAAGCCCAATGAAGAATATACATTAAGCAACTGTTATATTTCAGATGAAAAAATTCACATTGAGGCTCAAAATGCTACTTTGGTTTTTGCATTCACCTGAAATAAGTAGAGTACTTAGCTCTGAATAACTGTGAATAGAACAGGTCACTCTGTACATTTGCTTGAGGATGTCAGGTACATGACAATGGGATAATGAAAAATGCAGAAATAGAACATAAAATGTAGCAGGCTTCTACTCATGAACCTTGCAATGAAATTCAGGGAAGAAAACAAACTCATTCTGATAGAGCAACTAGTAAAATCATGTGCACACTGTAAGAAAGATTTGTGAATATGGATTATACTGGAATCACTCTGATCTTTATTCCAAAACTCAGCTATGAATGGCATTTCTTTTTCATCCTCTCCTATTAAAGAAAAAACCTTCGTTTTTATTTTAGTAGCATTAGCTCATTTGACAGCTTAGGACATTAGCAAAAACAAATACAGAGTACTTGTGTTCTCCTAAATCAGTGTGAAAAAGACAGCATCAAAATATAGTTTAAAATTTTTATTTAGATAATTAATCAGAAACATGGATTGAAGGAAGAGAAAGTAATTTTACTCACAGACACAAAGCTTCATAGAAGTAAATAAAATACTTAGGATATATGTTACTTTTCTATTTATGAACTCCAGGTTATTTTAATATTAAAGTATATATTAATCAAATAGTTTCAATTGTAAAGAACCTACCATAGAAAGGGACACCTCCCACTAGACCAGGCTGCTCAGAGCCCCATCCAACCTGACCTTGAACACTGCAGGAGATGGGGCATCCACAGCTTCTCTGGGCAAATTGTGACAGTGCCTCAACACACTCTCAGTAAAGAATCTTTTCCCAATATCTAATGTAAACTTACCCTCTTTCAGTCTGAAGCCATTCCCCATTGTCCTATCACTACACTCCCTTGTAAAAAGGTCCATCAGAAAAAAAAAGGACAGATTACTTGAACAAAAATGTTGTATGATGTTTGTAAAATTAATGGAAAGAACCCAGTATTTTTGTGGATACTATTTCAAAACAATTAACTAAGACAACTATAAATATCTTCTCAAAATTAACAGAGCTATTCAGTTACAGCTATCTTTTAGTACCAAATGGTGACTTCCCTGCAGCTATTTAAAGCCATATTATGTTTTCATATTCAAACACTGCATGGTTATTTCAGATTTTGTATAATTTACCAAATTTTTGGGGATTATCATGTTCATTACATGAAAACAATATTTTTCCCTAATAAACACATCCTTGTTCATGTGTGTTTATCCAGTTTACTAGTAAATGGATAAATATGCTTTGAAACATTGTTCTCACAGTTTTGTCTAATACAAAAGAGTGAAATAACAATACAAAAACATAGAAAACCCTCCTTTTTTTTTCTGTTGTTTAAAATGTTTTTTTTCTACTTTGTTTCCTCAGCTCTTAATATATAAATTTTATCTAATATAAATCTTGTAATTTTATATCTTTAGATGAATTTTGTCTTTTGAAAATGAGATCTTTTTATTGGCTGTAGTAAAGATTTCATGCCACTGACAGTGTGTATGACTGCATACTTTCATCAAACAAGCTATTTCATTGCCATATATGTGCCAAATATTTATTAAAAAAAGATGACTAAAGGAAAACAAAATCACCTACACATAGCATATACATATATGATTAACAGCTTCCAGATTTTAAATTAAGGGAGATACATTAAGGAGGCTTATTAAAGGGATTGAGGCCATTATGTGTAGATTTAATCAGCTGGACTTCAAAGATATGCAATTTGGAACATCTTTATTGCTAATTATGTCCTGGATGATCAAGTTTAACAACAAAAGAAAAGAAACTCACCAACACGCTAAGTGGCTCACAGAGATCAGAGAAACACAGGCAAATGGTTGGTTTATGAAGTTGTTCCAGTAAGCCTGACTTCCCATTTGCTTCCAGGATTTAGATCAATCATATGCTCGAAACAGAAAGTGAGGTACTAGAACAGAACAATTCTTTGAACAGAGAAAAGTGCAGGTGTGATTATGAGTCAAATTAAGTAAAAATAAACTTATGTCTCTGCATTTTCGCAAGCCAGATCTTCTACTTCAGTCTATGAATCTGCGAAAGCAGAAAGTCACACAGTCATCTTTGGGTACTTCGGAAAATTTCCTTCTTGTCATCGTTTCTAAGGTTTGGATCTTGTTCCATGCAAGAAAGTACACTGGTCTCAGGAGTTTCCTAACCTCATCATGTGCCAAAAGGTCACAGTTCTCTGTATTCCTCTCTCTACTTCTGTTCTACTCTTCAGAAAGCTCTTCCAATAGGACATGGACTTTGTCCATAGTTAATTTTCTGTTAAAATCTGAAACTGAGGCAATGCAAATATCTAGTCTTTTTCACTGCTGCCTATCCAAAAATCATGCAACACTTAGTCTTCATACCCTAAACACCTCTGCAATCTATCACACTTTACATCTTAGCCCCAAGACTAAACAATGTTGTGTAATGTTGAGGTCTTGTACCCAGGAGTAGCACAAATACATGGACATTTTTATAGCAGCAGAAGATTGTTAGGCTTTTGACTGTCCTTCTTGGACCCAAATTCCTCTAAGAGATTCAGTCAGAAATTCAGAGTAGGTTGGAGCAGAATTGTCAGACGAGTAAGGAAAACCATGGCCCACAGGGCCTTACCTTTCTTCAGATAATACATGGGAAGTTTCCAGGGTACTGCAGATTCAGATATTTTAATTTGCTGCCTTGCCTTACAGCTTGGGATCCTCCAGGCAAGTATAGCTCATGTCAGTTTATCATCATCTTCTTCTTATGGCAGGAAGACAGCTGCTACAGACACCACTGCTCACAGCTGAGTCTTGAGTTAGAAAAGTGGCATATTACGTGACAAAAGCTGGGTCAGAGGATTTCTCTGCCTCACGTCCAGTACATGAGTGAGTGACTGGAAGCAATGTATCCTGAAGTATTCTGGCAAATTAAAAGGGGACAAATATGGGTCTGGCAGGAGTGAAGACATAAACAAAATGGTGAGATACTGAATTTATCTTCCACACTTTTTTGTGATTTTTTGTTCTATCCCTCATCAAATATATTCCATAAATCTTGTCTTCTTAATTTAAAGATAGTTAATGTCTTAAAGCGAACCTGGATGAGTCTGCAGGTATGCCCAAGGCCAGTATGGAGAAACAGACATAGCTCTAACATGGATTTGAAGGAACAACCCTGTTTAATATACATTAATATAATATGTCAATAAAAGCTTCGGCAAATTTCTGTTTACAGGGTGAAAGTAGAGTATATTCTTTTCTGTTGTGGCTACTTGGGAATTAATAAATTTATACTAAACTGATCTGAAATTTCTGAGTGACTGGGATGTTTTCTTTTTCTTCTCTGCACCAGTTTTTGGTAGGATGATAAATACTGGAGTATCACTCTGGCACTTTATAGCCCTTGCACCAAAAATAGCAGGAAAACAAACAAGTCTGAAATAGAACAGTGTATCCATGGAAACTGTGTACACAATGGTATTGAAAATTTTATATTGAATCAGAGAAATTAATTAGTGGAATAAAATGAGGAATAAAACTCAGATTTCCACATGCCTACTAGGTGCAGCAATTACATGGCCTTTCCTTATTTAGGAAAGAACACAGTCCTGCAAAATATAGGGCATCATGCTAAATGGATCACCCGATCTGATTTTCTTTTCCTTTTGTCAATCCAAGAGAAGTGGCAAGCTGCATAACATGCTTAATTATTTCCGGAATAAGAATTTTCAATATCAGCACAGAAAAGTGTGTCTAAAGTATGCATCTAGATACTGATAAATTTTCTTTGCTGTATCTCAGCAAAATCTTTATATGGGTTAATCCATATGAACTTGTTTAGATAACACACACAAGTGCCACCATCTACTTAACATTCTTCCAAATGCCACATTTCTCAAAATAATAAAAATATTTATTATAGAAACTAAGAACAAGTGAAGTTATATCAGGAATTAATAACAAAGTTGTAAAAAGCAAGGAGTGAACTGGGAGTTCTAAGACTAAAAATAAAATCAGGGCTTTATTTAAATTTGAATCTGAATGAAAAGTATAAGGATTTCATATAAAAGCCAATCACTCCTTTTACTTAAATAATAAAGATGGGGAAAAAAACCTTTAACTCCAGTGTGGCATCTGCCTAGTGATTACACTTGTGAGATTACCTTGAAAAATACTGTTATGACTCTGGGGAGGATTCACTGATGATTTACAAAAATATAAATATGAAAGAAAATAGAAGGTTTCTATTGATCTGTGTAAAGACACCCTGTGAATTTAATTTAAACATGTATGTTTTTTATTATTTTGTTTTTCCTTTTGCTAAAGAATACAGGAAGATAATTTGGCTTTCAGTGTCACACTTTGAGTAAGAAATTTTGTTTAGAAGCTGCAATTAAATAATTCAGAAATAATTAATTCAGAAGACATCCTATTAAATTATAACCCTCCCCACTGGTTAACTTGGTGCCAAAATGTATTGTTTAATTTATCATTCTTAGTATTTTTAGAAGGCCTCAAGGCAGGGAATGAAGCAATAATAAATAGGGAATAGTGGATAATTAGAGAAGGAAATGTGGAACAAAATTACTAAGGGCTTTAGGTGAAGTTCATTATTACTATTTAATAGTGCCCAAGAGCATTTGATCAAATTATGGATCATGTTTAAAAGTGGGCTGAGAAAAATCCTAGTGGAGGAGAGTTTTCTCACTATCACATCCAGAATTTTGCAATAAGTTTTACAGAATTTATCAAGGAGTAAAAAAGCAAAAACATATTGACCAAACCTTCCATTCTATCACAAACAATGCTCTAGTGAGATTTGAAGAAGACAGAGGTTCTTCATTCCCTCAGATATTGTTCAAGATGTGAGTTTTACATGATTAAGCAGTAAAGCACTTCAAGAATGAGTGATAAGGTGACACACTGTAAGTGCAGCCCTTAGGGCTTTTAAGCACAAGGTGAAGTAGATTTTTTTTTTAATTCTCCAGGGTGTTTGCTTTTTAGTCACATCTTAAAAGAAGCACATCTTTAACCATGATCCTTCAAGCTGACTTGACCTTTTGTGGGTTTTTTTCCATTCATTTTCCTTATGCATTTATGTTATTTCTTTTGATTATAGTATAAAAAATATCCTGAAAATATTTTTAAACACAAACATATGAGCAAAATTACAGCGCTCACCTTTTCACTACTGAATAAATCAAGACCCTCTCTGACATTTTTCAGTTGGAAGACTTACAAGAATGAGAGAGAGCATGAAATACATGGCACACAGCAAATAAGAGCATTTAATTTAAGCAGTAAGAGTGAGTTTAATATATGGAATATTCTTTTATATTCAAATATGTTTTCTGAATGTCTGCAACTCTGATATATTAAATAACTAAAAATATTTTTTATGTCTTCTTATGCTTTAAAAAAAAAAGAAAGAAATAAAAAAAAGAAAAAAAAAGAGATCCCTTCTAATCTGTATTCCACAATAGCAGAATGGGGGAATAGGATAAGTAAGTTAATTATTTCTGAAAAAATTCCCTTCCAGGGGAACAGCTACATTTTCAGATACATATGCTGACTCAAAGTAAAATGATGCCTGTTAAATATAAAGAATTTTGTGGGACAGAAATTCTAATTATTCAGCAGTCCTGCTCATTAGAAAATGGAGATCTCCATCTTTAGACATTTGATTCCATAGACATAGCAGTCTGGACATAGCAGTCTGGTTTCTTTTGTTTTTTGTTTTTTGGGTTTTTTTCTTTCCTCATAAACTTTGTTAACAGCAAAAGAGTCAAGCTGGTTTATCTTTTAACTAAGTTTGTGTGACTGGGCAAACTGCTTGATGTGTTTCATTTGATATTCTGGAAGTTTATAAAACCACGGACACGGTTTAACAAAGAATTCTAGTAAAAGCACTGGCAGCAACAGTAAGAATAAAGCACTATTCACAATGTAGGAAATGCCTTAATTTTTACTTTAACCAGAGAAGCAGGGTGTTAACAACCTCCTTCAATATGGGAATGACTGAAAAGAATACTAATTTGTATATAAAGCTGTGCTATAGTAACACACAGTTTGAGATAGCATGATGAGGTAGTAGAAAACCACCGGATTTTCACTCAGATTCACATGACAGGTCAGAAAGCCTTTAGGTTTGGGAGAGTCAGAATGTCAAAAAAAAGAGAGAAATCTGGTTGTCAGCCAGGGAAAAGGAGTCAATTATTTGGATAGATTTTGCACCTAATTTCTGTCACAATGATTACCGAGCACTCTTTAAACAAATCCACACTATGCAGAAAGAGGATGGAGCAGTTTTCCTTGAGACTGCATCCGTAGTGCAGAATGTATCTTATTTATGGATCCCAGACAGACAGCCTACAGCTCTGTCACAGACAGTCTCGTGCCACTTGGGCCTCCTCTCTCTTATGTGTTGTATTCAGAGGCATTCTCTGATCTGCCTGTTGTATTCTGTAATGATATTCACAGACATAACCTTGAAAATCAATTATTTACTTTGAAGGCTGGCTATGTTATCATGTGTCCAAAACCCTCTGCAACGCTTCCTACTGCACATGTGCAAGTACTTATGTCTGATTCATTGCATGGGGAAATCATATCACTTAAACACCTTTCAAAATCATACTCTTTCTAAATGAAAAGTGGAAGAAAATAGTTAAGCAGATATCTCTGAGTATTGCAAGGAAAAGGTCAAACGAGTCTAAAAACCATAAAAAAATAGCAGTACACGTTTTAATTGGTTGGACTACATTATTCTGGACTTTTTAATTTGCTCGACCAATTGCTCTGACACACATCTGCCAAAACAGAGAACTCCAAACATGCTCAAAAGGGAAAATTTTCCTGTTTGTCTTGGGCAGAGCATTCAGCTTCTATGTGAAGTGAAGCTGGGGTCATCACTGCAATTTAAATAATGCTTTATCAATAATGTAGAAGTTGATTTTAGCAATCTATTTCTTGCTGTGTTTTCTCTGCTGTTTTTTCTTCTGAAAAATTGTGCAGACAAAATATATTTACTTTACTGAGATACTAGTGGAGATAACATTTCTTAAGTAAGGGATTTTAGCATTTCATTTTTAACTTATAACTGCTGAAAGTTTCTCAACTCGTGATTTTTCCAGTTTCAGTTTTACTCATATTGTCTATTATTCCTTTAGTCTTACTACCAAGATCACTCTTTACCTTTCTTTTTTGAACATATAATTTGTTAGTAAATCTTATTACTCATCCACTATCAAATTCACCTCTGTGTTCTTCTGCAGTCGTTGACAATGTTCACCTATAAATCTTAGCTGTCATGTGCATGGCTCATTCTTTAAGAGTTTTGTGAACTCCAGAACAGATTTAAGAAATACTACCACTACTATTTTGCACTTACAACACCTTTTAAATGAAGCTTAAAATGGAATTTAAGATCACAAATTAAGCTTCACAATGACCTTGAAAATCTGAAATATAAAGGAGTTAAGTGAATGTTCTAATATTTTTTAAGAAGGAAAAGTCACTGAAACTTTTAAAAATCAGGATGACGTTAAATATGAATTATTAATCTAAAGCTACAGACAGTCAGTTTTAGATATAATTTACATTACACATCTTAGGATTTGTAACTGTTACAGTCTGCTTAATAATTAGGTCAATAGAAAGACAGTGCTTTCCAGACAGGAATAGGTTTGGGTCAGCCTGTGAGGTAATTCATCAAACTTGGTACAGTGCCTCCCAGGCAAGTAACTATTCACTTTGGTCTGGAAGAGAAGGCGGAACATGGAAATGTCTCCCAGGTAGAAAATTAAATGGGTCAGCCTTGGAGGCAGCCCAGATAGGTGACTGTTCAGCTTTACTTGAAAATGGATTAACATACTAAGGTCACTCCTGAGTACATAACTATTGGCTCCTGCTCAGATGACAAGCCATTATTCATGGATTTCCTTCCATTTGAAGAGCTGCTTATGGCAGCTTATCTTAAAAATAGATTATGAGACAGTTAGCCTTTGTCTCTAATATTAAAGTCCTGTTTGTGAACACGAGTGTGTGTTTTACCGGGACATAAGAAACCACTGACCCTGCTGATTGTATCTTTGCCAGGGACAGTAAAAGACATTCCCTCAACTGGTATTGCCACAGCTGAGACCACAAGTTAATGCATAAGAAAGATGCAAAGTATACTGCCTTGGCAGGTGTGAAAGCCTAGAGAGCATATGCTTACCTGGAGTACATATGTTCCTGACTTGGAAGTGAATGTCAAGAGCTTCATATATTTAAACTGGCCTTTTATTCATGTGCATCTGAAAATTGAAAATAGTGTATTATTTGAGGAAAATACACTGAAAATTCACACAATTATGAAAGTAAGAAGGTAAGCCAGAGCCATAAAACGGAAAGCACAAGCATAAGAGACTTGACTAAACAGGATAGGAGGTCTGGGAGGAGAGATGAAAAACAGCAGACCAGTACACAACACAACAAGGTTCTTTAGCCTATTTCTTCCCTTTTTTTTTAATTTTTTCATAAGCTCTTGTCAGTATGTTCTGCGTTGTGGCTGCAAGATAATAAAAGAGAGCATGTTATTTTTTGAGGAGAGGGAGCCAAGTGAAGAACAGAGGGCATCCAATAAATTGGAAATTCTGATAGGTCTTGCTGAGTGCCAAATGGCATGTGCATAAATTAACAACACTGAAGGAATTCTGGCAGTGATGAATCAGAGAAAGGGTGGTTTTGTGTGGGAAGGCCAAGAGAGATCAGGTGGTCTATGGTGCACTTAATGATTCTGCGGGAGGTAGAAGAGGGTAAGAGAAAGTGGAAACTTTGGATTGGGATTAATTAGTGAGATGCCTATTTCCTATGTAATTTGTGACACACTATGATATTTTATACTGAAAGTCAATGCTCTGAGACATAAGTTAGGATACTTCGCAGTGTTAAAGTCCAGATTTTAAAAGGGACGTTAGAAAAATACAGATGATCAAGAAAAACTACCACCAAAAAAAAAAATAAATTAGCATTAAAGTCTATAATGAGTCAGTATCATGCAGGAGACAGCTTACTGTAATGTCTGTTAGGATTTTATACAGTGAATATTTAATGTAAATGCTTAAGCTCTACCTGGAACAGACAACAGCTCCCTTTTCAAGTGAATGCTTTCATTACTAGTTAATAGGACGTTTCATATATTTTGTTCTTTGTGTGGTCCCATAAATCTCAAAAACAATACTAAGGAGGAATACAGAGCAACTCTATTGCTCCACTGCAATAGTGGAGGTCATAATAAACTCACTGCAGAGGTCTAAAGTTTACTGTCAAAGTCACCAGCAGTTGCCCTTTTATAGTCTAAGAGGAGAAATAAGCACCACCAGAGTGCCATTCATCAGCTGTATTTCAGATTCTGTTTAAGAGAGAACTACACCTTAAAAGGGCCTTGGATTTCATAAATGACTGAAGATTTACTGTTCAAGTGAAGGTCAAATGCCACAGGCTATTTTAGTGTGTGAAGAGTTTTTCCGTTTGTTTGGGCTTCTTTTGCCGTAACCAAACTTTCTTGGAAGTCTTAAAAATCTTCTGAGAAGAGAATATAGTATACATTACTATACATTGCTAATGTATACTGACTGTTATTAAATAATCTCAGTAATATTGAAAGCTGCAATTTTTCAACACCATAAGACATGAATTCAGAATTCACGTGGTTTTAACTATTTATCCTGCAGATGAGAAATCTATGTACCTAATATTATTGTCTTAAAATCTTGGCTATCAGAGCAATAGGATGGGGAAGGTCTGGTGCTCAATTATAACATGGATTAACTATTACATTTTCACCTAATCAGGTAAAATAATAAATCAAAAAGAACAGCATGACTGTTGTCATGGCTATAGAATATAATGGTTATTAGTTTCTTTTGTGGGCAAAATTTAGAATATGGAATGAGCTGTGTTCTGCTTGCAGGCAAAATCCATTCTGTATTTGATTTTGATGTGTTTTCAATTGAATTATTTTCTGTGGTTCATTTAGCTTCAAATAGAAATTAAAATATCTAATTTGAAAGCAGCTGACATTATGGAACACCTGATATGTCACTTACAGACAAGGATTTTGTAGATTTGTGCATCCCTTAAAGTTTTTCTACAAATGCCCTTGCTTTGGCTGTGACAGAGAAAAGGGCTTTTCCAAACATCTTGTTTCATCAAATGAAGATCAGGCAAAATGTGAATATTTGTTTTTTTTCTTGAGCAAGAGATTTTCAAATTTCAAGTGTGTCCTGGAATTGTCACCGGTTTCTGCAAAGTGATATCTCTTATCAACCCATCTTGTCACTGTCAGATTTCAAAGCTTGTTTAGTGAAGATTAAAATGATAATTTATAGGGAATTATACCCATATTTCCTCTCTATTCTTCAAAGTCACAGAAAGAATTATTCTTTCTTCAAGCACAATTACTCCTAGAGTTTCTCTGGTGGAGTTTTTCTTCCTGTATTGATTCTGACACATGGTCTTCCTTGAAGATGCAATAAAGAGCACAATATGTGAATGCGGTTACAGACTTCTACTCTGCTCTGTTTTTTAAATTCACATTATCTAATGCCTACAGGTAATAAGGAAGTAGATAAACCTATTAATCAATAGAATTAAATTGGAAAGTGGAGGTTCTGTGGGCACAAATATCCTTACCTCTACCGACAGACTTCCTTGATAAGTAGGCACTCAGCAGAAATCTGTGAGCCATTTATACTTTATATTGGCATGCCACTGCAATCAATGTTTAACTCTTTCAGTGTTGTGAAGTTAATCGCCACGTTGCTCAAGTTTTTGCTGTTTCCTCTGAAGTGCTAAGCTTTGTTTGATGACTGTGACACTACGAAGCATGCTTCTGAGTTCTGCTGAAGGACTAACAGGGGCATGACTGTCAGTGAATGAAGGGCTATGAAAAAATAATAAAAGCAGCAAAAGCAACCAGAAAAACAAAACAAAACAAAACAAAAGGTTAAAACTCTTCCAATATTAAATGTGCTGTAGTTCTGTGGAAAAAAAAAAAATAAATAAAAGAAATCTGTTACAGATCAAGCTGCTGTTAAGTACTCTGCTCCAGAACTGAAACTTTGAGTTGGACGCTGTTTAAAAAGACTTTCAAGCAGCTGTATCAAGAGACAAAATGTCACATATGTAAGCTCTTCTACTGAACTGTCTATTACAGTATGAGATGATGAAATACATTTGGGAAAACATGAGCATAAGACAAAATCAGTGCAATGATGATGATGAATTTGCAGATGTGGTGCTTAAGGACATGGTTTAGTGATAAGTGTGGCAGAGATAGCCTAATGGTTTGACTCAATGCTCTTAGGGGTCTTTTCCAGCTTTAATGATTCTATGAATTTAAGATCATACCCCGAAAGGTGTGTGTTTTAAACATTCCTCTAAAGGTTTAAAAGTTTAAAGTTCCTCTAAATGTCTGTCATTTCATATTTGTTCTGTATGTATAACTTTCATTAATAAAATTCCGGGGTCCTCTCCAAATGCTATAATGGGCCTCCCTTGTGCTGCCTAGTCCTGTGTTCCCTACAGGCCTCTTCCCAATCCCTGCCCATTGGCCCAGGAGCCCCATTTCAGCTCAGCCCAGGTTCAGGTGTCCATTCTTTAGTGATGGTGTAAGTGGGCCAGACTCCAGCTCCACCACAGCCCTGCCGTGCCCAGACATGGGCTCCACTGCTCTGGTCCCAACCCAGGAGCTGACCTAAATGCTGCATTCCTAAGAGCAACTTGGGATCTCCTGTCATAGATGTATGGTTGTCTCTTCTAAATTCACAATACAGACATAGGAAGACAAAAGCTCTGTGATGAGTGAATAATCTTGTGATAATACTAGGTTATTGAAAATAACTCTCATTTGAAATAAAGAGGTTCATTAATATCGAGTTCCAGGTTGCATCCACCTGCTTTTAGGCAACGGAGGCATCTAAGGAAAGAATACTGAGATGGATTCACCTTGTCTGACTTCAGGCAAAAACTGTGTGCCTAGTTCAAGCTGTCTGTTTGTGATTTTAGATCTGTTTGCATACTGCTGTGAGAGTTTTATTTCTGACATTTGCCTTTGGAGAGATCCCAATTCAAACTGCTGCTTATCTGAGAAAGTTCAGTGCACTGGAATAAATTTTTACCAAAGGGTAGAAGAGAATAAAATGGCCATTCTGCTTCACCAACTCTTCAGAAAAGACAGGCATGACATGAACATAATGATTTGTTTTTATTCTGTAGTTAAAGCCAAAATGCTTATAATGGTTGAAAGTGGAAAGTAGTAAGAGCTTTATAGTCATGCTCTGTTGCAGCATCACAAAGAATTGCTGCAAAGAGTAGACATACACCCCTGCCACATCTGTCACAGTTGGGGACTAAATGAGAGCATAGAGACTAAAGAGACCTGAACACCAGAGCATTTAATCACAGATGTATGCAGTTTTATAAATTAGATTACTTCCCAGCACTTCAGTAACCATGTGATCATTCCCCCTCCAGCTCTCACAACCTGCTAGGATGCAGGGCCCGGTGGTGACATGCCACTGTGGCCACCCAGGCTGCATTGTAGCAGCCTGAACAACTTGCCCTGTCCCTGGGATCATGTCCCTCAGATGGCAAATGGTGAAAATACATCCAGGTGATTCCTACCTTCATTTAGTGATGGGAATTGCCCCTTCTGTAGAGCCAGCAAACCTCCTTGTCCGTGGAGGAGGAGAAAAAGGAAGACCAGATATCCCTGTTAAAATGTTCCAGGTTCCAATCAGGAGCAAACAGCTGCAGCAATCTAAGGGAACAAGAACACAGCCTTTTTCACTTGGCAGCCACTTCCACTTTGGGACTAGCCAGCTCCACCACTGCTTTCTGAGCATTTTTCTGCTCTATATCACAGCTTTGGTGGGCAGACATCAGTTTCTCTTTACCAGGTTATTACCATTTATTATTGCGTCTGTTTTTTTCTGGACCGCTCTTCTATTCTTCCAGGTTTAGTATTTTTTGTGCTAAAATATTGTATGCAAAAACACAAACCCACGCTAATGTTTAACAATTCCCCTATTTCCCTTATAATGTCTGAATCTGTCCTGAACTTGGTTTCCTCAATAACCCAGAATTTTCTACCTTCCCCTTCCAACAGGGGCATGTATTTGGGTCAAATACTATGTTAAGAGTCTTTTTCATCCTCCTGTGAAGGGACCAGATATTCCTCTTTCATGCTCCCTTTCCCAAAGCTATCTGTGATTCATGTAATCACTACCTTACTTCTGATACCAAAGGACAGTGCAGAAACTTGGATACCAATACCTTTTAACCATAGATAAATGAACACTTTTAGGAGTAGTGTGGGAGGTAGAGCACAGTCCAAAAGGAAGTTTTGGCAAGCTGGCTTTGAGGTCCCTGCCAGGCATTGTGTGATCCTGGAACCAGGCCATGGGGTGCCCAATACTCTTATTTTATGCTCTTACTGGATACCAACACTGGTCTCATCAAGCAGAGAAAAAGAGATGCCTCATCAGCCAATTCGAGTTCCAGTCGTGCATAAGACCTGGCTGTTGCAATCACTGGTGCACTAACTCTGCACCCCTGGGAGGTTCTCCATATGTTTGCTGCTTTCT
Organism: Machaerirhynchus nigripectus; assembly: GCA_013397975.1. Lineage (NCBI taxonomy): Eukaryota > Metazoa > Chordata > Aves > Passeriformes > Dicruridae > Machaerirhynchus > Machaerirhynchus nigripectus. The sequence continues at coordinate 91,144 of VZRQ01010249.1, read as the reverse complement.
CAGGGACAGGTTGTGCAGGTCAGAGATGCTCCTCTATTCTTAGAACTAGGCTACTTCCTTTTTCTAAAATTTTACCTATTTTAATTCATTAACACTATGGTTAACCAGGCCTAATCCATGCTGGCTGCTGCAACCTCATCCAGAGAAACACTTACAGCATAAGGTTTAGAAAATGCATTTTAAACAGTAAGTGTTTTCCCATATTCCTTAGCAAGCTATTGCAATGTTTTAATTATCTTGCTATTAACAAATTGTCACTGCAACTCTTGTGTGAATTTCTTAACTTGTTTTAAGCCTTTGAAATTTTTTCTATCTTTTGTTTCTGTTGAATTCATCATACATTATTGCCAAAGGTAACTTCATCAATCTCTAAACCTACTTCTGAATAAGCTGAATATTTTCTTATATTTCTCAATATAACAAATCTTTTAGAAGAGTAGAAATCCTTTTGTTCTTTTCTAGACACCATCTAGGAAAACTGGGCTGAAGCAGAACAGGTGTCTTCATTAGTGTCGAAGTTTCACCCTGATTAATTTCAAGAAATGAAAAGAATTTCTGAAGTGCATGAAGAGATTTAATGGAGTGGAAACCACACAGAGGTAGTTACAAGGTAACATACACAAATACATCTTTTTTCAACTTTTTTTTTTCCTTTTTTACATTATTTATTGAATAGAAAATCTGAAGTAGGATTATGAACCATTTAACAGTTAGATTCATGCAAGGTCCAGAGACCAGATTTGTCCCATTTGCTTTAGTCACTATAAGGCATAACAATTAGTGAAAGACCTGGCTTAGGTTTCAAACAAACTTAGATGTCAAAACATTATTTAACCCAGCTATGTTTACACTGCCATCAGGAGGAAGAAAAGTTCCTTATGACTGTGTAAAGAAACAGTATAAATGCACTCATAACTTTAATTTAAATATAGATAAAATACATGTGCATGTAAGGGCCCTGGTAGACTTTATCAACTCTGTCAGGATCCAAACTTACACAGATCCAGACCTACCCTCTTCAGCCTTGTAGACAGATGTCACTGTGGGTAATAATGTACTCCAAGTACTGTAAACCAAGCAATCTGTGCTTTTGAGACACTCCTGTAACAGTTAATCTAACAGGATGTGTCAAGGGCCTGATCACTGGCATGCAGTCACCCATACTGCAAAATTGCCAGCATAGTCCCTAACATGTCAGCATTAAGATCAGCAACTTTCTCCCAGTCAAACCTGAGCCAAGGATCATTCCCAATAGCAGATTGAACATAGCTAGTTTATTTAGAAAGGATAGTTTAGTTGTAAAGAAAACTACTTTGCTGTGCCAATTAGCCTGACATCCAAAGAGTCCCTGGACTGTCATATTTACTTACATAACCAGAGTCCTAGTGATGGAATTTGCAGTTGTATTTTTCTACAGACTGGTTTTAGTAACAGACCTTTCTCCCCTTTCCTCATCTGAAATAAGAAAAAATATTTACAACTTTTAATAAAACAATAATGAGAAAAATCTTATACTTCTCAATGGACCTTAACTGCTATTTGATTTCAGAATTTATACATGGCTATGGAGGTCTTCTGAGAATTATGTCCTTATTAAGAAATCAGAAACCAAACTTCCCTGTCCTTGTTCTGTACAAATGGAACAGATTTCTTCTTGAATAAGAATTATTCTAAAATCCATGATCAGATAGCAAAAAACTTGAACACACCAGAATAAACTCCTCAAATCTTCCTTGAACTCCCATGATTAAAATGTCATTGTCCTGCATAGAGTCCATGTCGCACAATCATTAAAATCTTTGAAAATTTAGAGTAGAATATGTGTTCACTAAAACGACAAAGTTCACTTGCTATGGGCTTCACTAAAAGAAATAAATTCAAATTTAAAAAGAAAGAAAGTTTAAATCTGAAAAATGTAATTAAATATTGCAATATTTTAATTAATCAATCATGATTATCAGCAAAAGGAAAACAATTCAACCTCTAAACAAAACATGACAAGGCATTATATAATTCACTTCTCTTTATTTTCCTCTTTTTTTTCTTATTCCTCTTCCTCAACCTTCATCTCAAGAATTCTTTTTTTCTTCTTTTTCCTTTTTCTTTTTCTTTCTTTTTCTTTCTCTTTTTTCTCCTTTCTTCCTTCCTTCTCTTTTGTCCTTTCTCTATGTCTTTCTTTTTCCTTCCTTGTTTCTCTTTTGTCCTTTCTCTGTCTTTCTTTTTCCTTCCTTGTTTCTCTTTTTTCTTTTTTCCATTTCTTCTTTCCCTCCCTTTCTCTCCACTATTTTCTCTCCTTATTTCTCTCAGTGTCTTTTTTTACTTTCTTGCCCTGCTCCCCTGAATCTGCACTCTACTGCAACTCAGTCGTTGTTCACATTAGTTTGAAGAATATGCAGTATTTCTCCTAGGAGTTTATCCAATAATCATTTTTGTTTCTTGCCTCCACAAAAGACTGTACTCTCTGACCAGATGGAAATAGTCTTGGGAACTAACCTTGTGTATGTAAATAGAGAAGGTGAATGTTGTTACAAGGATGCATACATTTTCACTTAAAATGGTCTTGAGAATGTTGTTCTACAGTGGCTGTCTCCTGACCTACAGATACTGAGGTATGTTGCTGGTGAGGTATACACTAATGAAGTGCAGAGTGCCAATTACTGACTTGTTAATTTCTCCTTTAATGATGAGAAAATGTGTCTCATGTGAGGAGTTTTCAGGTTAGCACAGGACAAACCCAGTCATGGATTTTTTTACTGAACGTTGTTTCCAGCAAAGTACTTACTCTCAAAATATGCTATTAAATTTTAAATTACCATCAAAATGGAGTTTCTTATTTTAAAATTGCAGGATGGGTTTGTATTAACAATATCAAAATATCTCTCTAGAGAAATGTGTATCATTTTCCTAAAGGAACTTTAATTAATTTGCTTAGATTTCATATCCACTCTTTTACTCTGGGAACACCTGCCATAACTTAAAATGCAAATATTAAAAATTCTCTTTATTTTGGTGGAATTACAGACTTGTCAAAGTGTCTATATTTCTAGAACCCAAAAGACAAACCATACAAATCAGAATGGAAACAGTTTTAATTTTCAGTCAGATTACAATCCTCTTCTTTCTTCAAACACTACAAATGTACATTGTTTGAGAACTTCACCCTGAAGACAGTTAAAATAAAATATCTGTCAGGAAGAAGGAAAAGGCAAATAATATATGAAGAAGCAATGCCTGAATTTCCTATGGTAATATCACTTGCAGAGAAAGGATGCTGTGTTTGTGTCCAGCAATATCCTGTTGATGGAAATTTAGCTCAGCCTATCATTTAGACTGACCTTACAAATGTGTAGAGGTGCAACAAGAATATGGTAAGAGAGGAATTTGATTTTGCTACATGAGGATGTTGGTTAGGTTTTTTTGAATAAAAGATCTTGAATTTCTTTCCTTTGCGTAGAATTCATTTGAACTGACTTATTGTATCTGACAATCAAAAACCTAGGTCTGAGGCAATCACTTCCCTCTGTAATCAATAATGAGAAGTTCATACACCTGGAAAGTGATTTATCTACCTTATCTAAATCAATCTTAAAGCTGGAAGCATCAACCATAGTGGAGATACTTGTTTGTTTGAAGCAAAAAACCCCATAAGTTTATTCAAACCTAGTTTTTTAAATTACAGTTAAAGGTATCTATGGTGCACATGATGCCCAAATGCATACAGTCATGATTTCCATTTAAAAGGTACAAATGCTTCCTACCTTCACCCATCTGTTCAAAACTAGTTTCCATAAACCACCAAATCAATTCACTGGGTTAAAAAATAAATTACTGCCCAATAATCTCAGCCTTTCAGATTAAAATTTTAGTTTCTCTAGTACAAAAACATTAGGTTTCAGATGAAAATAAATTACTTTCTTTGATACTTGAATTACTAGATACCTAAATTATTTCTGCATAAAAATGGGTATATTCCTATGAAAGCAGGCTCTACCTACATGTCTTTTTAAATCTTGCATCTTTTCAGTTGATAGACCAGTCTTCAAAGATGACTGGCGGAAGTAACACCAGTGGTTATATCATCAAGCTTAACTTTAAGAAGTGGTTGGAATAGACAGTGAGGATGTGTTTGCAAGAGCTTTACTTAAAGATTTACAGAAATGCTGACACACATAAAAGACGAATATTCAGCTGTTTTAAAAAATTCTGTAGTATGAAAAGATAAACATATGTATTGCAATCCTTCTGTTCATAACTTACTGAGCATAATAATGGGACACCTCTAGAAGGTTTGAAGATAAAGAGAATGATTTTGCACTATCTTACACTTTGTTTAATACTTTGCATGATTTAATGTTTTTCAGTCATAGCAAAAAGGACTTGAAATAGAACCTGTTATTGTAGTATTCATAGAGATACCTGATAAAAGCTAAAATTACTAGATCTGGTCCCAAGTGTAGAGAATCAGCCAAATGTTTAATAACCCATACAGTGTACCTCCAAAATTAGGGGAAACACCTCAGCCATAATTCATGAATATTAATTTCCTGAAGTGATACGAATATCTCAAAAGAAGGTTTCTCTAAAAGACAAGGGTTCAGCTCATGATTGGAGCAACAGTTCAAGCTCACATTTTATGAAGTTTCTTAGTCAGTGAAAAGCTTTTAACAAATAACTCGGTTAATTCAATATTTTCCCTTTTCATGGATTATATGCTATGATCTCAATTGCTTTCAATTTACCTACAAAAATGCAATCCTATACATTTGCTATGTTGCTACAGTTAAGCAACAATTAAAATAAACTTTTTTTCTTCTTTTAACAATTAAAACAAACATTAAGAGAAAAGAAACCATACTTGCCATATGGAGATTTTAGATTCTGGCTTTAGCTTCTGGCTCTTGTGTGTTTGTGTGTATTCTGTATTGCAGCAGTTATCCTCACAGACTCCTTGTATCTAAAGATGCCTGAGCTTCCTCATCAGTCTAGATATGGCTCAGAGCAACAGTGAGACTGTTCCATATGATTTTCTCCCACAGAAACCCTCTTCTAACTGGGCTAACTGGAACACCAGAGATGTAAACACAGAAAGTTTCTTCATGGTGTTCATCTGTACAACAGGAAGATTTCCTAAGGCTGGGAAGTATTCATTAATATATCATCTTTTCTGACTCTTGTTTTATGGAAGACTGTAGTGAGAGTGCTCAAAAAAGCCCATTAAACTATAATGTTTTGGGAGTAGTCTGTGTACTTTTCAAACAGGTGTAGTCAAGGGCACAAGACAAACTTTTTTGATAGATGCATTTCCAATGGATATCTGCTCAATATTTTACAGGTTTTCTTTTTGGCTGGTCTTTTTTTTTTTTTTTTTTTAAGGAGGGAGAGTTATATTCTCATCTTTTGTAGAAAACATATAGAATCTGTTCTTACAGTTGCATTGTAATTCATCCATCTACTCAAGCACTAAAAAAGTTTCCCCCTCTGAGAAACATATAGGTGAATAAAAAAAAATTAACTAGAAAAAATTGCACCAATAGCACAAGAATTCACTACTATTTTTGGAAAAAAAGCATGCAGAAGGAAAGACCTATAGCTGATTCCTCAATCATGTCCTTTGTTTAAGCTAATATGAACTTCATTTTACCTGAAATGACAAATATAATGTAAATAAAGAAAAATGCACTGTCAATGTCATAAGAAGTCAACACTCTTAAAAAAAAGGGAACAGCCAATTTTATATTGTTCAAGCCCATGAAATCAAATCGTTACTGGACAAGTTTAAAAACTGTAAAATATTTCATGACCATATGCCTTTCTTTAATAGGAGGGCTTTTTTTGGCAACTCGTCATTTTTCAGGGAGCTGGTAACTTTGAATCATTTAGAACTCTTCCCTACAAAAATGTGACTGAGCACTGAACTGTGAAAGCTCCATGTGTTACCATGGCTTGGCACCCATGGAGCCTAATGCTGGTTCAAGAGCAACAACAATATTTTTGCAGTGTTATTCATACAGGATGTCTCATGATACTTTAAAATAAAGTAACAAAAGCAAGAGTCTCAGCACACAGTCTGGCAAAAGCCCATCCAAAACTATTGGATTTCAATCTATCCATATCAGGAGGCAGAGCCTCAGATTTTTTTGCTGATGAAAGGCTTTGATTCTGGAAGCGTGGAGGTGCATAATGGGGAAGAAAAATTGCTTCCTCTCAATTGATTTTAAAAATAAGAAATTAGACATTCCACAGAATTTACACTCTGTGGGGTCTGAGGAGGACAATGGAGAATTACGAATTTATAGATACTGAAACAATACAAGGCCCTTAGACAATGCAGGGGGAAAGATATATAAATTAGAAATGCTTCAGGCAACCATTTAGGAAAGTCCAGTCCTGAAGCAATATGCTAAACATTTTTCAGTCTTAGTAAAAAACTTTGTAATAGCAATTTGTATTCAGGGAAAATAATACATTGATCTTCTTATAAGTCTAGAAAAAGAGAGCGAAAAAAACCTGCTCAATATCACTGAGCCTGATGTTTTAAACCTGCAAATGTAAAGGAGAGAATAGAAGTGGGCAGCAGTGAAGAAGAAAGCTTATTTTTTGAAGTTACTTAAAGGAGGATTTTTATGCCAATTTGCCCAAAATCCTTTAAAAATGATTTAAAAATTTCTGCTAGAATCAACTGAATTGAAAGTTAAAAGAAAAAAATATATTTTCATACATATTTATATATTTTCTATACATATTTTCTTTATATATTTTCTTAAACAAGATTTGTCCCATACTAGAAGAATGAAAAAATATGATCCTGTAAACTCACCATAATGAATTGCTGAATCGGTATAGGTTAGACACAGATGACATATTTCTTGTATAAGAGATTGCATACTTCAGTCAAATTGAAAATTTTCACTGGTGCTGAATTCGTGGGACCAGATTTTCTGCTGTTGCCAGTGATTGCAATTTTACTGAAAACAAGATTGTTTTTGCACATCAGATTAACTAAGAAGCCATTCCTAGTAGCTTTCGCTTCTCTTTAGCATAGCATGCATACACTTTCCTGTTGTGCAATTGATCAGGTTGTTTGCAAGCTGGAGATGGAATGAGACTTGTTTGGGTAATTCCCAGGTAAAGTGCAATCCCCTGGGGAATCACAGCCAAGAGTCATATAATTTAGAGCAATACCTAAATTGTGCAAATTCGTTCAAGTGCAAGAGCACTTAAAGTTTTAAATAGCAAAAACTATAATCAGACTCTTGGTAAATATGTTTCCAAAATACTACACACATACAGAACCATGAAGAACATCCTCCCAGTTGATTTAGTTATGTAAAACACAGTCATCAATATCTTATTTTTCTTCACAGAGAATAAAAACTAGACCCCTTTAGTTTGAAAGAAGGGAACGTGTTTCATGTACTGGGATGTAGATAACCTTCATTCACCTTGGATCTCTTAAAGGCATGCCTAATAAGTAAACATCTAATTGATTAATGAGATGAAATTTAGCATGCAAAAACAAGATCACCTTTTGAAAGGTATCAAAAATAGTATAACAATATAAAACAAAATTCTCTTCTTATTATTGAGTCTTGTTCATTGTTCATTATGGTAAGTCAGTGCATCTGTTAGAGGGACATGTAATTCCTCATGTGTCCACATCCCAGTGACCTATTATCCTACAATCCTTGTTCCTCATTCCATTCTGCTGGAATTCTCTCATGCATCATTGTCCCAATAAAACCCTCAAAAGCTAGGTCAGGAACAGTTTTAAATTATTTTAGATTCTAATGAAGAAGAGAATAAACAACACTCTGGGGACTAAGAAACACTGTAACAAAAAATTGAGGTCAATGAGTTCCCAAATTTCTATGGACCTAGACAACAACACTAAGTGACAAGAGTTAGTTGCATTATACAGACTTTGCATAGGCAGAATTCCTTCCTCTCTTTTTTCATAACACATTTCACAAGGGCATTAGTAGCTTTTTGTGCAAATAACATTAGGAGAAACTATTGGTGTCCATGAAACAATTTCTAGAGATCACGGATTTTTGAGGGTGAAGATACTGTTTGCCTAAATAATGCATGAAACTGAAAATGCAAATTTATATATGGATTTGTATATTTGAACTACTACACAAAAAGGACACTATAGTACAACCTATTTTAAAACTTGAGCAACCGAATAAAGGTTAGGCTTTTTTTGGTGATTCTGATTTTTGGTGATTTTTTTTTCCTGATGCTGTTTATAGTTAACATACAGCAGTGACCAAAACTTCAGCAATGTCACTACCTCTTGAGTGACAATTTTATTTCTAACTAGGCTACACAGAGTCTGGTGAGTTGTTAAGGAACAAATTAATTCAGTGGCTGTGGTTTATAACTGACAGAGAAATACAGTGAGATTATCAGCTCACATGATATCTGTTGAATGTTACTTTAGAAAACTGCAGTATCTACTTCTTAAAAATTATGGTTCTGTTATCTGGGACCACAGATTATAGAATCATAGAATTGTCAAGGTTGCAAGAGACCTTTAAGGTCATCAAGTTCAACCACTGATGAGATTTTTGCTCTTCTCATGTAGGGTGCTATCAGGCATTGCTCTTCCAGCAGACACTCCCCTACAGCCCATGCAGAAGACCGCTGTGTGAGCAAGCTGTTCCCCTGCAGCCCGTGGAAGCCCACAGTGGAGCAGAGATCCACATTCAGCCCATAAGGAACCCCAGGCAAGGGCAAGTGGATACATGCTAAAGGAAGCTACAACCTGTGGAAAGCTTATGCTAGGGCAGGAACATGCTCATGCTCCTGTCAGGAATAGAAACCCATGAAGATGAGAGGACACCTCTGGGATTAGGACAACTTTTCCTCCAATGTATTTCTACTGATTAGTAGAGGAGACCAACTTCAGTAATTTTTATATTTTAAATATCAATATTTACAATATTTATGCATTAAATCGATCAGTCATTCACTATCATGTGCTGTTTCTCTGTATGAAAAAGAAGATAACAGCTAGTACTATCATATTATACATGGGATGAAAAAATAGATCAGACCACTTTCTGACTCAGTGGATGACATGTTTCTGAAGACACACCGTTTATAAGGCAACATCAGTTACTCCTGAATTTCTTCACAATGACATGGTAACCTTTATGAATGATTGGCTCTTTGTGCACATGATATAGGAAATTAACAGATGCAGTACAGTGGTGATGAGAGCTGCTACTTTGGATGGCTGCTCTTTTTATGGTTTGATCCAAAATCCATTCATGTCAGTGGAACTTCTTTCATACTCAAAGGTCAACACGCTCCAAAGGGTTTGCAAGAGTGGACTGAATTTTTAGGGCCAGTGTAGCTTTCAGGATATTATGAAGAATTTTATGGATTCCTAGTAAAAACAGTCTATAAATATTTATCAAAAGCCTTAGATGACATTGACAACTACAATTATCTTCAAAAACACATCTAAGGTTTCTGAATTTCAGCTTCAATATAATATCAGAGATTTTTTACAGAATGCTCAGGAAAAAGATATTTTTAAATTTTTTTCTTAAAACAATACAGCAATATTTTTTAAATTAACAAAATTGCAGTAAAAAACATGACTATTTACAATAAAGACATCAACCAACTGAAATAATAAATAACATTATATGTTTATTTTCTAAATTTTCATTTATGAATTTTACTTCGATTCCTGCTATAGATTTGTTCCTATGAACTATACAACCAGGGTCAGATAAATGAAGGCAAATAAAACAAATGCCATTTACTGAAAATAGTATTTTTGCAAGATTTCTCCCCCCCGCCATGTGGTTGGTTGTTTTGTTTAGTTATTTATGTATGCATTTATTTGTGTATTTATTTGAAATTTTAGGTTCTGACATCCAAATATGCAAACTAATCTATACAATTTGCCATTGGAACAGCAAGGAGCGTGTGTACTATATGTGTTTGTATGTGACCACGGAGGAATAGAGGTACACAAAAATGTCTAGCTAAATTGCTAACTGTAGAAGCCTACACTGATATTTTTAAATCCCTTTGATTAGGTTTGATTGGACACACAAATCGCATGTTATTTGATTTGATCTTCAGTGGCTAATTGCAGTTTTTTATAATTAAGTTTTCAGTGTACATGATTTTTACAATGAGCTTGTCATGACTATGCTTAATANGGGGGGGGGGCGGCGGGTCTTAATGAAGAGAACAGAATTCTGGTTTTATGGTTTTCCCTTGAATATTCACACTCCATGTTTTTGAGGTATTTATCTATCACTACCTCAAATCCTTATTCATTTGAGCTAGGCAACCAAGAGAATAGAACATGGTACTGGACCTCTATGATAGCACAGGAAATATACACAATTAATCAGAGCCTGTTTAGGACTGGAAAGCTTCTCAGACTCTATTATAATAGAAAAACCTGCCAGAAGAGTACAGAAATTGATCTGAAGTCCTTTTGGCTTTAACAGACTAAATGTGCTCATTGAAGTAATTTCAGTGTTCAAAGGAAACACAGTTTAAGGAAAATTCTACTGTTCCTTAAAGATTGTTTAAAATAATTTCTGTACATTTTCTGGCTTAGTAAAAATGTCTAGATACTAACTGTGTTAATGGTCTTCTTTAAGTTGATATAAATACATAAGTCAAAGTATAACTATAAAGTTCTTGCTTTATGATGAAGCATTTTTTGTAGCTAAAACTAATTATATTTGTGGTGGCTTATCACAGCAATTATATGAAGCAGCAGGCCAGTCAGTAATGACTTTTTTGTTAGGGGAGTGCTAAGAACACTTCCAGCAGAGCTCCATTACCTGGATTACAATCACAGTTTTAAATTAGGTACCAATGCAAGTAATTTAGTTTTGTTTTTGTACTTAATTGGTCATTAACTTGTTCATGCCAATAATTTTATTTCTGTGCCACTTATTAAATACTCCCTGCATCTATCCAGAAGCATGCCCTCCTGCAGAAGAAAGAAGAGTTTGCTGTAGAACATTTCTATATCTGCATGCCATCTGTATCTCTTCATAAACAAATTCGAATGATAAAACATTTCTTTTCCCACCATAGTATCCGTGAGGTCATGAGGTCATTAACATAAGTCAATAGGAGCCTGCTAATTGCTATTTTGGATCAAGCAATATCTGTGTGTAGTCCAGTATCTTGTTGCTGCCAGGGACTAGAACCACAGGCTCATAAAGAAGCTGAAATGAACAATTATGCAAAAATTTTCCTGGGAGGGGAAATTTGTTCATAGTCTTGATGACTACCTTTTGTTTTATGTCCCGAAATAAGATAGTCTGTAACTTCTTGTTTTAAAGAAATAATTCTAATTCCATGCAAATGTAAATGCTCTCATTATCCATATAAATGTTTAATCCTTTTTAAAATTCTGCTAATCTTTTAGGCCTCAGTGATATTTCTGTGGCAATGAGCTCTCTAGGTTAATTATGTATGTGCAACAAAGTATATCCTTTTATCAGTTTTAAATTTAAATCCTGCCTATTTACTGCTACACACAGGAACTTTATAAATCTATATTGTGCAATTTTCTGCTCCAGGCATTTTCCTCAAGTGAGTGTATGCATGAATATAATGCCTGGAGGACGCCTTAATAGACTCTTCCCATCTCTAGCTCCTCTCATCAGTGTGTTTCTCCATGAAACTAATTTTTGGATCAGTGGATTTGGTTTAGAGCTGTGTCTAAAGTAGAAAGTTAAGTGCAGACTCCTCCAAACACCTTAGGAAGCAAGTCAAAATGAAAAAACTTTCTGCAGTAAAAATTAAACAGATTTTTGAAGCCATACTCAGACTAGGCAATAACCAAGGCTAAATAATGAAGGAAAATATTATGTGAATATGCACATAAGCCATGAATTAGTGTGGTTTTCTTTCCCTCCATGGTGACTGGACTACAAATCATTTTTTAATCTAATCTAGCCTTTGAGCTAGGAAAGCTAGGTCATTTAGTTCAGGCAGTAAGTTCTAACAGCGTTTACATCCAGAGGTCCAGCTGCTCCTCCCCAAGAGACCTCTATCGCATTTGTTAAATTTTAAATGCAAGTCCAGTTATATTCAGATATATGCTGTGTCTAAAGACCAAGGGGATTTGTGCAAACAGGTTTTATATGAGACACTGTTTTGAAGGATTATTAAACAATTGATTATTGTTATGAGCTCCTCCTGCTGACTTTTTAACATCAGCCAAATAACATTTGAATGATTAAGTTATTCTCTATTTCTTCAGAATTCTCATTTATTTAAGAGTTTCTTACATAGTGATTTTGTAAGGTTATTTTCACTCACCCCAGTTCAAAGGAAAATATGAGGAAGAAGGAAAAGATGAAGGGAGATTATTCATAAGAATAGGCCAGCCAACTCTTGAGATAATAGAAAGGTGAAAGCAAGATATTCAGGTACTGGAGTCTGAGAAGCAAGAAGAACAATAACATAACAGTTAACAGCCCCATTCCATTAATGGGCCATGCAAAAGCACTTGACCCAGTTTCTTGGAAGATAGAACCAGAGATACAAGCCTGGAATCAATCAAATGTCTTACTTGGGATCAAGTCCTGAGAAGCAAATGGACTCCCACACAACTGTGGTGGGTTGACCTGGATGCCAGGAGCCCACCAATCCACTAGATAACTTCCCTCCTCAGTAGTTTGGTGGGGAGAGAAAATAAGCTGGAAAAAGCCTCATTACAAAGGCAGTTTAAGAGAGCAAAACCAAAGGCTGTGCAAATAAGACAAAAACCCCAGAAATCTCATTCTCTATTTCGCAGAACTTTAGTACATACAGTGGCTGATCTGGAAGACAGAGTGATAATTAATTCTCTTCCCCACTTCCTTTCTCTTTCTCTGAGCTTCTTTTGCTGAATAGACATCATAGAGTGGGGAATATCCCTTTGGTCAGTTTGGGTCAGCTGTCCTGACCATGTCCCTTCCTAAGATCTTGCCCACCCCCAGCCTGCTGGTGAGGGTGTAATGTTGGAGAGACAGCTCTGATGCTCTGCCAGGCCCGCTCAGCAGTAGCCAAACACTGGTGTATTGCCGACGCCTTTCTGCCTACCAGTAAAAAGCATAACACAGTGAGGGCTGCTCTGGGGAAAACGAACTCCATCTCAGATAGACCCAATATAGCAACACATCAAGTCTGCCTATAGAAGGAGCAGGACTTTGTCAAGTGAAGAGATGCCTTTGTTCTGCATTACAAGCACCTGAAATGTTCATTTACACTGGCCTAAGGGAAATGTCAGTTTAACGTTTGTTCGTT
>VZRQ01010249.1:11012-77820 GCA_013397975.1 Machaerirhynchus nigripectus | reverse complement strand
TTTTTAATTTTAGTAACACAGTAAGATTTATAGATTTTTAATCAGTATCAATTTTTTGTTTAAGCTGGTGACTTAGAAGTACCAAAAAAGACTGTCTTAGACAAGGTAGTCTGGAGGTGAATGGAGCACAGAAGGCTAGAATTCATAACGACCACTAAGGACTGTGTAATTGTTAAGTGTTTATTACAGAAAAAAAATCCAACAAAATATCAAAACACAAAAACAGGTCCTGTATCTGCAGTGAAGAAGAAGTGTGCTTACATCCTTAGGAGTGCTGGAAAGACCTGAGAAATCATGAATAAAACTTTTAGTTGGAGAACATTACACTGAGAAACCCTTTTAAGAATTAATGAGGAGTCTGAAAGCTGCTGAAGAAAATAGAGGTTTGGATGATAGAACCATAGAAAAGTAGAGATTGGAAAAGACCACTGCATTGTCTTCAGCCTTCGAAGGTTAAGACAGGATAATGGAGTTTAGCAAATAGGATAACAAGAGAGATGAGAAAGTGGTGAAAGCAATTTCTAATGCTGCTCTTCATACTCATTATGAGAGAAAAATAGTTGCAGGGAATAAGGGAACAGTAGCAGATAGAGAATGTCAGTAACAGAAAATGGAAAAGGTGGAAAAGTACCTGAAGGTTTTGGTCAGCAGTGTGTTGAGGTGACCAAGAAGACCAATGGCATCATGGCCTGCATCAGAAATAGTGTGGCCAGGAGGATGATGGCAGAGATTTTCTCCCTGTACTTGGCACTAGTGAGGCCACACCTCAAGTCCTGTGTCCTGTTCTGGGCCCCTCACTACAAAGAAGGACACTGAGGTGCTGAAGCATGTCCAGAGAAGGGCAACAGAGCTGGGGAGGGTCTAGAGCATAAGTCTGATGAGAAGTAGCTGAGAGAGCTGGAATTTCTTAGTCTGGAGAAAAGGAGACTCGGGCGAGACCTTATCACTCTCTACAACTGCCTGAGAAGAGGTTTTAGTGAGGTGGGTGTTGGTCCCTTCTCCAACGGAACAAGCAAAAGGGCAAGCAGAAATTGCCCCAAGTTGTGCCAGGGGAGGTTTAGGTCAGATAGAAGAAAAAATGTCATCACTGTAAAGATGGTCAGACGCTGGAATTGGCTGTCCAGGAAAGTGTTGGAGTCACCATCCCTGAAGGTATTTAAATGACATGTAGATGTAGCAGTTGAGGACATCATTTAATGGTGGACTTAGAAGTGCTTGAGTTAACAGTTGGAGCTGGTGATCTTAAAAGTCTTTCCCAATGTAAATGGTTCTGTGTTTCTAGAAGGGGCACCTAGGGACATGGTTTAGTAGTGGACTTAGCAGTGTTCAGTTACTATTTGGACTCAGTGGTCTTGAAGGTCTTTTCCGATGCAAATTATTCTATCATTGTATGATTTTATGAAATGGTCACTGGGAAGAAAGACAATGCTACCAATGCTAAGAGCCTCAGGAATGATAATAAGATACAGAAGGTGTTTGTCAAGATATCTTCATTTTGTGTTAATATAAGAAGCTCAGAAAAGTGAAAGGAAGAACTTGCAATAGTAATATATACTCTATAAAGGGATAGTGTAATGGTTACAGAAGCCTGGAACAATAGTCAGGACTGCATGTATGAAATTCATTATCTTATCAGACAGAAACAAAAAAAACCAAAAAACCAAGAATCACCCTATAAATGAAATGACCAAATAATCATACAAAGAAAGCAAAGATATCACTAAAACTTAAGTAGGCAAAGATAGTGTTGGAGAAATACCATGAAAGCTGTTCTGCTGGAAGGAGAAAAGTTAGTTGTCTGTAAGTGCTTCTTATGATGCCCCTGTCAATATATTAAAAAAAAAAAAAGAGAAAATCCATTAAAATTCGGTGATAAGACCCAGAACACAATACTGTTCTTACTTCCAGAAAAATGTCATTCAAACCTTATATATACTTTATCTATAAATGTCCTAGGTTACAATATATGATGTAGCCAAAAGTATGTATTCTATTATCATCACCAGCTGTTAAAACAGGTGGGGCTGTGCTCGTTATCACCTACCATGACTCATCCTTGATAACTCCCTCTGGGACCTATCTCTGTTTAATGGGCAATCAAGGACCCACCCCATGACTCATGGAATTTCATCACCCCATTGTGAGATGCTCTGCCCAGGGGGAAGGAGCCAAGCATTCCCAGGTGGATATAATCTGGGGTTTGGAACGGCATGAGCAGCCTTTTTTACGGGGTTCCTAGAGGGAGACCAGATCCTTTTACACCACTTCTGGACCTTCAGAGGAAGACCAGACTCTTCAACAGAACTATCACTCCAGGAAGACTACAGTCACCATTTAATTGGACTGCTACCAATCCCCTGACCATCAGGGGGTCAGGTTTGTAGTCTGACTCTGTCAGTGGGGGTTTTTTTGTACTATTGCATTTATTCTGTTTTTCCTATTAAATTGTATTTCTGACTTGGAGTCTCTCACTAGTTTGCTTTCAAACTAGTACAATAAAGTAGACTAAAGTACTGAAGGAAGGTAGAAAAGTGGAATTTTATTTTACCAACCTTTGATGGGGAAACATGGTAGTTGTCGATAAGTATATGGAAATAAAATGAGGGAAATGTCAATTAGTCTACAAGATGTGAGAGTAAGAATTAAATGGGATAGAATGTCAATTGATATAGATAACATGAAAATAAGAATATGTTGTACAGACATCTCACCAGTGACATTCTAGAATAAGCAATTATTGCTATTGTTATTATCATGCAAAGCAAACCATTCAGTTAGGTCTAAATATTTGGGAGTTTGATTATGTTGGGTGATTTCTCCCTTAGAAATGAGGAAGCTTAATGAGGTGGGAGGTCTCAGAAAATATTATTTGTTCAGAGGCCAAGTTGGTGAGAAAATAAAAGCACAAAAATGGCCAAGCTGACTATGAACAAAATCAGCAGCTTAAAAACCTGTTGTCAATCATCAGAAATTATATTCAAAGTAATAGGACAAAGGTCAAGAATAAAGAAGTAAATGTAGTTTTGAGCAGGAAACATATGAAAGAGTTTTACTAAGTAATTTATGTGATAATTGTGTGCAGGCAATTGACTCCATTCAATGACTCCATTCCAATTCACCAACTGGACTTGGCTTACTTTAGTGCCTAGAGGTACTTCAGAGAAGACTCAGTCACAATAAAGGAAGGGAATTGTACAAGTAAGGGGGGAAAAAAAGGAATTTTTTAAAAATCATTAATCCAAATATTGCAAGGATATTCAAAATTTATGTGTTGAATATACACTTTCATCTCAAAATCTCCAGGCTTCTGAAGAAAAAGCATCCAAGATTCATTTTTATGGGTTTTAGTTCTTACTTGAGCTAAAATTTTGCTATTTTTAACTTGAAAAATAATGAATTTAGGGACACAGATTTCAGTTAAAGATAAAAACGCAAGGAAAAAACCTAACAAGGTTTTCCTTGCCCTTGAGATTAGCTGGAAAAGGACTTCATATGTGGTGAGTCATATATATTAGTTTTGTTGAATGGGTGTTGTCTGCTATTCCAAAATAACGGTGGTGCCTTTGTCCTGCCAAAAGAGGAAACTACAAATAAGGAGAGAGCAGATTTCTAACAGGAAGTTAGTCAGCTGTCTCAGAGACACAGCTCTGGATTCCAGGGACACACCAGCCATTTCAGGACAGAGATCATTGAGCAATAGCTACCTTCCCTTACCCAGATGCATACAGTATGTGAGGCTTCACGGGCAGCAAAAACAGCATCCCCCTTTCAAGTGGGGAGATGACAGACAGTGGGCATGCTGCAGAACATCTGTGAAAGAGAGGGTAGGTAGATAAATGTCTTATTTCCCAGTGTTTGCTGAGGGAAGAGTAAGGACATGGAGGAAGACGGGGCTGAGGAGCTAAACATCAGTATGATGAACTACTACTATCAAGAGCTGACTGTAGCTCATTATCATGTTATTATTCTTTTTTAAGTGTCAGTTTATTTTAGGTGATGCAATACCAAATATTTTCCTCTCTTCAAATACTGAATTATTATTTCTTAAATTTAACAAGGTCATCAAAAGTGATCCAGGCATAGCATAACCTATTTGTTGGATGCTTTCACATCAAAATCAATTAAATGCAGCAACCACTGCCCTTAAATTTGCAGTATTTTTGACTTTACCAAGAGAGGGCTGAAGAGCTATACCAATAATGTCCTTTTTTTTTTTTTTTTTTTTTTTTTTTTTTTTTTTTTTTTTTTTTTTACTTGAAAAACTGAATAATAGATGCTGTTCTGGGGTCCATTTTTCATAACTAGCTGCTTACAAGAAAAAAGAAGTTTTTCAAGAAATCCTCAATGGAAGATTGAATT
The DNA here is from genome assembly GCA_013397975.1 of Machaerirhynchus nigripectus. Lineage (NCBI taxonomy): Eukaryota > Metazoa > Chordata > Aves > Passeriformes > Dicruridae > Machaerirhynchus > Machaerirhynchus nigripectus. The sequence continues at coordinate 73,461 of VZRQ01010249.1, read as the reverse complement.
CTGTGGACAAACTTGCATATTTTGTGAAAGATGCAGTCCATCCATTGGTTTTCGAAACTTTCTTAATCTTTGTGAACTCCTGTAACCACTAAATAGTATTAATACCTAATAATCAAGAATAGTGATTAACTCTGTCAGAGAAACATGTGAAAAGAGTAGATTTAAGGTAAAAGGACCAAGACAGAAGATTGGGAATGATTCTTGTTAAGGTTTTGCTGTTCTTTCAAAAATATGTGACTCCTAGGTTAGGCTTAGATACTGCTTTCTGGAATTCCTCTTCTGACACAATCAGATGTCTCCAGGAGTGTGACAGGACTTAAACATTAAATGTCTAAAGATGTTTTGTAAATGAGAGTCAGCTGAAAGGAGGACAAAATGGTTCACCTCAGGCTCCTAAACACATTGGACTTATTCGCACATGTATAAATTGAGGAAACTGGTTATATCTTTTGAGTGTCTACCTTTTTTTTTCTTATTTCACTGCATTTTTTCCTTAAAAAACACTTAGGATAATCTTGAAATGTCAGTAACTAGTATAATATTAATTCTCTGGGAACACAGCATCAATATTAATTCTCTGGGAACATAGCATCATAGTTTCAGCTGGTGTGGATCTGCTGAAGCCAGTAGAGCTTTTATTATTTTTATCATTGTCAGTGCAGAACAGCTGAGGCTATGTAAGAGGTGGACTAATTGCCACTTAGGGGTATGTCAGGAGAGAACTGGGACAATGCAGCCAATCCATCTGTCTCAGAGAACTTGAATAAAGGTTAAACTCATGGTTCTACAACCTCTAGATTATACTAGCAGAAATCTGTGCTGGCATAATTGTTGAATTACACTTTTATGCGTGTGTAAGCCAGTAATACAGAATCAAAGTACACCTCAGATTGGTTGCACAGTTTATATAGGGTCTCAAAAAGAAGCACACATCTTCATATGAATAATGAAATTATTTAAATCAGTGAACAAAATCAAAGATTTATCTCTTGAAACTAAGCTATACACCTAATAACATTTTGGGGTCATTAGCCACACCATAGTTCAAAGAATATAAAGAAAGATGTGTGCTGTAACATCTAGACTATTATGAAAACAATGACTGATTATCTTGATGCCACTGCTTTTCCTTTTTCCTCATTTTCCAACACTATAACTTTCTTTCTCCCAGTTTTGAACCCAATTCGATTAAGTCTCTAGATAAAATATTCCATTCTTTACAGAAAAATAAAAATACTTGAGAATGTTTATCTTTGTGTGTATTATATCATCCATATGTTCTGTACCCATAATTAGAGTTTTGAAAAGCTAACCTTTTTAATAATAAATACAATATGTCAAGGAAATGACATGATTCAGCTTAAAGATAATGAATAATTATGAATGATACTAATGATCCCTTAATGTTAATGTCATTCTGCTAATTTAATACGGCAATTAATTTTGCACATGAAACACATGCAGGTGCTTTGAATAATTTTTTTAAAATCTTAGTTTCCTAACTCTCTTGATAGTTTTGCAAATTTAGAATTGAGTAACTTTCAAAGTAATTTTTAGTTTAATATATTATCACCATAACAACCACTTAACAGTTGGAGAACAGCTTCACATTAATACTATTTATGGCTATGTACATTAATTATATTTAGGATGATTTCTGTGGGTAAACTTACTCCACTGATGGTCTTAAATTAATGAAATCATAACTCGGCTCATTTCCTACGTAAATTATGTGTCATAATTTGCTGTGTTTGTGAGAATATTGACTTCGAGGACTTGGCAAACATCTTGAGGACCCATCATCAGTGTCATTTTCAAATTGAATGGGTACTGATAGATGAATTGCTTTATGTGGGAATTTATCTCATGTTGCAATTTCATGGACAGTATTATGCTCTTGTTCAAAGCAAGGTCAAATAGGCTATTGTCTGTAGCTGAGATTTATAGCACATGTTTACAACAGTAGCATTTAGGCCACGTAAAGAAAAAGAAGTATACAGCTCCAACTTCAATTGAACTTAGAAAAAGTAGTTTTTGGCTAGGCTAGTCTGATAGCATCTTCCACTATTTTATTCAAAAGGACAGACAAAGCTCTCTGTGCATTTACTGTTATGTGTTCACAGCAGTTACTAAGTGTGCAGTGTTCAGTCAAACAAAGCGTGCCTATTGCCACACTCCCTAACAGAAGGTAGATGTGTTCCACCTGTACATACTCATAATCTTTTGGGGTAATACTGTGGCACAGGTATTAACAAGGAACAATATTGTCTTCAGAGATGGGACTGCTTTTCCAACTGGCTTGGCAAATCACACTTTCTACACTCCATCTAACCTATCCACTATACCCACAGCGACATCAGGTAGTTTAAACTAGATAGTGATTAAGATAGATAAAAAACTTTATACACTTACGGTGGGTTAAGAGTCTGTCTCCCATTTGTTGTATAAACTTTGTTGTTGTTCAGTAGACATCAAGTTGCTCACCTGTCTTTGTGAATGTAATTTGTCCAAAGCCTGCTGTGACACTTCATTTGTGCCAATCTTCCAAATCCTTTCTACATCACCCCAACAAAACCTTTTAGGATAGTTGAACTGAGACTAACAAGATTTGTAAAGTGCTATACTAACGCTCTAAAAACAGGACTGGATTTCTCTCTACATTATAAAATACCACTTCCTCTGACCCCCTGCATTATATTGCATCTTGGACTTCTTTTTAGGGAAGCAAGAAAAGCTAGGTTTATTTTTTCTTGTTTCCCCAGAAAGTGTCTCTCACCCTATAAAGGGGTCTATAACCTATTATATTAATTTTTCTCCCAAGAGCATATCCTTTATCTTCACTGACTGTAGGGAATGTACATGATTTACCAAAACTATATTTGAAATTAGGAAAATTTCAACCATGTTATTTATCTTTCCACTATGATGCACTTCTTTGAGAATCCATAAGATATTGTTCACGAATACATTTATTGATTTTAATATATTGATGCTATTTATTATAACATTTATTAAATGTCATGGCATTGATTGCAACTTTGTACTGTAAAGGATCAGGCTATGTTTTAGAACATTTAATAGATAAATTGATCCTAAAAAAAGCAATGATCTTAGTCATCCTTGTGCCTTGGATATCTTTAAAAAGAGATTTCTTAAGCGACAAAAAGAAGCAGAAGAATTGAATTGTTTTTACCCTATTTATGTTCAACAGCTTGATTATAGGCTTAAAATCAAAGGGAGACTTGAATGTGATTTTCATATTTATGTTTGTGCTTGACTTTGAATTTTGTTATAGAAGTCACTGTGAAAGAAGCAATAGGGAATACCACAAGGAAAAGTTAAAGTCACTCTCCTGCCTCTAAAATATTCAAACAACCTAAGGCTATAAACCTTTTTTATTTTCTTAATGTGAAAACAATTACGCAATGTCGTTATAACATAGGATTTATCAAACATGTGTTCAAAATTAAGTATCTGAATGGTGTCCCCAGGTGTTAAAGACAGCTAAAAATCTTAGTAGATTTGGGACCATGGAAGGTAATTTCTTTACATTTTAGATTGCTGAACGGTTTATTTGTAAAATTTCTTCATTGTTGAGCCCGGATATTCATTGTAATATTTTCATTTAGCATAGATAAGAAAAATCTCATGCACGTGAAGGCATGAAATAATTTCCCATGGCGTGGAAACTATCACTTAACTTACTGAACTTCAGGTAAAAGGCTTAAGAAAAAAAAATTCCAGCAGGGCTGACACAGTTTTGTATTCAAACCCAATTATTGGCCTATTATATATTAAGAGTAACATAATCATGAGTTGCAGATTATGCCCTCATATCACAATATCTAATATTGTGATATGATCTGTATTGCATATGATACTGTCCTTTTGCATTGTACCTATAAAAGCTAAAGCAGAATCAGAATGCAAAGAAGGAAAGGAAGCCCACATCTCCAAACTTAGAGCAATAGTCTTTCATTATGCCATATGCAAGCAATCAAGCATTCAGTACAATGAACTGAAAGTTGGTGGAAGACCTTACTCCCCATCAGTTTGATTTAAATATGGATTTATGATTTTCTTTATGAAAATGAGGAAAAAAGGTAAATAAAGGCATTTAAATCTTGCACAAGTATCATATTAATCATTATTTAGTTTCATGTGTTTGACAGGAACATATGTGTTTAGATAATATAAGTCTGTGATAAACTTAGAGGGACCCCACTGAACATGCTGAAGATTCCTGCCCTTCTAGGTGGAAGATTAAAGGACAGTAGTAAACCACTCCTGGGTGAATTTCTGAAGTACAGATGAAGACAGCAGGTCTGGTAATCCTCTAGCACAGACTGAGTTCTGCAGTGCCTACATTGTATTTGTGTGCTTCTGCACAGATGCTTGGCATCCGATGGTTGTAGAGGTAACAAAAATAAATTTACTCGTTGCAATTCATTTGTGGTTTTGTGGTTGCTCCTGTGTCCTGCCTGTGCTGGCTCACACACTGAGGACTATCTCAAACCCCTTTTCCTGCTACGAGGTAGAGTATACCCCCGGGAAGACATACCCATGAATAAGGAATCCTCAGAATGACAGTTTTGGATTGGCTGTTAATAAAGACAGTTTACATCAGAGATACACGTCTTTAGGTAGATTTCATTCCAATTAACTTAGATATCTGAAACTAATGTCTGTATTGTAGTTAAAAAAGCTCCCTTCATATTAATGGAAAGAAACAGACTTTTAGGAGGTTGTGATAATCCATTTTTAGAGGGACATTTAAGGCAATGTGAGTCATCTTCAACTAGTGCCTGTATTGATAGTTTAACCAAAAGTGAGTGTAAACCAGATAATTATCCTTTGGTTCTCTAAAGACATTGAGGTAAAAACCTATATTAGATGTTTAGCCTAGTTATACGAGTGTCCTTGTTTGTCTTACTGTTTATCTTGGTATCAATAAGTACTTAATTACTTTTGTTGATATGTAAGAGATTCAGAGAAATCTGTTCAGGAGAAAAGAGCGGTTCAGAACAAAGCCCCCTTCTTGCATATGGCTTAGAACTCTCTTGTTAGAAAAAAAAAGTGATTTGAGGTCTTCTGCAGGTGGTATTTATCTGTCGTTTTGACACATCTTGAAGAAAAACCTGAACTTTGACATTTATGTAACTTACAAACCTGATTTTTTTAGCTTCTTAGTGATTTTTTTTTTGTGTGTGTCTGCAGGTTCTAGGTGAATAGATCATAAGCTATTATGGACAGGGGCTGTGGGACCTTAGAGTTACGTATGAGGGATTTAGATACTGCCAGACAGCAAATGAATAATTCTAGATATGTGCCCTGTACCACACTTCCAAGGATATTATTTGAAGAACCATTGTTCTCCCTTGCAGCTTAAGCTTTCCATTCTGAGAAACCCAAAAATTGTAAGGTTTTAGCACATTTTAGTACAGAAATACATTTAGCAGATAATATACTATTTGGCAAGAATTTCCACTCTGAAGTTGCACTATTAGGACAGCATTCTTTCATTTGGTTTAATTGCATCACTGCTACTACAAAAGGTCAGAATGGAGCAAAACATCTCTTCTATTGCTCCACATTCCTGACACATCAGTCCATTAAAAAGCCAGCATGCAAGAGAATGCTGTTTTTGTGTTATGGACCAGACCTGTTAAATTACAGAGATTACAGTTAGTCAAAATATAATATTTTCTCCAGATTGTCTTGGTGTACGTGGATTAGTTCTCTTTAATTTGATAAAGAAAGTAATGAAAGAGTTAAGGGTCTTAATTAGGGGTAATTTTTTTGTTTGTTTGTGATATAGCAAAGTCTATTTTCTATTTTTTTGCTGTTTAGATTGTAATTTCAAACCTCATTAAAAATATAACCCCAATTTTCATAGTTTGGTCATATTAAAAATATTTAATAGATATATTTAGCCATCAATAGTTAGTTGCAAAAAGCACGACAAAATAAGAAAGTGCTGTACAATTATAAAAGGCAATGAAAGCTAGAAGAGCTTTTTAAAATTCCAGACAATAGTATATCCAGCATTTTGGTACTAATTACATTCTTCTGGCTTCACATTTTAGATCTTAACAGTATGTATATGTACAGACAGTAGTTCTGCAATGTTTGTGACATGTTATAACCTTGTATGACATCTCTTTCTTTCCCAGCATCTGTCTTAGAATAACTTAATGAAAAGCTTACAGGCCCAGACAGTTTATCAAATTATATTCAGAACCAGGTCAAGATGTCCTGGAATACAAAGCCTGTCACTGTTCTAAAGTTTTATATATATATCTCCACCTGTTATCTGCCATATGGTATGATTTTCATATGCCTGAAGACATCCAAAACTTTTGTGTGGTGATGGCTGATTTAACATGGTGTAAATCAGTTACAGCCTCTGGAGCCATAGATGGAGGCTACTCAAGAGAAGCTGCAGCATTGGAAATCTATTTTTACATCCCACTGTACCCCCTTGTGCCCCCTCCAGTGTTCTGAGTCAGGTCTTCACCTGTTTTAGATTAATATTACTTCATTGAAGCATTGTTATTTCAGGTAAAAAAATTACTACATTTGAGGAAATTTTTATCTCACCTTCTCAGTGATATGTATATCTCTAAATTTTTTCCCAAACCTCAGAGGAAAGAAATAATTTACATGCACATTCTGGAACTGTAATACAAGGAAGAAACTAGCACTGTTGGTGAGCAAAGGCTTCCCTACAAAAACAGGTTTCAGTTTCAGATGTCAGCTTGCATGAGGAGAGGGCTTGAGCTCTTTTGGAAACCCCTGTAACTTTACATAATGTGACTAAGGGCATATGGTTTCAGCTTCTCAGGAATTTATCATGTTCCCTTTGGTTTTACATGTACTTGGAATATGGTGAATGTCTATGTCTGGTTTTATTGCATATTGTCTCTGGAGTTACTGGCTTCATTGTATAATTTTAACTTTATTTTCTGTTTAGTATAATGACATCAGAGAAGACATTTGATTATTTCTTTACATAAAGCTGTGTTCACTCTCTGAGTAGCTAGAATTTACAGACAAATATGAAGTACAATTTCAATAAAGAATTTTTATTGCTTTTTCCTTTGCCAAATGGTCGTAGCTGAACAAAATACACGTAGCATATGAAATACACTCCTCAATGATATTAGACTTCAAAATACCTCTTGATTTGGAGAACAAATCCCAGCAGGCAGCTGCTTCATTGAAGGAAAACCAGATCTTTCTCTGGATATTTTAGCAACCATATATTGAAAATATGCACTTTGCACCTTAGCAATCGATCATTCTGGGGGTTATAGAGAAGATGAAAAGGACAGACTTTAAACATAGTTAAAGAGTGAATGTAAAGCACATAGCTTTCCTTGAATAAATATTTTGGGAGAGAATACAGTTCTCTCTGTAACAATAAGACATGTTAAAAAATGTCTTCTAAAATTATCTAGGTCTTCATTACTGACCATTTTCTTCGAGCAGATGCATTTTAAGCACATTTTCTTGGTTAGACTTGCCATAGAGTTTTTAAAGTTTTCTTAAATGCAGTCTTTAGTTCATAATGGCAACATCCTTCTGTGCACTACTGTAAGACATGTGCAACTAACCTGGCACTCTGATGTGTAACTGAGACTCAATGAATGACAGTAAAGTTTGTGTAATATCTGTAGGATGTATGTGGGCAGCGGGCAGTTACATATGGTCATTTGGAAGGGAAATATTAGTAAAACATAGGCATAAACTGAGGTAGCTTTGTCACTACTTATGTCTCTGATAAATACTGTAATAAAGAAGAACTCAAAATTACATGGGGCTACATTCAGCTATGCAGCTGCTACATCTCCCATGATTGTTCAACACCTCATGCAGACCTCAAAAAACACATAAAGCTGGTTTCAGTGGCTTCTTAGGCTCATGGCCACTTTTCTTCAATGAAGAAGCTGGAATATTCTTTGATAATCTGGTCCACAGATTTTGTCTGTCATTGGTAAAGCCCTGGACTCGACAACTTTCTTACAGGGGCTTAGGTTTTTTAATACTTTGAGGCAGGTGCACAGGAGAAACATGACAACATTCTCGGGAGTTTAAACAACAAGCTTTTACTGGCAAACTTTAGAAAATAATGGTACTTGGAAAATTTTAAAGCAACATTCATTAGAATGAAAGCATTTCACCAGGCACTGAGTTAGCATTCTAACCCATCCAACTTTAAGCTACCCAGATTTTGAGGAGAGGAAATTAGGAGAAGAAAGAATGAGAGAGAGAGAGGGAGAAATAGAGAAAGGGGGCAGAGGAAGGTTAATAATAACTGCTTGAAGTCCAGCACAATCTTAGCTACTATAAAATAAAGACAATGGATTGTGCCCATGTGTGTCTTTGTGCAATTCCTTTAATCTGCTTTGGTCTGCTGGAGCCCTCCAGGTGGAGCTTCTGGTGTGCCAGTGGCTGCTAGCCATTCTGGACTGAGCTAGAGTGTCCAAGGGCAGGGTGTGGAGCAGTGAACCGTCGGACTCTGCAGAACTTGTCCTGGTCCACCCCTACACACACACACTTCAGTTGTTCTGAGCCAGTAATGATTTTTTCCATCTCTCATACCAACTTTTATAACATACATAACATACTCTGTACATATTCCCTCTTCCTTTCCTGTTTTATTTCATGGCCATGATAGAAACTTATTTTTCTTTCGCTTCTCTATATTTTGTCTTTTGTATCTGAATGTTGGGCTAATGTGAAATTATGCTGTGTGAAAATGATCTCCTATAGCTATCATTGTACACTTTCAAACCTTTGTCTTCTTGAAATTAGTGTTTTGATGTCCAGTATAATTTATATATCTAATTATTCATCAACATGGTATTATAACCTTCAGAATAGGACTCTGGAGAATCATTTACCCTCTGAATTAGAGTATTCTTCTAGAAAAAAAATAAAAAAGGTTTTGGTCAGTTTTCTCTGTAGTTTTCTTCTTTGATTACATCAGAGTGCTAGGGGTCTCTTAATGCGTGGTACCACTTTGAGTCTTCACATCTGTAGACCAACTCAACACCATATCCCCTTTTTTTGATTAGGGTATGAACAGAAGCTTCTGAGACAGTCACACCAGTACCAACCCATATGAAATCCCGCTCCTCCCCCTTTTCCCTCTTGTCAGTGTCAAATATCATCAAGCTAGGATCTATGGGTTGGCTAGTTCTTAATCCATTTAACACGCCACGCGGTGATAAGATCATAGTGATCATATTTCCTTGTCAGTGAGTAAGATTCCCTGCAGAATCCAAAATGAATGACATTTTATATACTACATTTGAAATCTTATTAAGAAAGACAAAAAAATCAGTCACCAATATTCAGTCACATAAATTATATGGTTTTAATTCTTTATTAGTTAAATATTAGCCGGGGCTGATATCTTATTGGCTGACAAAGGTTATCTGGTTTCTTTTTTAAAGTATTACTCCAGCATTAACTTTCTTCTCCTTCCGTGATTTCCCCAGTGCTGTAACACTAACAAAAAAGCAGTGTAGTGAATCAGCGCGCTCCTCAGACAACCTTTTCAGAATCCTTTCAGGTAGGTTGAGAAAATTGCTGGGTTTGGAGGTACTGTTAGAGCTTTTCTTGAGTTATTGAATAAGTTAATAAGACATCAAAAGCTTCTTTGTCAATGATATATAAAACAAAATTTACAAAAAATATTGCATTTTTAGATATCAAATGAGCATTAGAAGTCATAGCAACAGTGGTGAAGTTCATCAAAGGCATTGTCTTCAGCACCTCCTAGATAATATTTGAAAACTGAACTTTTATACTCCTGCTCTTATTTTAACTTGGCTCTTGACTTCATATGCTATAAAACCACTTCATATGTACCATAATAATATAAAAGTTCAAGTTTGACAGTTTTATACTAAGATAAAGCATTTTAATTAAAATAAAAGTGGTGCAAGGTTTTTAAACCCATCCTGACATATTTAGACACAGAAAAAAATTGTATTTCCAAAACATTCAATTTCCTAAAGCAAACTGCAAGAACTTGAAGTTATGCAAATCTTAGTACTGTTTTGAGTACATTCTTGATAGATTCAAAACATATAAAAGTTCCTTTTGTGCCTAAAAGCAGAATTAGAGATAATTCTTATTTAAATAAAAGTATTTCATGTTCTTCCTGAAGATTATGTTCAGTTCTACAACCTTTAGTAAGAAGAATGAGTTTGCACAACATGCCCTTCAAGAAGACTTCTTATTTTAGAATATTCCTTCTTCTTTTAAAGTGTTGTTAATTGTTTATCTTGGGAAAATCACAGGTTTATTATAATAGGAAAATTCTTCCTTGTTTTGCTGTTCATTTCTTGGTAGGAATTAATATCCTTTTTTTCCAAATGAGAGTCGTGATCTACAGTCTGATGTCCTACAGATCTAAAGGAACTTGGCAAAGTTTTCACATTCACGAAATGATTGATGAAGCCATAAGCTTTGTCACCTAATTCACATTAGGTAAAGATCAATGATGCTGTATAATGCCAGACAAGTGTTTTCACTGAATGACAGGTGACAACAGCGGAATAACAAAAAATAACTCTGCAAATACACAGTAACCAAATACATGGTAAAACTCTAAATTGCTACCTTTGTAGGCAATGTGATTAGTTAGGTATGTATTGTGAATATTTTGCAAAAATTGAAATTAAAAGATTAAACTGTGGCTCAATTGAATTTTCTGAGTAATAAGCAATCAAGCTGATTATAAATAAATATCCTGGCCCTATTTGGCATATGATATGTTACATAATGCGAATGAGTTTGCTCCAACGTGTCATATGTTACAGATTGCATGTATGGCACTTATTTTCTTCTCTACACAAACCCTCAACTGTAATGAAATAAAAGGCATTGTTTCCCAAGCATTATTAATCCTTTCCTTTTCAAATAAACAAAGAAAAAAATGAAAGGGGTGGGGAGAAAGAAGAAATTAAAAAGAAAAATATTATTTTCCCTTTCCAAACCTGATGAAGCTTGCCTCGTAGGAAAGCTAAGGGTTAAAGATGTGGCATGTGGAATCTGATTTAAAATATAAGATGACAGCTAATGCAGTGTAAATATCACTGAGAGTGTTAAAATATCCTAGTATTTCACAAAGTAGCACCTAGAGAACTAATATTAAAAGGACTCTGGTAAAGTTAATTAAGACAGGGAAAGGTAGCCATCTCTCGTATTTTAACACATAATTTGATGAAAGGCTCCCAAATTATAAATCAGTGGGTAAAGCTAGGCTCACTGAAAAATCTATGCTGAATTTGATTAATTCCTTCAGTTTAAAAAAAGGGGAAAATTCACACTTTCACTAGTTAGGCAAGTGCTTAACATATTTGGTTTCTAGGAAATAAGAAACACAGATGTGTTATCCAGTCTGGTTCAGAAAATGGATTTGATTTGAGGTTGTCCATATCTTAAATGAAGATATTAATTTTTTTTTTCCAAGCAAAACCTCATTCTAAAGTAGATTTTCTGGTTTTATCCATTTTTCTGGGATTATGGGATTCCATGTTAGACTAATTACAATTAACTTACAATAGAGTGTTGAAACCTTCCTGTAGGTGTCTACAGATGTGTTTAAGTGCCTAATATAGTCCACAGAGATAATTCTCAATCAAAGCGCCGTCTGAGACACTACGAGGTATCTAAGACATCTCTTCAAGGTTAGCAGGTAACAGCTCAGGGTTTATGATGATCTATGACAATTTGTGAATCATAGAATCATCAAATGGTTTGGGTTGGAAGAGGCCTTAAAGATCATCTAGTTCCAAACCTCCTGCTATGGTCAGGGACACCTTCAATTAGACCAGATTACTCAGGGCCCAATCCAACCTGTCCTTGAACATTCCCAGGGATGGGGCATCCACAGCTTCTGTGGGCAACCCATTCCACTGGATGGTGAACTTGAAGAACACATCCTATTTTGGTGACTACAATGCTTAAAAATGGTTTTGTGGGCAATATGTGGTTGCCTGAAGATAGTGTTCCATCACTTGGAATGTTAACCAAGACATGGGCATACCTAGAATGTGATATCAGGACTTTTAGAAAATGTGCCCCTCTGGAGGGATTCAAGAGGCATCTGGATCTGGTGCTGGGTGATATGGAATGGTGATTTAGGTGTTACAGTGGATGGTTAGACTGGATAATATTGAAAGTCTCTTCCACCTTTGATGATTCTATGAATCTGTGGTTCTGGGATCTATGATTTCTCTATCTTCCCACCTGAAGAGGGATCCAAGAAAAGGAATAGAAACTAAGGAGTGCAGTATGTCAACTTTGACTCCATCATTATTTATATTAAACTTTTTCTTCATATATGTCTTCTTTCTGTAATAATTATTTTTGACTAAAAATAATTCTTGATCAAGATGAGTTCAGATGGAGTGGGCCTGACAAGCTGTAGTCCTGAGTCCTTACAAACTCTCTAAAGAGCTTATGGACCTGTCAAACTGGAAACATGATATTACATGGCTACAGAATTATAGGTCAGGATTTTACCCATGACCTGTCTGTTTCTAACCCATTGAGCAGAGACTGAAAGCTGAGCCTAATTCACCAAGTCTTGTGGACTGCTCTGATAATGCAGAATAATGAAGAACTGCTTATTCATCCTTCCATGAAGGACCTGTAAATGCACTGAAATTTGAAGAGGTTGAAGCAAACAGTGTGCTGGTAGTTCTGCCTGGCATGTACCAGATACAAAATAAATTACACATATAAAACCTATGAATTATTGTCAAATAACCCTAGTGCAAACATGTTTCAGGTGCTGACTCAACACCAGATTTGTCATTGAAAACTCAGTTTTCTTCAAGAACAGATATCTAAAAGAATATATTATTTTATTTCAGTTTGGCAAACTGCTGAAGTGAGGGGTTATTTAGTCTGCATTTTCCCAGATATGGCTGTTGAATAGTTTTTGGAAAGTCGTTTTCCTTGGTAGTCCCAGCACGCTCTACTGAGGCAGACAAGCACAATCACATTTTCACAATTTTATACAACTGAAGGCACCAGATATATTGCAATGAGACTCTCACTATAAAATACAGAGGAAAATTGCCTGTGTTCTTTTTTTTTGTATGAAGAAATAAGAACACCTATAAACATCTTGAAATAACAAATTAAGAAAAATAGATTGCTTTATAAAATATTCATGCAGTCTTTTCATGGGAAGACAAGTCAGTGATTTGCAGAAATTAAGAGGAATTCGTATTCCTGAATAAGAAGGAAAAAAATAAGATAAAATTAAATATTTACTCTATAAATGCTTCAATGTAAAAAACTGCATCACTCTCCCTTCAAAAAAAAAAAAAAAGTGTGAAAAATACGTAAAATAATTATGTACTTTAAAAAATAGATCTAAAAAAATTGCTCTGAGCAACATGGTAATGAACCAATCTGGAGGCCAAAAGTAATAGACCTTTATTCATGGTGTCACGGGAAACTAGGAGAACGTAGGCTAAACTTGTACACCTGTGTTGTTAGCTGAGCATTACTAGTCCGATGTTTTCCGTCGGAGCCTTTATTAAAGAGATGGGACTATCGCAGTTATACACGATTTATTACTTAAAATAACAAACAAGGCATCAGTCTCAGAGGTCGTGAGATTAAGTAAAAGTCGCCATAACAGAGGATAGTCACTGGTTTCAGGGTTACATGGCAATTTATAACTTTTTGGTCTAATAAGCAATTAACACGAAACTTTGTTTTGACTCGATAACCAAATCACCTTTAGTACTTTTTACTGCAATGCATCTGTTCTTCTACTAATTAAGTGCTAGGTCACGTACACACATATACTTCTCTTATATAAATTCTTAACTTAAACTATAAAATCACATTACTATACATAAAACCCTTCACCAAATCACCTAACACACATTCTTACTTATAACTATAGGAACATAGATTTATGATTCTCTTGTTTAAGATCTATATGTCTTGTCATCACATTAACCCCAGCTTCTTCCAAGGCTGTAAATTAAATATTTTATTGTCTTTAGAAGTTTTAACCCCTAGGTTTCCCACACTGTGTCTTTCATGTTGTAAAGCCAGTGGCTTATTATACTATTACATGAATCTGAAAATGGAAAATCTGCTAGAAATATGAATAAGAAAAAGGAAAACTTGTGAAACTAGATGATCTACAGCTTCTAAACAAAACTTGACTACTCATATTAAGAATGGCAAAAAACCACAAAATCTGGCACTGCTTTAGGAACGACAATTTCTAATAAATTTATTTAGAATAGTGATAAAAAGAAAGGGGTGAAGATTTTTTGGGTCTCTTTTGTTACTTTATTCTAGTGTCAATAAGAAGTGGTCTTGATCTTGCAAAACTTTCTCTTTTTTTCCAGAATCAGGATTTCTTAATGTCTTCTAATGCAGAATAGACCTGAGTGCAAAGAAAGGCACCTAATTGTAGAAAAGGAAAGAACAGATGATTCACTTTCACACTCTCTCTGAAAATAATCTGTAAAGTCTTTGTATTCTAGTTCTATTTGTTTGAACATTAAAGAAAATATGGTCATGTTAAAATTTTGCTAAATATCACATCCTGAATCAGATGAATAGCTTCAATTTTGCCAACTTTAGGACAAAGGGAGGAGTTACCCCAGTTCTTTGGAGGATCCATAAGACGATCATCCTGGCTAGATGAATATGTTATTTGAGGATTGTTGACAAAGTTAAAATACTTTTAAAGTATCAAAGCCTTTTAGATTTTTTGGTTTATATTGGTTTGGCCCTTTGGATCAACATAGGTGAATTGAACAGGTAATGGAAAAGCCCAAGGAGCCACCGAAATCTCTTGTAATAAAATATGGACAGCATTATAGACATATCTGAGTGCTGGTTTTATGTCTGTGTTTGTGCATATCCATGCCTTTGCTGGTCTTCACAGTTCTATGAATTTTGTCCAATTTCTTAATAGCCTTTTTAATAAGGTGTTTTTAATTAAAAATATGCAAATAATTTACCAATTTGTCTAATAATAGCATTAAATATTCTTCTATTAACTAGTCCTCCAATCAGCCTACTTCAATGTGATAACTTTTCCCCTTTACAATTTTTTTGTTTTTTGAGAACAGTGGGAGATGAAATATCAAGAGTTGTGGTTATTGCTTAAATATTAAATGCCTTTTTTGACTTTAGCAAAGAAAATGTCACAAGATTAGCTGTATTACTCCATCATCCAAAATCACTTGATTTATACTTCTGTCCATTTATTTATGTCATGAATGAGTTATAAAAGATGCCTGAGCATCCTTTTGAGAAAAGACCATTGTTCCTTCATAGTTTCTTTACTGGGCATTTCCTTGTTATATAAATTTTCCCCCTAATGAAAGAAAGGGAGAAAAAATTAAAATCTAAGAGGGAAGCACAAGAAATGCCCTTCCATAATCTTATTAATCAAACCACAGACAAAAATTGCTGGTTATCATGAGAAACTGTAATTCTCTCATTTTATCTAATGACATGCGTTCAGGTAAAACAATATGTTAAATCTAAATGTTTTAAAGACTTTTTTTAAAAAATAACCCACTTTTTAAGACTGAACATCCTAGTGTTGCTATGGATTTCAGAATTTCTTCCCTGCCTTAGAACTGCAAAATTTTCCAGAAAAGATCTGCAGGATATCATTATATAATTTTTTTAATGTCTTCAAAACTATATTATATTAAAGACCCATCTGGTGTCTGAGGTACAGAAACCACTAGTGGAGAATCCCAGAGAATCCACTACATAAGCATAATAAAAACTTTTTTAGAGCTTATAGTGGCTTATGCTCCGCAGATTTCCTGGGCCAGAGGAGGTGTCCTTGGATATATCTTTCAGCAGATTTTTCATGAATGAAGTAATTTAAATTAAAACCACTACCCATCTAACCATTTAATAAATAAAAGGTGAAAAAATATAATGCAGCGTATTTGTATGGTGTGGACAGAGTTTTTCTCTATACATCTCTCCATACATCTCAGAGGAACAGTCCCAAACAAATAACTTCACAAAAACTGTGGATCCTGTATTCATCTTATTCTGCAGTGTTAGACAAACTGTTAAGATGAAAGGTTATTATCTTGTACAATATGCATGATTTACCTATATGTTAAATTTCTGTAGGTTTTTTGGGCTTCTTATTCATTCTTTAAACAATTACTTTAATAGAAATATTTACAATTCAAATTTCTCTTTTCATCATTTCTTAACTTTAGGGTGAATTTTATCAGCATGCAAATCAATAATTCAAAACTTGCTAGAGAATGAAATAAGGATTTGATAAACAAGAAAAAATTAAGTATCTTCGATGTGCAGGCAGCTTTTCTCAGCTTCCAGCTCCCATGAATATCACAATAACTTGAAATAGCACTTTAAAGGTTCATTATATTCACTGCAGTTTTTACATCCTATGTTTTTTCCCATGCATCTAAATTCGGTTTTGAGATCTACTTCTCTTTAGGACAGTGTGTTCTTATTATCTAAGGCTCTTAAAAATAGAATCAACCAGCTAATTGCCAGATATTTCAAAGCAGACAGATGATTGCAAAAGCAGACAAATGTGTCATGAACTTTCCAAAAAGGTCTGTCCACTTAGCCATCAATGGAAAGGATGAAAGGTACTCAGAAATCAGCCCGTAGCTGGACTAATCACATCTTGCTCTGACCTCCTAAAGGGAAGATGTCTGTAGTCACTGATGAAACACAAGTGTCTAGCATCAGTGGGATGATTTACCATTTTGAAAGGGTTCTTATTATGAAATGAGTCACTCTAAAATCTCCCTCTGCTGTACTCTTCTCTTTACTCTTGGCTGTCTACCCATGATGGACATCAGTTGCCTAAACATAAGAGTCAGGTGATATGTCAAATCTGCTGGACTAGCCAAAACGTTCGCAGAGGAGCAGAAGGAGAGCTTCAAGAGGCACCTTTTTGCAGAGGCAGATGGAAGCCAGCTGATACATGTTAGATTAACTTAAATGATTCTGGTCTCTTAAGGTGACAGAATGTTCACTTTTACAGAGGGATTGAACTCCAGATTACAGGCAGCTCTCAGTATTTCTGAGCTCCTACTATATCAAAGGATCCACAAACAACACATAGCACTTGATTCAGTTACTTTTCCATGGGTATCTATTGTCATTTAAAATGCCTAGTGGTACTCTAACTGCCCTCTAGATGCCTGGATGTTTCATTTGTCATTTCCAGTTTCTCTGAGTATGCTGAATGTCTTAGCACTGCTGAAGCTTTAGTTCAGTCAGTTGAATAGAGTCTTTCATAACACACCCCACTCTAAGACACCTTTACTTATGAACACAGAATTAAGAACTCTGTTTAAATACTCCCGTAACTTCAGTTGTAGCAACTTGGAGTTCAGTATTTATGGAAATAGGAAAAAGCTTAGCACAATGATGAGGATAAGCTGTGTTAATAATTATCGTAATAATACTCTGCCACATTTTAGCAGTATATAAAGAATATTATTTTAATTTCCTCAGGGCAAATCAGCAAAATTTGTCTTAAATACCTTCATGACTAATCCTTAAAAATTCTTCCTTTTCCAAATATTCTGCTCACTATTTCTGAACATTGACATTTCTTTAGGAAAATCTACATGTCATTTTGCAGGCAGACACACGCTTTTCGCTCTGAGCCTCAAGGCAGATGCCAGCCTGGTCCCAGCCTGGGTAACTGAAGTTAGTAGGTCTATAGAATGGTGTAGAAAGTCACTGTGTCAGCAGTAGGAGGTTCGTGAAGTGTATTTTAGAGGTGGCAGAGACCTCAATGATCATGATGTCTTGGTCCATTAATAATGTCTGCTTGATACTGTTATTTCTATATGTTTGTCTGAACCAAATTTCCACCCTTGCACGACTGCTTGCCTTTCTCTACAAATGCAATCAAAATTTTGAGACATCTATTCCTAGTCATGAAAAATGAATGAGATCCTGATTTCTTTATTTTTTTCTTTTCTGTCTGCAAACCAATTTTTCAACAGACCATTGCATTGCAATGATTAGAAGCTTTAAATATTTGCAATTATTTGAAAAAAGATGTTTTGCACAAATTTATTTATGCTTTGTTAACATTTTAAGAAACATTATGCAGTGATTATGTTACCATGGAAAAGAAAGGATTTGAAAAAAGGTACAACTGTTTTGTCAAGAGTAAAAAGCAAAACAAAACTACATTTACAATTCCTTTCTCCTGAACAGTGATTGCACAGAGAAACATGGAAAAAAATGCAGACAGATAGCTTTGTCTTTATAATGCCCATGGAATACATTGCGGCAGCAAGAAGTTTTTGCCATATTAATGTCATGTAACTGAGCAGTAGTCCTCAGGACTTTTCCCTGTGATGCTAGCTGGATAGTTGAGAGGAACAGCGTTGCATAGGTAAAAAAAAGGGTAAAAAAATTGAGACTTATCCTTTGTTGTCTCCATTTTTCACAACTTTATTAGTGAAGACAAAGTGTGTAAAACAGAGACAATGAGCATCTGAAGGAGGAACAATACTTAGAGAAAGAATTACAAAGGATTTTTGAGTCATATTTCATTTCAATGTAACTCTTTTCTCTCTGTATTCAAGTTTTCCTTCTGTATCAAAGATAAGAACAGAATTCAGTGACTTCAAAGGGAAAACAAAACAAAACAAAATAATAACTTTCCCAAAAGCTGTCTGTAAAAATAGCTGCTGTAATCCAAACTTTTGGTTAGTGCTCATATAATATATTATGCAGTGTATACCAAGCACGCACAGTTCTAGAAAAGATCTTATCAGCTTGAATGTATCCTTTTACGTACCACATAAATTTTAGGAGAATCTTATCAGATAGGTTACTTTCCTGGAACCAGTTGCACCCCACAATAGTCTCATTTGATTTTCTTATAAGGTAACACACCACAGATGTGAAAGATTGCGTCTATGAAATTATATCACACAATGTGAAAAGAGAAACGTCAGGATCCCATTTTTATCCAAATAGCTGCAGTGCAGTAGCAAAGCACTCAACAGTAGTGGAGCATGTACACTGGAGAACATAACTTCCTCCACTGTGAAATCTTAGTTATACTGAAAAATTAAAACGCGTAATTCAAACATGGACACATAAAATACATTTGTCTACTTAGCACCTGTCGAAGGCTAACTTCATTGGCATAGTACCCAAATGAGTTCATTTTGCATTTTATATTTTCTCTCCAAACAAATCCTCCCTCCATAGACAGTGGGTATCAAAGGGGGTAAATCGATGCATTTTGTGTTATGAATCAAGTGTTAAAAAGTGGTAAGACTGTACTGTGTAATCTAAATATGGGCAAAATTATTTTTAAAAAATTTTTGTTCTTGTCTACTATATGGGGTATTTACCTTAACGTAAAGAGTTACTACCATTGATTTTATAACTACTCCTAAATTAGACACAGGCATAATTCCAGTACTGAACATCTGACGCAGGCATAAAGTGGATATACAACATATCCGAGAATCAGACCAAATATTTGTTAAATGTTTACACTTCTTGCAAAGGATGAAAATTTAGTGGGTACCTTCTGAAACTGATGTCTGCATGGGTGGGGATAAATTTAGCTTTCAGCTAATGAGTCTTATAAAAAAGAGAAACTAATATTAATTCTAATAATGTCATACATAACAGTGGAACTAAAAACGGAACCCTTAATGCACCAAACAGAGCTGTTATTTGTGCCACAGAAGAGCTCATGGACTGAGAAACATCTGTTTTAACAACGTTAGAAGTTAAAATGACTGTAAATTGCAAAGGTCTTGTTCTCAATTTTAGAATTCAGTTTACACAGAAGTATAATTTACTACTCTATTGCTTGTGTCCAGAGATGGAGGACATTAATACAGATTTAATAGGGATTTTGGAATGAGTGAGACTGTGTTTCCCACTGCAATGAAAAGAACTGCTGACATTTGGCTGATGTGATTACTGTTGTTTGGATTTCATGGTACATATTTACCATGAATAATACGTGTGTGCAGCTATAGCCATTCCTAAGTGTCATTTTAGTATTTGAAATGGAAGTAAAAAATTAAATAAAATAGTTTGTCCTTTGAAATTAGAAGTGCTTTGTTTTCTAAAAGTGATAAAATAACTGAATTTAAAAATGCCATGGAAGATGAAAGCTGGTTAAAGGACTCTAGATGTAGCCCCTTATTGGAGGAAGTTCTGTTGCTAAGCAACAAAACCTGTAAAGTGTTAGGTTCATAAAGCACTGATTAATTAATATACTTAGTAGATAGTGAACAAAGTCATAAATTGCACTTGAAAAGCTATATTAAACAACCGGGTGAAACATTTCAGGTAGAAGCTTCAACACTCCCTTAAAATTGGAGCCTATGATTAGGCTTCCATTACTTCCAGTGGGGCTCTAAAGCCGGACACTGCTGCAGATTTCAGTCTAAATTTATCTATGTTGAATATCCAATTTGATGAAGGCTTCCTATCTTACTTTGAAAGATAAATCTGGCCGATGTGAGTTGTGATGAATTAATAGTCCCAAGGATTGTTTTGCTAAGAACATAATTAAAAATATACTACCTGATTTTTGGTTATAAATCAAATAAGAAAACTAAACAGAGGTTGCATTTTTATATATAAGTTTCATATTCTGATGCTGAAAAAGCTGAGACTGCTGCAAAATAAGAGAATGGCTTATCTTGTAATTCAATTGAGTAATTATAGAAACTTTTTTAAAGCTTCAACCATGTAAGAGAAACTTAAATTGAGGGATCTTGAAAGATAAAAAAAAATAAAAAATTAAATACGTTCTGGAAAACTTTGGCCTTACAGTGTCAAAAGGCACTCAGGATCATGAAAAATTAATCAAGGAAGCCTTATTAGAAGTCCTGTACAGAAGTGTGATTCTGCTAAAGATTTGCATCACTGCAAGGTCCATAACTTCAGAAGAAAGAAAATGGAAACAAAAGGAAAAGATACTAAACATAATTGTTAGTAATTGGGGGAATTCAAGGATCAAAATGCAAGTAGTCCAGAATGGTGTGAACATGAAAATAACAATGTACTCCAAGAAACCTTGGTTGAGATAGGACTGCTTCAGGTGTCTGTATCTGATAAAAACCCAACCCAATCCAAAACCAACAAACAAACCAAAATACCCACAAAACTGAACTCTATGTACAAAACATTTTTCTTGCTGCAGGTAAATACATATGACGTTTTGGAAAGGAGTCAGGCCACAAATACTGGGGGGAAAAAAGGTTGGCTTCTGCTCAGGCTTTTCCTGTAGAAGACAGAAATATCTGCTCTGGATAAAAGATAATCAGGAACTAGCTTTTGTGACTGATCACCAAAAATGTACAAAATATCCTTAGCTTCTCATTAAAAAAATCAATGTAAAATGAAAAACATGATCAGTTACACTAGTGGGCTTCATAGTCTGAGCTTTGCAAGTTTAGAGAACATTGGCAGCTCATAATCTCTTGGGGAATTTCAGAAATGAAGCCAAACACCTGTTGAGATAAGTAGTTTGAATTTTGACATTTAGGGTAAAGAATTATACGCTGGATGGTATTAGACAGTTATCCTCTGATCTGAGCTCAAAGAAAGAGGCATAAAATATGGCAAATTTTTAGAGCACTAAATAATAATAATAATAATAATAATAGGTATACCTTATAAATGCCAATATGTAACTTGACAACCTCCACTGCATCTTATGTTCAATTTCAGCAGACATTATCTTCAACAATTTTTACTTATGTTGCTTTCTTCAAAACAATGCAGAATTAAAATGAGCTTAAGAGGGTATATATCTGTGAGCAAAGTATTTATTATTTTTATTAATTGATGTATATGGTAATTGTGTGTTAAACCTCATAGAATAATTAACTGATTTTTCCATCTATATTTTTAAAGTAAGTGATAAAGCTCTTTGGATGAATGAAAAAAATAGTTGTGTTTTTAGGATTTGGTTTTGGCTAAGCTGTGTAAAATATGGTTTAATATTAATTAGTC
The DNA here is from genome assembly GCA_013397975.1 of Machaerirhynchus nigripectus. Classification (NCBI taxonomy): domain Eukaryota; kingdom Metazoa; phylum Chordata; class Aves; order Passeriformes; family Dicruridae; genus Machaerirhynchus; species Machaerirhynchus nigripectus. Next base: position 51,420 of record VZRQ01010249.1, on the reverse strand, counting down.
AATTAACAGAGCAGTTATATTTCTTGACATTAAGATCTTCTTGACATTGCAATTTGGGGAACAATTCTGGACATCAGGACAAGGATTTGTGCATCTCTGAGTGTATGAAGCTGAGAGAGTGCAGTGCTCTGTGGAGGTAAGTGAGCTTGTGATGACAAGGGATGTCAAAGAGTTTTGCTTGGAAAATACTCTCTCTGCACTCAAATGCTTTTACTTTCCCCTGACTAGAAAAAAACCCCAAACACAACACAGTAACACTGCACTGTTGTACCTGATATTTGAGTGTGGGTCTGCATCCTGCTGCATTCTCACCTTTATCGGTTTCTATTACAGATTGTTTTCTACTAGAGATATCTTATTTATTGAAGGAACAATTCTTGGCAATTTTCTGGTTTATATAATAGGTTTGGACATTCATAGACATTTGTGTCAAATGTATATGAGTACATTCCTTTAGGTATTTTTTTAGATACCTAATTCTAGTGAACTTTGAAGGAGAGCTAGAATACTAACTGAATAATACTTCTGAAAATCAAATATTAAAAATAAAATGGAGAAGTTATTTTCATAAATTATTTTCACTTTTTAATCTAAATTAATAACTTTAGTGGAGATTGCCTCAATAAAATTATCTTAAGAGAGCAAACCAGGAGCTCTGCAGACACTTGAAGTTGTACTTTTTCCACTGTATAGAAATATCCTGAATAACATGCATTGGCTTAAAAATGACTACAGCATCAGCTGAATTGGCTGTTTCTAACTGGCTAGAATTCTGTTTATTTTGTGCTTGAGAGACTTGGGAACCGAAGGGTGGTGGGGGCAGATGCGGGGGTAGCTGTGTGTGGAAGGCAAATGTGAGATAAGCAAAGCTTGTGTTCCCTTTTGCTGGAATCTGTGCCTAGTTGCATCGCCCTTTTGAAATAAGCTCACACTGCTCCATTCTACAATCCTTATTCCTGCTGAGAAGCACTTAATAGTGAGAGGAGGCTCCTGGGTATCAATGAAACTACTCAGAAGAACTGTACTGCTCAAGCTGAGTAAGGGCTGTGGAATCAAACCCACAAGAACAAGCGCTGAAAGATGTGCTGTTAAAGCAATTAGAGCTGTAAGCAGGATAGCTCCCCTTCCGGGATTTTAGTGTGAAAATGAAGGTCTAATAACATTTGTTCTCATCATGTTGACTTGCTGAGCCAGTCACAAGGAAAGACGTGATCAAAAAAATAAAAAAAAGAAGACTAAAAATAATGCTGGGAGAGCACAATGGCATACACTATTCTAAAGCTTCTGGGAGGGAACACACCGTTGACTGAATCAAGCAGTGTGCTCTCACAATAGTGCTAATAAATAGTACAGCTTTGTGACTATCATTTAGGAGACAAAAAATAAACTGCAGGTAGGGTGAGGCTTCCTTTCTGGGATATATCTCCTTACTGGTTCCATTTCCTTTATTAATGTTTCTGATATTCCAAAGTGTACATTAATAAACATAACCATTAAATATTTATTAAATAATTGCTTAGTCATTCTTGGGTTTTTTAAACAATGTGCTCTCACTGTTTAGTAGCAACTTCAGTTTACTATGTTGTGTTACATGTTTATTAATATTCCATAAAACGAAAAGGTTGGAAAAAACACAAGGTCCATAGGGACTGACAACATGAATGTCACTAACTCAGACAATGAATGTTTACAAGATATTGCCTAATTTTTAATACTGACATTACTGTTTATATAGATATATATGTATGTATATAAGCACTATATATATGTATATATATTTGCAGAAACACCTGCAGATATTGGTCCTTACTGTATAGATGCCATCTGTGTAGATGGGAAAAAGGACCTGTTTCAAGGTTTGGTAGCAGAAGGTTTAAACTTATAATTCTGCTATAGAAGCAACAGAAATAGATGACAATATAATTTCATGGTAGCAAGGTTCAGAGAAGTTAATAATAATTATTTTGGATCATATGTTACCAGTATATCAGCATATGCTTTCTAAATAAACATGGGAAATCCATATCTCAGCAGGTTTTTCTTTTTGAAAATTTAACTTCTTTCAATAAATCAATGAGTGTTTGGTGGAGATTTAGTTATGCAAACCAAGCAGAATCTTAGAAAGAGAGAACAATACGTTAAAAGAAATTTGTTCTGAAAAAGGAATTCTTTGATACTGGAGACAAGCAGCACAGCAGGAGCTTAAACAAATGAAAACAACCTTGGTGTGTGCTATTCTTCTCCGATGACAGCTTTGTGGAGGGCATCTAGCTGTTAGAGAGCAATTTAAGAGAAGGATCTGGCAGCATGTGGCATCATCGTATCACAACAAAGGAAGGAAATGAGATCTTGTTCTTTTTCTTCCCCCATGAAACTCACACTGATAGTCTCTGTTTTCTATGTTGAATGCATTTATTTGGTGCATGTGTGCAGTGGTGTAGGGGGATATTTTTGCAGTAGTATGCATCACATTTACACTCAAAAGATGTTCCTGCCCTTCTGGAATTCTTTGTATTGGTTTGGTTTTTCCGGAGTCACTCAATAAAGAATTTGTGGTTGGAAAGATTGAAAAGCAGAGATACATTTCCCAGTGAGTAAAAGTAGCTTCAGAGGCAGAGATATGATGTTCCTTCTTTTTACCCCGCAGCAAGAAACAGTGGATGACTCAGGGGAAATGGTGAAAACATGGGCATACTTCTTACTGAAACACTAATAACATTCTCCCATTTTGCATCACTTATTTTCTTGATGACAGTTGTTTCTCCTCATGTGTTGCCAATCCTCCCTCTGTGCAGGGGGACGCAGTGTCATTCCCTGCAAGAAGCAGTTTATGAAATAGTAAGTATGAAATTTCTTCTCACCTCACAGTTTTTCATACGGTACCTTTCCAAGGTCTTTGCCACCAGGGACCTCTAGCATAATGCAATGCAGCAATGACTTTCTCCTCTCTTTCTGTCCCAAACAATGTTACAGGTGTGCTGCTTTGCTGCCTGGACTTTCACGATTTTCTTTCTTTTCTTTTCTTCCTTGATTTCCCTCCTAGCTTTTTAGCAGCTAGGGTCACACTGCCTAAAGAATCATTAGTCCTGAACAAATAGATTTTTCCTTTAATACGAGGCACCCCTGTCCCACTTCTACGTTACAGTTAGAAAAAGAAGTGTCATTTGCAAAAAGCGAGCTACTACTTCTGTAAAAAGAAAAAAGAGTTTTTAAATGTTTTTTGTCAGTATCCAAGACATACAAACAAGTATCTTTAGTAATGCTGATGCTATCAGTCCCAAAGATGCTGTTGTAAGTTTGAGATAATACTTGTGTTTGTTTTAGGTATTGGTTATATAATTCAGTCTTATAATTTATTTTCATGTACACTTTTATCAAGAATTTTATGCTCTGAAGTTTCTTCACTTTAATCTTTTTAACCCTGAAAAATCAGCAACCAGAAANNNNGAAAAATCAGCAACCAGAAAAGTTCAGAAAAATAACAAGAGCCAGCTCCAGAATAAATGGGAGACATTAAAACTTCCTCTCATTTCTCTGATGCTGACATAAGATTTTTAAAGGTATCTGTAATAATTAGGAGAGTTTAAAAAGGAAGGAAGCACCAAACACATGCAACATAAACTTCAAACAGTTTTCTAAACTAAAAAAGTTCTTTCTTTTCCACCAGAGTTCAGAGAAAGAAAGAAAGAAAGGAAGGNGAAAGAAGGAAGGAAAGAAGGAAGGAAAGAAGGAAGGAAAGAAGGAAAGAAAGAAGGAAAGGAAGGAAGGAGACCTGCTAAGTTATGTTTGTTTCCTCAAAGATGAGCAGAAACACAAATGGGGAGGTGGCATGTTCAAGTTGTGTCGTTGGGGAGCAAAGAGGGTAGGAGAAGGTCCTACTGCAAATTGGGAAGTGACTGCAAATGTCATGAAAAGGCGTGCTGCATCTTAGGCATTGTCACAGTCTTATTCCCTGGCCTCTAAGCATTTTTACTTTACAGCTTTCGATGGAATTGCTTCTGATCTTCCAAGAACACTGATATCCATCCTTTTACAACAGAATGCCCTGGAACAGGACATATCATTTTGGTTACATCATGATTTTTCTCAAATCTCTGTAGGACTAACAGAATCAGAAGTTAAAATGAACTAACTGGTTTTCAATGATTTTTCTGGTTCTTTTTCTTCACACAGCACTTCACAATGCACATATTAACAAACATGCTTTTTATTATTATTTCTGTGCTCTTACATAAGTCCTAAAACTGAGTATTAGAACTGAGGAACATTTAAGTATATTTAGGTGTATAGATCAAGATCCTACAATCATAAGGCTTACGTTCAGACACAATACATAGTATAATTAAATTTTAAAACTGTTAGAAATATTTACAATTAAGTATGATTATTAGATTTTGTGAGCTTAGCGATTAGAATTTCTTTTTTTTTTCATCCCCAGGTTATTTTATATAGCTCTAAATACAAAAATAATAGTGATAAATACGCAATTAATGATTTCATTGCTCTGTAAACTGTCTGTCAATGTTCTTCTGAAATCTTAACAAGGAAGAGAAAGAAGAAGAGTCAGACACAAAAAAGCTTGTCCACCTGCATTTGGTTTTTTTTGGTCAGATGCAGTGTTTTTATCAGTGAAACAGGAACAGGATAAAGATGTCCGTGGGAAACCATTTGACTGCTGGGACCAACAAAAAAAAGCCAGTTAACAGATTCCTACCTGTCTCTATTGGTATACTTTGGATTCTAGATGAATGCAAAAAACATGCCAGGTCTGAAAAATAAAACCTCAGCTATGTGATAGTTTATGTCTTGCAAAAACAATGGATGCATAACCTTAAATACCTGAATTTATTTTTTTTAATATTAATTAATATTATCAGATTGAAGAGTAGCAAAACTATTTTAGATCATATTTCTTTATGTTTAAGTAATATTTCAAAAGAAATTAAATATTCAGAAATAAAACTCAAGTAGTATGTTGCAAAATGTCATTAGAAATTGAGTAACATGATGCCCTCATTCTTCGGTGGAGTAGAGTATGGCTCTTGAAAATCTTTTCTTTTATCTATTTGTCCCTGTCCTGCTGCTATTTTTGCTACTCAGGGAAAGGTTTCCAGCAGATATTATCCTCCATTTAGAAGCCTTTCTGCTGTGGACTGTAGTCAATGATTTAGCTAGTTTGTTGTAATGCTTCGCAGAGCATCCTCAGGCTTATTTTTACAGCTAAGCAAGATTTTCCTAGATGGTCTCTGAATTCAGTCTTTTTCAGACAACTCAAGAGGGAAAATTGCTGATTATTTGGAAAATGCTGTGTTGTATTTACTGAGTTAAAAAAGTAATCTTTTCTTGGGTTGATGGGGATAATTTACGTAACTCAACATAGCTAAAGTTTTTTAAGAAAATTATTCCTTTTACTTTAACCCTTACAATATGACTATAAGGGGCTAGAAATAAGTTCCTACGTGCTTGGAAGTGACATTAACAATTTTAGGCCACTGTTAACGTTTAAGTATTAATGACTTCTGATACAGCTTTCAAAGCAAATTCAATAAAGCTCTGACTCCTAACTGATTTGCAAAACAGACAGTCTCCAAGTAATATATTTGATTCCAAGTCACATTTCTTGTTAGTTCTGTTCCTGAAATACATTCCTTCTTTCAATAAAGACTATCTTATTTTTGTTCTAATTAATGACACAGGAACCGGTTTTAAGCTAAATAAATAATATAATCTCTGGCAAGTGTCATTCAAATAAATTATCACGTTGCAAAACCACATAATACATTTTGTTCTTTACCTGTTCTCCCACATCCTGAGTGTTCTAACCATTGTGCTATAGCACAAAAGAAAGGCATCATCCTGTGGAAAAAAGAAAAATGACATACATAAAGGAAAAATAGAGAGAAGCAAGTAGAGAAAAAGGATCCTTATGGAGCAACAGGAAAGATATAGCAAAGAACTTTTGTGCATAAATCCAGTCTCACTCCGTCTTAGGAGTTAGATTAATGCTGCTTTCTGTGTAAAGAATCATTCATGAGGGAAAAAATATTCACAAAACTTCAGAACTTAGTTTTGGGGAAATTACGGGAAAAGTCTGATTAATTTTGCCTTTCTTGTTTGTTTGTTTGTTTTTTTAAATCTTCCTCTCAGACTATTTCTGCAAACAATGGTGGCCTAGTCCAATATTTATTCTGGACAGCAGTAAAGAAGAGAATGGTTTTTTTTCAGACCTTGAAATCAAAGGTAATTTAACTTCAAGGTTTTTTTATGAAAGTTCATCTTGATTCTTTTACCATCTTCATCATTCTGCTTAATGCTGCATTCCACTCAGTTAATACTGATTCAGAAAAGTTCTAAAATTATTCCCTTGTACAGAAACCTGTATCAAGACAGCTTCCAACACTTTTGTTAACCAGGTGTACATGAGGCAGTAAACATGTCTCCAGGATTGTTTGTCAGTGTTGCAGATGCATCAGAGCTTGCATATTCTGCCATGAGGTGGTCTCATTTCAAATATCTCAGTGTCTGTAGATCTATTTCCAGTGAAATCCAAGGACCTTTCAGGGTAACTATTGAAGTATTGAATGGAAGGTATTAAACTTCTGAAAAGGCGGCTGAAAACAAAAAAACCAAAATAACAAAAAGATTTGCATGTCTAACTGTAGAAAACAGAAAACGTAGAAGAAGAATGTATAGGCCATACTTTCCTACTGTTTACACACCTACCCCAGGACTATTTAAAACCTTCTCCTTCTAGAAAGCATTTGCAGTGAGGAGTCTGTCTAAAATTCTTTTTTAGAATATTGGTACAGTCATTGCACAGAAATCAACACTGTCAACGACTAAAATATCTCCTTCAACACAATTGTATTTTTAGTCCTCAAAAAATTCTAAGCACTACATGGTCTGTAATATCTAATTAGACCATTCAGAATTTCTGAGACTACAAGGGCTTGGGGTTTTTGTTTCTCTAATAAACTCAAATTCAACTGATTACATTTTTTTTTAACAGTTTCAGTAGTTTATGGATTCACTTACGGCAACTAATGTTAAGATAATAGTTGCGAACTTATCCTTTATCAAAAATGAGCTTTCATTTAATGCAGGCTTTTAATAATCTGATTTCCTTAGACATTCTTCCTGTTTAGCTACAATGGTCTAAATTCTTCTTCAAGCCTTCAAAGTCAATTATGTCATGTCAGGTCTAATACTTGACCAGGTCCTCAGTTATCTAAGGTATGTGTTGTATTCACAGTCAATGTGTCTAGAGAATGTGACAAAGTCTTTTCAATTCCACTGCTGCTAGCAGAACAATGAGATCAAGTTTTAGGTCATCACTTAATAGTAATTTTACTCACATTCCCGTTGCTTCCTCTTTTATTGTTTTGCTTTTGAGTTACAGAGAGAGAATGCCTTTAAGGGAATTTAGATGTTTGCTTCATTTAATATTAATCTATCGTGATTAGCATTACAAAGTAGGGGTTTAGCAACATCGTTGCATGACTGTTACCAAATCTCCTTCTTGTATCAGAAATAATTCCAAATATCATATTCAATGTCAAGGTGAAAGTAACATTTGCCAGGTTTTATTTATATGCATATATACAGTTATTTTTAACATCTCAGAAATAAAAAACAACTTTGAAATAGTGTCTTGTTTCTCTTTCATTATTTTAGAGTCTGACTTCCTAAGGCCTCAGAAGATATCCCAAAATTCTTCATTCAGTAAATTTATTTTATTATTGTCTTTATTAAAAAGTCAGTTTAGTTTTTTTCTATTGTTTTTTAATTTAACTCACTTTTTTTTAATGGTGTTCTATTAATTTCATTGCAAAAGGTATATTTCCATACATTGCCAACTCCATTTGATCAAATCTATTTTTTCAGAGAAAAGTCTTCAATAAAGATTGCCGTCAGGAGTAGAAAATTGAAAATTATATTGATCTTGCATATTAATGTTGTACAGTGGTTGACATGAATGACAAATATAACTAAATTGTATCTTACTAAATTATAGACAGTAACAATTTTAGGGATCTGCTTCACATTGATTTAGATGAAAAAATTTTCTAAATGCATTTGTGGGTTTAGACCTCAATTTTAAAATGAGAATAAATTGAGATTATTATTTTATTAGGCAATACCGAAAATATTACTGAATAGATTGCAAAGTCTATGCAGCCTGCCTTACTTCTGTGATGCAGAAAGTTGCATATAGTTGTAAATATTTTAAAAGAAATATTTATTGTTATATTATTTTTTAACGAGTTACAATATTTTTGTTTTATTCCTAGACTATAAGGGCATGTTGAGATATTTACTACAATTGAATAAATATTTCATTTTTAGCATGTGTCTCTTAACTGCAGATTTAAGTGTGATGGGAATTTACTAGTCAGGCAGGAAAAGTAAATTGTCACAGATTGTTCATGGAGATACAGAGGAGGTATAATGTTATGGGTTTATGATGAGGTAATGAAGAAGATTATAATGATGTACAGCTAAGAGGGGGAAGTCCCAAGACCAGAGAAGCTTTTATATATATTTAACCTCTCGGCACTGTGATTATTTGAAATGACTATCTGAATTCTTTGCGAATTGCTCATTTCCTGTAAGAATCCAAATTCAGGTTTTTAAAGAATATTTTCTGCTAAGTTTCTGAGGGATTTTTTTGAATGTCAGACTACCCCAATGTGTCATCAGTCTTGAAAGCATGGTATTTTCTGTACTCTGTGTTGTAGACATTTTCCTAACTAATGTAAGTCAGAGTTCTTGTCAGTTTAAGGAAAAATGGAAGCCAATTTCTTTATTCTGTGGATGGAATTAGAGAGTTGAGGGTTTATTACAATGTTGCTCTGTGTCCATTAACTTGTTCTCTACAGTTCACTGAAAATGACATAAAATTTCCTTATTATGGGATAGATTTCCTACCTACTGCTTAAAAATATTAAAGTTTCTTCATGTATTATTTTCTTCAAATTTCATTTTAATTGAATATATTAATGTCACCATTTTTCAACAAAGACTTAAAGCTTTCTGTGTTTCAATTGCTTGGGCACCCTGGTGCAGATGGCTGCAGCTGATAGCAGTATGAAGAGATGTACAGGTTTAAGAGATTTGGACTGTTCTTAACACATGGATAACTGCACTTGCATGACTGAGGCTAAAGGCTGAGTAATGTTACAAGCCAGTCTTTTTCTTTGTGATCATGGATTTATAAGCAATAAAGACTATATCAAAACTATTAAAAATGGACGAAGTGAGATGCCTCAAACAGCAATTGTCAGTAGAATTTATCACATGTGACCTGTAAGTCATGAATGTGTTTGTGTGCCTATATTGTCTTGTAACAGTACTGAAGTAACCCAAATTTCTTGAAGTTCAGAAGAAAATAATTTGGATTTAAAATTCATTTTTTGAATTATTTATAACCTTGAAAATGTGATAACTGAATAATAGAAGTTATTCATATCTGAGTCAAACAAATACATCACTGTAATGCTGGAAACATTTAAGAATTTTTACATCGAGGTGCCAGAAATATATTGCTGTATCTCATGCTTATCATTCCTGTTAATAGCAAAACCAGAATTAGGTCCTCAAACATAATTAGCACTCATCTGGAGAGTTATGTCCATAGTAATAATGAAGATAAAGCTAATGGGTGATCAGTAAGTGACTTTAGATATAGCCATTTTAGACAGTTTGAGGATTAAGGCTGCATGCCAAGGAACAAAGATAAAATAAGTACGGACAAAAAAAGGGGATGTGTCCCTGTGTGCTTGTGTCTGGTATGAGTCCTGCATGTGGGGGATGCTGGGGCAGCACCTTCTCTGTGATCGTCTGTGTCCCTGCCCTCTGTGTGTCTGTGTGTCTCTTTCTGTGCCTCTGGGGTGTGTGCTCAGCTTTGCTACTGGTTGAAGCTGAAAACAGGGAAGTGGAAACTGCATCCCTCTGCCTGAGCAGAGACAACAGGGCACTGGGCAGGAGTCCTGCTGGAGGAGGTGGCTGTTCTTAAAATTCATAACATCCTTATCCAGTTCTCACCATCTGTGTGGTAGGTTGACCTTGGCAGGCTGCCAGGAACACAGACAACTGTTCTCTCACTGCCCCTTCCACACAGGACTGGGGGAGAAAATAAGATGAAAAATTTTGTGGACCAACATAAAAAAAGAGAAATTATTCACTGCTTATCATAGCAGGCAAAATGGACTTGACTGAGAAAACTTTGCATCACCCAGCAATGTGTGCTCACAGCCCAGAAAGCCAACCATCAAAAAGCTGCATCAAAAATAGCATGGCCAGCAGGTGGAGGGAGGTGATTTTGCCCCTCTGCTCTGCCTTTTTGAGACCCCACTTGGAGTGCTACATCCATCCCTGGAGCCCCTGATATAAGGGTGTGGATCTGCTGGAGCACAAACATAGGAGGATCATAAAGATGATTAGAAGGCTGGAGCACCTGTGAAGGGAGACTGAAAGAGTTGGGGTTGTTCAGCCTGGGGAAGAGGAGACTCCAGATGCACCTTTGAGCAGCCTTCCAATACCTAAAGGGGGCCTACAAGACAGCAGAGAGGGTCTTTTCACAAGGCTGTGTAGTGATAGGACGGGATAGAGATAGGGGGACGGCATAAACTGAAAGAGATTAGATTTAGATCAGATATTAGGAAAAAACTCATTACTGTGATGATGGTGAGGCAGTGGAACAGGTTGCCAAGAGAAGCTGTTCCCTGGAAGTGTTCAAGGCCAGGATAGATGGGGCTCTGAGCAACTTTAGTGGAAAGTGTCCCTGCCCATGGCAAGGGTTTGTAACTGTGCAGGCAGATAGGGAATGGGGGTCTGTGATTAGTCCATAACAGCTCCTCTCTGCAGCTCTCTCTTCCTCAGACTTTCTCCCTGATCTGGTGTGGAGTCTCCACAGGCTTTAGCTTCCTTCAGGACCTATCCACCAGCTCTGACACGGGGGCCTCCACAGGCTACAATCTGCTCCATCACAGTTCTTCATGTACTGCAAAAGGAACAACCTACTTCAACATGGTCTTGTCAAAAGACTGCAAACAGAGGCTCTGTGCTGGAACCTGAAGTACCTCCTCACCTCTTTCTTCTCTTTTTAAAAATTATTATTATTTTTCTAAGTTAACACATACATTATACTAATACTGGAGTTTCATGTATGGGGAAAAAGTTTGCTGCTTATTGGCTATAAAGACTATATAACACTTGAAAAACAACATTGCAAAATTAATCTTTCTTATTGAATTTGTGTGTTGTGGTAGAGATTATGGATATATTATTTTATTACTTTTCTACGAATAGCCCACAGCGAAAGCTAAATCATTGCCCCATGTGTCTATAAATTAAGGAGATTTCTGAGGGCTTCTTTCCACCAGCAGTCTTTAATTCTGAGGACAAAGGACTTACTTATACCTTTTCAATGAAGGAAATCTAGTAAAAACCCTGGAAAATGCAGACTTCAAATTCTAGGAAGAACAGCCTTATTTTTTTTTCCTGTTTTCCATTCCATTGTATTATATTAGATTATTTGAGGTTTGCTCTTGTGCAGATAAAATGAAAAGTTTCACATAACAGGACATGAAATTTTAAGCAACAGAGAAAGGAACCCTGGGTCCTAAACAAATTTTACCTAACACCAGGTCCTTACCTGACCTAGGGCTTGCAGGAAAGAGAGGTCAGGATCTGCTGTGAGACTATTACAGTCTGCAGATGGGTTCATTTGACACTGTGAATTTCTTATAATTCTTCATATTAAAAGGAAATTTTTGCTTTAAAATAGAAAATTAGGCAGCAGAAGGGTGTTCAGAAAGCACAGAAAGCTAGGTGAAATATGCTGGGGAATTTTCACCACATGCTGGAACATGCGACTGCTAATGTTACCTGGAAGAGAAAATAATGCTCTAGAATTCTGCTATTTTTGATTCTGGAAAATGAGGTTAGCAAAATTCAAAAAATAAAAAAAATCCCCACCAAATAAACAAACTAACAAGAAACTAACAAGGGAAACTTCCCCTGAAAATATGAGGTAACTCAGTCCACATGTGTCTACAACATTCAGCACCACCTCTCTGCCATCTATCCAGTGCAGAAATTGATAGAGACCAAAAGATTTTATTTTGCTCCACCAACCCGTGGGTAACCAACGCAAGTTGTATTGTTGATGAAAGAAAACTGTGAAAGATGTTAAAGGCTGATGCTCTTCTCCAAATGCAGGCATCTCCTACTGCCTGAGATGCCCTAGGATATCAGAAGAATTTGTATAGAGAGGCTACACATAGAGCTGCCATGAGACATTGGTACTTCTATGTCCTTCTCAAGTCACAGCAGAAACCACAAGACATACTCCAGGGCATACTGGATAGTATTACACATTAATATTCAGGAAAATGAGTGGTTCTCTGGGTTGCATAAAAGTTCAACAGCTTACAAGCTGAGGAAAACAACATTAAATAAGAATTCTGCAAGACTTGAGAAAAGTTTATTTTATAATATGATCCCCAAGGTCTAGTATAGGAGTACATCATAGCCTACATTTTCAAGACCAGAAATCAATATCAAACATGATTTCTGTGCCTTTACACACTGTATGCAAAAAAAAAATTTTTTTTGGTCTAATTAAGAATATTACAGTGCAAATTTTTGTTGGGTCATTGACTCCTAGCAGAAAAGTTTTAGGATATCAGACTTTTTTCATGAAACAGTATCTTGAAATAGGCAAGGAATCTTTCATTGTTGCAGTATGTTTGAAGAACTAAAAGGTATCATTAGAACTGTCTAGCCTATGAGAAAACTATGAAACTAAACAGAAAATAAGCCTAATGCCATTTTCCTCTAACACCACTTCCTTCTGCTAATTTCTCTTTTATTCTGAAACTGGAACCATTCAGCATTCATTCTGGATTGATTCAACTGGAATCATTGCTCCTGTGACTTCACTGGTATTTATACTCTGCTTTTAAAATGAACGCTTCACAAAACATTTTGGATTAGCAGTGAATTATATAGACACCACATGTGAAATGCTGATTTTATTGGACAGTCAGCAACATCCTGTGCACATTTATGAATTTTTGCTTTGGTGGTTGGTCTCTATTAATAGTTCGTTGCTGATGATAACAGACAGGCCCTCTCCCAAAAAAATCTTCAGATACCAGGTCCTGTAAGAAATTGGCATGCACAAACTCACTTGTGTGCATTTTTAAATTATTCATTTTGCCTTGACATACAAAGCATTTGTAAGGATCATTTATCACTATTATGAAAAAGTGATGCTAGTGCGAACGGTGCATCACATCTAATTTCATATTGTAAATAAATTTAATAGGATCATAGTATTATAGAATTGTAGAATGACTTAATTTGGAAGCAATCTGAAAGATCATCCAGTTCTAACCTTCCTGACATGTTCAGGGCCACCTTTCACTAGACCATCCAAACTGGCCTCAAACACTTCCAGGGATGGGACATCCACAACTCTGAGCAACTTGTTCCAGTGCCTCAACAACTTCATGGTAAATAATTTCTTCCTAATATCTAATCTAAAACTACTCATTTTCAGTTTCATTTTATAATAATTTGTCTGAAAAAAATTTATGGGATGTATTATATTTAGGCACCTTCAAAAATCCCAATTATTTTTTCACAATAGGCCAGCACTAAGAGAACAAGAGATCTAGCAGATCATATAGGGTGTCAAGACACCTTAAATGTGGTTCATATACATTACTTTGAAAAAAAAATAGTCAAAACCTCATTACCTTAGTTTCCCATTAGGAAGCTGAAGGAGAGCATGCTATTTTTTTAAGAGAACACTTGCTTAGTACTCCTAATGCAGGATGTTCTTAAGTCAAAGAAATGATGAGCTTGAAAATATTTTCGGCATTATTTAAAGGACAGCTTTGGGATGAGGGTAACTCATAATTTTCACAGGTAAGTAAGATCTATGAATCAAAGATGCCAAAATCGCAGGGGTCACCCATCGTTAGAGGCGTTTCCTCATGTGATTAGATATCCATTTTACTTCTCACTTTAGTTTAATATCTTTGGTAATTCAGTTATGAATAAATAACAAGGTAAAATGCAACTACAATAGTAAGATGCTGTTTAGGGAAAAATGAGCAAATCATCATTAGCTCACTGGTTCATGCTTCTTTAATGTTTCACAGTAGTATTTAAATGACCCATTTACAATGAAAATATCTTTACATGTTTTGAGATGTCACAGAGAAAATGTTTACTACACAGAGACTTGTACCTGAGTAATAAGTTTTAGTCAGGCAAATGAAGGATTCAGTAGCACAGATTTGCATGTAAAGAGACTAAAAATAGTAGAGTTATATGGAGTAATAAAAAGTATCGTTGTGAGATGACCTTGGCTGTATGCCAGGTGCCCACTAAAGCCCTCCTCCACTTGACAAGGGAGGAATAAAAACCCAAGAGTCTTATGGGAAAAGGACAGGGGGAGATCGCTCAACAATTATTATCACAGGCAAAACAGAATTGACTTGGGAAAATTAGTTTAATTTATTACTGATCAAATCAGAATAGGATAGTGAGAAATAAAAACAAATCTTAAAGCACCTTCCACCCAGGAATAAACCACCTTATTCCCAGGCTCAATGTCAGTCAGGATTTTCTCTACCTCCTTCCAGAATAGTGGCACAAGGGGATGGCAAACAGGGGCTCTGGTCAGTTCATCACACATTGTCTCTGCTGCTCCTTCCTCAGGGGGAGGAGTCCACACACTCTTCACCTGTTCCACTGTGGGGTCTCTCCCACAAGAGGCAACACTCTATGAACTGTTCCACTGTGGGGTCTCTCCCACAAGAGGCAACACTCTATGAACTATTCCACTGTGAGTCCTTCCCACGGCTGCAGTTCTTCATGAACTGATCCAGTGTGGGTCCCTTCAAAAAGGCACAGTCCTTCAGGAATAAACTCTTCCAGCATGGGTACCACTCTGGGCTCTGGGCTTTGGGCTTTGGTGTACCCAAAACACCCAAAGCCAAAACAAAAAACATGAGGATCTTCAACCTACAAATTAAATTACTGTCTCACCCCTAAAGTAATCTTCAGCATATTTAATTGCAAATGGTTTACAGCTGCTCCTGGTTTATAAACTGTACACATATAAATCTAATACATGGAAGGAATTTTAAGCACTAGAAGTTTTATGAGTGCAGTTTTGAAGTTTAATGGGATAGGGAGAAAAAAGGAAATGTAGAAGATGGGGGTCACGAGTCCCATCCTGGTGCTTTAGCCCTGTTATTAGTCTTGTATTTTGACCCATACTCTCTATGACATGAATATTTGAGAAAAAAGTTTGAAGAGTTCTCTAAGACTACATTTTCCTGAAATTTGCTCTTGCGTTATAACTTTCTGCAACTGTCTTACTTAAATTCTTGACACTAAAAAAAGACCTGGTGATTTTCTGGTTTTCAAACCTGATATAAACCACACATTTATTATGCAAAGCCGATTTTTCTTCCTGTTTCAGCTCATAGCTTTCATTCAAATAAAAGTACAAAGCCATAAAAATTTCTAATATTTATTATGTTTTCTTGTTTAACTAAAATAAAAAATGCCTTCAAAGCTAGACTCTGTGACTGTCAGCAGTCAGTAGAGAGAACAAAAAAAGAAATAACAAAAAGTAAAAATTCAAAAGATAAATAAACCAGGCAAAATAGATGAGATTTTATTTCCACTCTACATCCAAAGCAGATCTATGGAGAAAATATATAACTTAGTAATAATCAAAGAGCCCTGGGACCCAAGATGTCTAACATTGATGTGTCTTGTTTTTAACAAAACATCATGTTCTGAGGAAGTATAAACTTTCTCAGGCATTTTCTAACTCCATCTAGTTAGCAAGTGAAAATGATCCCAAACCATATACGTGAGAGAGACACCCACAAGACGACATCTCCATTTAAATATTGTTTTCCTTGTAGAGGGTGGGAGAAGATAAAAACCAAAACAAAAACAAATGCCCATTTCCTGTTTTTGAAAGAAATGGGCTATGTTTTTAACTTTTTTCACCTTCAGGAACAGAGAAGACATGAATGGGTAGACGGGGTAGACACTAGCAGGAAGGAAAACAGATTAGGTCACCCAAATACCTGGAATAAACAACCAGCTCTCCTTATAGGCGTACTGACCTGTTGAATTTTATGTATTCTTCTTTCTCATCTTAGAGTGCTATACCTTGTTTGGTATCCAAAATAACAGTAGATATCCCATCATATCCTCCAATGGCAGCATCCAGAAATCACAGTGTCACTTAACATTGTTGTGAGATCAACTTAGAAGACACTATTTGTGGAACCCATAATATCTCCTCCTGCAGTGCCTGATGTATCCTTGGAGGTCTGTTGCCTCAGTCTTGACCAAACCCAAACTTGCTTTCCTAATGAAATTTGACAAGGCCGCAGATGCAAGAAGTGTATCTGCACTTGGGTAGGTCCTTGCTCAATAAAAATTAAATGCACTGAAAACCCATGCAAGGCTGTCAAGTAAACGATGTAAGTTTTGTATGTCGTTGTTCTTTCCTATTAAATTTATACTTTTGTCTGTCTGCATACTTGGGAAAAAAGGTACAAAGAGATATGAGACATTTAAAAAGGGTACAATGCTCTTTTGAGTTGTTTCAAAGGCAAAGTTTCTATGTAGGTAACTTTGATTATATGATTGCAATTTAATTATATTATAATTATGACTATAATTGCTGTTTTGTATGTTTCATTAAAGCCGCATACATTAATTGCACCTAACTTCTGCTGATGAGCTTAACTAATAAAAGCAGATGTTTACAGTAGAGGAGCCTGGTTAGCCTTCTATTGCAAGGTGACTATCTTCAGGAAGCAGGCAGCAACTGAATATAATACTGGCAATTTTCAGTTTCTCATTTATCCAGTTTGTAATTTTACACTATACACACACACATATATCTATAGTCAAGAACACATATGCAGGTACATACATATAAACATATTTTAAACTTAACTCTCAGTCTGTGGTATTACAATAAGAATAAAATTGGGTCAATAGTTTACATCTATATTTTAAATGGGGACAATGATTGCAATATTTGTTTGAATAAGAGAAGGTGAAAAAACATGTTTTAGTACCAAGTAATGCGATACGGAAAATTACAAGGGGGCCTAATTTTGCCTGAGTGCTTATATTTTCAATTAAATTAATTATTAGGAACTGTATTTCCTAGCCCACAGCTGTAATTCAGCACAGGTTTTTGCTAACCAGTTATGTAAAACTTATATTAAACTGCAAAAAATTTGTGTATATTCCTTTCATAAGACTAAAGTATTCAAAGTCCAGCTAGGGAACAGGTATATTTTAATTGATGGGCATTGTGAGCAGTAAAAATATCACTGTTGAATATTATCAGGGTCAAACTCGAATCCATGAAGCAGTTATGTGCTAAAAAAATTGAATTTAATGTATTTTTTAATGAATGTTAAAAATATGTAAACAATTCTAACTTAACCTATATAATCTTGGTTTCTGTCCCTGTTCATGCTTTATTTTGGTGACACAGCATGTTTTATTAAATGTATTTTCTTACTACTTCAGAAATTGTTGATGTTCTTATCTGATCAAAACTCAGAATGTGCAACCCCTACGCATCACAGCATACATTTGCTTATCATATTGACTTTGACTAAGGCAATTTAAATAAGCAAAGATGAATGTGCTGTCTTCTTCTTTTTAATTATAAGACTGTAGAGTGACTGTCATGACTTTTTCTGTGTATTGATATAAATACAAATGGAAGATGTTTCACAGTACTTGTTCTGTTTGCTCATGAGTTGTCATTCAGGATGATCAGCTGATCCCAGTATCTGCTCTTTTCAGGATTTTGTGTCTGAATCGCAACACTCCATTTTAAAGAGAACTTGGAAATGTTCATTTAATGTGACATCTAGAGACTTCTTGCAATTTTCTGTGAGGGAAACAATATATGGCTGTTACTCCTTATTTTGGAACTAATGACTGTGAGGAAAACTCTCAGTCAATATCCAAAATAATTTTTCTGGCTCTTCAAAGCTATGCGCCAGAGAGTCCACTCCATTTCTCCTCCTTCCTCTCAGAGGTTTCCCTGGCTTAGGGAAATAGGAGAATAAATCTACTTATTCTCTAGGCACCTAGTTTCTGATCAATTTTTTTAGATTAAAAGTAGGTTAAGCTGGTACTAAATTAACCCACAAAACTTGGGGTGAAAGAAGGAGCATTCCTGTGGTAACAGAGTTTTGAAAAATCTCGGGCAACTGAAAAGTCTGTTGAGTGAGTGTTTGTGTGTTGGGCAAGAGGTGAGACAAAGCATGGGAGAGAAGCTGAGACACTTTATGTGTGGATTAGAGGGAGAAATCTTACACACCTGAAAGGAAAACCAAAAGAAGAATTTTTAATTTCAGTAATGCAAGATGATGTTGGTATAATTTACTGCACTGGGAAGAGATTTAAGCCCCTTATGTAGAACAGCCTGAATGTAGGAGGAGAAGAAATCTGCCAAACACAGTAGCAGGAACTCATCGTGCTGAAATCCCCCATATGTTTGTTTAAAAGTGTTTGTATATACACTGTATATTTAAACATATTAAACAAGCAACATTAAATCAACACCAGGGATTTTGGAGTTAGCAAAACTCAGGGAAAACAACATCCCAACCCTGCAAATCTGAAACACTGTAAGAGCAAGGTGTGGACTGTATGACCTAAAAAGTTATTTTCTACTTTTCATTCCTCTGTGATAAACTTGTAGCACATTCAAACATGTATCAGATCATCCAGGAGATTTTATATTGACTCTTTTTATTGTCCCAAAAATTTCTAGCCAGCTTCAACTCCAGTTGTGCTTTGACCACACAGACCTCCTTACAGTGGCAAGCAGTATCTCTGTATTCCTCCCATGTCACTTGACCCTGCCACCACTGGCCATATACCTTCTATTTTTTTGCCTTAGTTTCAGAAGAAGATCCCTGTTCAGCCAAGCTGGCCTTCTGCCTTGTCTGCTTTTGACAGTTTGGAATCACCTTCTTCTGTGCCCAATACAGTAACCTGTCCTGAAAATCTGAAAGATGACCAGTTAAGCTGTGGTCTAGCACCCTCCTTTTACTGAATCCCTGGACCAAGGAAAATATAGGAGTTTTTTCTTGTATTTTGAGAAGATGATTAGCTTAGAAAAAATGGAGACTCAAATTTCCATATTATAATATAGCTTTCAAAGAGCATCATGGTGTAAGGATAGGAATTAAAAGGTTTGAACAAAACTTGCTCTGGTTGCCATTACACTTCAGTTGTATGCTGGGATTTATCTCATTTATCTTTAGTTCACCTGAACCAATAAAGAAACAAGGTATTCATCTAATCTTACTTAGTGGGCAACCAAGGCTAATGGCTACAAGTTACCAGTACCTCTGTTTTAAACACAGATGTGAAGCCAGATAGGATAAACTGCTATTTCTTTCGGGAGTTACTCATGTGTCTTTGTTGACTGGTTTTGTCAGCAAGCAAGATGAGAACCTTAAATTGCGTGTTTAGCTTTTAAGTGATGTGAAATGGCTACATAACGTTCAAATATCAATAACATAAGATTAATTTTCTGTGCCTTATAATTTTGTGGCTCAGTTTGTTTCCAGGCCCATACTCCCATTCCATGCTGCAGATGAAATGCCTGGGCTCTATTTTGTAGGCAACCACATAGACTTCTCTGAGATGAAAATAAGGTCCATCTGCAGAAGGTTCTAGGAGGTGTTCCTTAGAGGGTAGCAGTACGGAAAGGCTTAAACTCCTTCCACCCTGTGCAGACCTTTCAGTCTCAAACACCTCAGTGTTGTGCTGTTTGCCAGGGCAGCTCTACCTGTGTCCTTGGCACTAAGCTGTAAACAAAGTGCTTTGGTTTAAACAATGATATACTATATGAATCTTTTTAGGCTGTTTCATCAAATAAAATAACAATTACTATGTGTTATGGTTACACAGCAGCAAAGGGAATATATGTGAGGTTTAGGCTGAATGTTTAGTTCCATTTAGTTTGTAGACTATTTAATTAAGTACATAATAATGCTGTGAAGAACACTGGAGTTACCACAGAGTTACGTGAATGAAGCTGAGCTCTGAGGATACCTTGCTGGAGATACTGGTGTAACAATGGTATTAATGTTTGGCCTTCCCCAGGAGAAGATGGAATTAGGAATTAAGTATCTCAAAGTACAGTCCCCAAATGAAACAAAATACTAGAAACCATATAACCCAGCTACATCCCAAACCCCAAAAAGCTGGCAGGCAATTTACGAATAGCTGGAAGAAATTTTTGCGGACAACTTGGCTCCTAACACACCTGAACTGCTAACATGTTATAAAAAATGACCCCACCATTCCACAAGCTAGTTTCAGTACAAACCCTATGGATTGTTCTCTTGGTGTCTTCTTAGACTATATTTTTACCTTCATTGGCTGAATATGTGGTCTTGGGAAGGGCCTTGGAGCTTAAATCTTACTTCAGGAACATATTTTACTTTTTAATTTATTCTCACTCTTAACAACATTTACACATATCAGCAGTTATCTTGTGTTTACATAGGTGGTTAACTGATATTAATTCTGAGTAATCCATTTGGAATCTAAACTAAATGCATTTTACCTAGGTTTGGACAACATAAATGTTTAGTCCTTAGCTGCTTTTATAGTCAATGGAAAGAGATAGGCACAGGAAGTGTATTATGTTTTCCCAAGGTAGGCACATATAATAAGTAAGATAAACCTAACTGAAAGGGTTTCTATGGATTGACAGTATTTGTGGGATTTTAGGTGTGGCAGTTTGTAAGAAGCCTAGTTTTCATGAGATCTTATCTTGCATCCAGTCAACCATGACTTGGATAACGTGGTGAAAGTCGGAATTTTGACTCCTTTCTGAATGAAACTGAAACCCCTTTTAAAGAGAAACTCCTCACTAAAGAAGTGAATTTTCATCACATAGTTTACATCAAGTTAAATTTAAATTACAACAAATATAAGTTACAATCATTTTCCTTTTCTTTGTTCTATACTTACATATTAAATGCTGCCTATATGCATCTGTCTGATTTGAGAGAGAGAGAGAGCCTTGGAAACCAAACCAGTGTTGGACATGGGTGAAATATTTTCACAGCTGGATCTCAAAAATGAGCTGTATATTTCAGGCAGGTCTATTTTCCTGAGTCAAAATATAGCATATATATAGTCATAATTTTGTGTGTTATTTATACTCTTCTTCCATATATATGTTGCTGTGAAGAACTTAGTTATTTCAGTATTTTACCTGAAGTCTGCTTTGAGTATTTTCAGAGGCTAAGTGAAAATGTGGATAAATTTAGTTTTTTTGATATCCCTTTAAAATCTTGTATAATTTACTCAGCAGACAATGTGGCATATCTTAATATTATCTCCATAATATGTATTGCAGCCATCGAGTGAGAGTCAGAAAATAATTTTTTATCTTTTTTTTTATTCTTCAAGGTAAAAACCTTGATGAAACTGCCATTTTAATAAGAAACCATTTTTGTTAAAGAAACTGCCTTTTTTATGATTACTATTTAATTATTCAAAGAGATCATGCTTTAAAGGTTTCACTTAAATACAGCTTTGTGTATAAGCAATTTGTTCCTATTTTGTACTATAAAATCCTGTGAAAGTTCACCAAAGAAGATACAGGGTCACAATACAGTGGAACAAACCAGATCACAGCAGTGTTCATTGCAGACTGATGACTCCCTAATGTCCTCTGTAAGAATGAACAATTCTAAGAAAATAAATTTGCTTGCCTTTATTATCTAGCATGACTAACATGAATCAGTTTACTGCACAACAGTTTTAATCAAGCTACTTGTATAAAATGTCTGTGAAGACACTGAAGCATGAATGCAGCAGACAGAGATTATTCCTCTATTTACCAATCCATGTTCAAGATCAGGTTATTGTTCACAAACATTTCCTTGATTCCCTTTCTCACTCACTTTAAGATGTCTCTGTGGATGTGTTCTTGTGGTGCAACATAAAATTGATTTGCCTGGGTGGAGAACCAGTTGAAAATACAAGACAGCCATTTAAATGGAAACCATGAATTTGAGGCCACAAATGCCCCCAAAGTTTTGTGCTTGTAGATACTGTGTTGACAGCAATAAGAAAGCCATTCCATTTCTACCTTACCTTCCCTGACAAAAAGATATTCTCTTTTTTAAAAAAAAAAACTTTTTTAAGTGGTGATAATGGATTCTCACTGTCTTGTCTGTATTTCTTTCTGACAGACTATCCCTCTTCTCCAGTAACAGTTGAACACTTTGGCCACTTCCAAAATGTGAACAGATTTCACAGTGGGAAAGTATGATGAACAAATTTACTGACACTATGCACAGAATAGAGACAGAGTAGTGCCTGCATTGAAGTAAGGTTGCAATTTGAGTTCAACCATATTATTAAGTGCCTAAGAAGCCTACCCGGGAGAGACCTAGGAAATTAATAGGAACCCAGCGTATGGCAACGAAGCCATGTATTTGTTTTTTCCCACTCATATGGCAAATAGTTGCACTTGGCTTTAGGGAGACACTTTATACTCACATTTAATAGTCCTCTGCTAGATACTGTATTTGGTTGCTCTTCCTCCACCGGAAAGCTCCTGTCCTTTCAAGCTAACTGATATGCACTCATTGCACTGTTTATTTCAAGTTCCGTTTCACCGCTCTTACCATAATGGCTATTTAGGATTGTTATTGTGATTCATATTCTATTATGGGCATCATATGCGATTAACTCTCTGTGGCAGTATCCCTTCTTTGCGAATAGATTTGAAACAAGCCATATGGCTATCTGAAAATGAGTGCAATTTCTCCATCAAGTATATGTTGCATTTTGGGTTGGATATTTCTGAATTGGATAAGAAGACCTTCAACTGTTATTTCATTTTATTGTTTTTATATTTCATATATTTGGGGTTTTTTTTTTCTTTTCTCGTAGTTTCTCAGTCCTGGTCAAGAAAGACACGGTATAAATCTGAGTGCAGCAAAAGTACAGATATCAGCTACCCATGATATCAGCTGCCTATAATTTACATTTTTCACATTTCACCAGAAAGTTTTACTTTCCTGAGCTTTTTTTCATTTTCTAGTTATCTTCAGAGAGACAGTACAAAACTAACTTATAGAAGGAACAAATTAAGGTTCTCTGGTTTAGCACAAATAATTGGCTAACAAATTGTGAAGAACTCATAATATAGTAGAGCACTTTGTACAA
This sequence comes from Machaerirhynchus nigripectus, assembly GCA_013397975.1. NCBI lineage: Eukaryota > Metazoa > Chordata > Aves > Passeriformes > Dicruridae > Machaerirhynchus > Machaerirhynchus nigripectus. The sequence goes on along the minus strand of VZRQ01010249.1, from coordinate 28,128 downwards.
GTATTTGATACTAAGATAAAAATTTGAATGGTAATTTTCATGAAAAATACAAAGAAAATTAGCAACTGCACACATTTATTTCATGTTGAAGATACACCAATTAATGAAGATCTATTGGCCCTAATGACAATATCCCTGGAGAATTATGACTAAGTACATAATAGGTAAGCTTCTCTAAGTATTTACTTCACATCTTTCTTCATAAGTCCAACCCCCAAGATTATTTTTAGTGCCTTAGAAAAAAAATAAGACCAGTAACAATGGTAATAACAAATTACAATGTGTCACAGCAAGAGAGCAGGAGAGATCCAGGGTATGTCGTTCAATAGCAGGGGATTTGTTATATGAAAATGCCTGGTTAGTTGTGGGAAATAGGTCAAAGCCCACAGAACAGGGAAAGCTAAAATGCTTTCAACTGCTTTTATAGATTTCCCTCGGGGAAAACTCCTGGCTCTCAGACATTAGATTAAATAAACCTTGAACATGCAAATTTATTAGAGCAATAATTAAGAGTTTTGAGAACTTATACTCTGTGAGAAACAAGTCTAAAGGATAAGAATTTTGGCAGCCTAATGAGGAAACTATATTGAAAGCATAAACACGGACCACAAATATGGAAAGGATAGGAAGTATAGGAAAAAAACAAGCTTGGGTAAAGTATTGACTCTTCAGGGATTTTAATTGCATGAAAGGAGTATGTGGAACAGAAAAAGAGGTCAAATTGTTAAGGACAAAATGTGTGGAAAAAAAATTGTAAAAGACCAGAATGTAAAATAAGACACAACTGCAAGTGTTATAAAGAGCAACAGGAAGACATTCAGTAACTATGTTACTATCAAGATGAAGATAAAGGGAAATGCTGAACGGGAGAAGGAAGAACTGATTATGATACCAAGAATGCTGAAGTGTTTAATGTTCTTTTTAGCTTCAGATATTGCTAAAAAGATTGTCTGAGATCAGTCAGCTGACACATAATCAACAAGAAAGGGGTAAAGATTCAGTCTGGAGAAAGGAAAAGTACATTAAAGAGGCCTAATGTAAGTTAGAAGATTTATGTTGGATAGTCCAATTGAATTTTACTCAGAAAACTTTAAAAACTTGCTGAAACCTTATAGAATTCATGAAAGGTTATGAAGTTTTGGAGAGCTGGGAAAAAAAGGAAAATCACTGTTCTCATCTTCAAAAAGGTGAAAAAGTAGGAATTGAGAATTATGTGTGAGTTAGCTTTAGTTCACTTTGTAAAAAGCTGGAACAAATATTCAAACAATTTATAAGCACCTAGAGATAACGTAAGAGTAGAGTAACTGCAAGCACAGATTTCTTGGGAACAAAGCTTGTCAGAAAAATCTAATTTCCTTTTTGTGATAGGATAACACTTATCTTACTAAAGGAGAAAAAACGTATATGTTAGATATTTTGAATTTACAGAATCTTTAGAAGCTGCTTTATGTGACACTTATAAGCAAAAGATAAGATTAAGATGATTAGCATTATAGATGTGCAAAATTATCAGATGTGCCCAAAAAGTCTTAAACAGTGATTTGCTGTCAAATCAGAAGGTAGTATTTAGGCAGGTTGTGCAGAAGTTTTCTCATGTCTTGTGTAGTTCTGGCTTTTCATGAATGATTTAAATGCTGAAATACAGAAGAAACTTTTCACAAAGGCTCAGTTGAAGAAGTGATCTGAAAACATACAAACAGATAAACTGGTAATATTTAACAAAGAAAATTTAGAAGTTTAGGACAAGGTGCAATGGGCACAAATGGAAACACTTGAAGTTCCATCTGAATATGAGGGAAAATTTATTTACTGAAAAGGTGACAGAGCACTGAACCAGGCTGCCCAAAAAGCTTGTGGCTTCTTCCCTGGAGATACTGAAAACCCACCTGGATGCAATCCTGTGCAACCTGCTGTAGGTTGCATACTGAGTATGTGATTATGTTCTACTGTCTTGAATTATAGAAACAGAAGTGCTGTGCATAAGGTATGTGAGTTAATCTTTCTGCACTGCTTGGCTCTAACAAGACTGCAGCTAAGTAATGGTCCAATTCTGCACCCTGACTGAAGATGAAGGTAAAGCAGATAGACAGAGAGTCTCAAGTCCAGTACATTGTAATTTGAATGGGCTTAAAAAGTGTAAATAGCTGCTGTGTATTGTTTTGTTCTGTCATACAGAGAGTAACAAACAGATAAACAGATTATGACTCTTTGAGGAGGCATAATCACAAACCACAGATTTATTTGCTTCTATTGAAGAACCATATTCCCACCACCAGCAAAATAGAAGTATACCAGTAGATAATTAAAATACCTTTTCTACACACAAATCTTAGTTTATAATTAAATCAGGCAAAATATCATTACTTAATAATTCTTAATATTGTGTTCATAAAATGCTATTCCATAAATTCTGTTTTATGCTCATATCAGATTTTGTTCTTCATGGACATTTTGTCTAGAAGTCTGACACTTGGCAAGTGGCAGGTTTCATTTCACAAAGAGTTCCTATTAAGTAAAAATGAATAAACCAGGGGATATTGTTTGGGAAAACAAACAGAACTCATCTAAAATTTCTAGATGGGTATCTATTGGTGCTGTAGACAATGTACCTTCAGATCTAATCTTGACAATACAGCAGAGGAGGAGAACTGTTTGAAATTTTGCAGGAGTGTCTTTATTGCAAGCTTGTTCTATTTGTGTAAGTCTCTCTTTTCTTGCACTATGACAGCCATTGTCATGTAGGCAGGATGTCACCCACATCATCTGAGATGACACATAGTCCGTGCTACTGCCATGTAAGGTGTGGTTCTTTCAACTCACACTAATGTTGGTGGAGCCAAGGAGTGACACGACTCGAATCAGCATTCAAAATTCATTTGCACGATTGACTTGACATTGAGTCCTTGATAGTCCACCAGAGCCATGACATCATTGCTGGCCCTGTGTTTGCTCTCAGGGATCAGGTGAATCACCATTTGGCTGCATTGCTGCTCGTCTTTCTTAGTGCCTCAATAAAGTTTGGTTTATAACCTGTTGTCAGACTCCATTACTGTTCAGACCACAGAGACATGGCTGTTCTCTGAATAAGCTGCAGGTTTGCTTCATGTTGATTAACAAGAGTGCTGTTGAAAAGAGATTAGGGAGCCCAATCATTAGAAAAAAGAAAGATACTGATTATTATCATTGAATAAGAATACTTATCAAAAAATGTAAGATTATGTTCATGCATTAATATTCATATCTGGCATTATAATTAATTCTATTTGCCCTCTGTATCATTGCCTGTCTCTGCATGTAAAGAAAACTCAAGTTCAAAGAGAGGCCTATCCTTCGTCGCAAAGCATAAATAACACCCACTAAAACCTCTGTGTTTTCATCAGGAAAATAGGGCAAATAACACTTTTTTTCAAAAATACACAACCATGACATTCAGTATCAAAACTGATGCTGATATGTTTGTAATCTCACTAGCGCCAGCATTTTAATGAGTAAAATATGGTAGTTTCTAGTGCCTTATTCCACGAGAATTCTTGAGAAGGTTGTCATACACATGATCACTCAACATGCCCTTGGATTAGTTTATAATATGGGAAAATAAATGTATACGTGTTTTGAAAAATTACATTTACGGAAACATCAGTGATATACTATGCAAAAATGGCATACACATACTCCAAAACAAGACAAAAATTTTCTGTCTGTTGTCATGTAATCCAAATGAGTGAAAGATTTGATGGAAGTTTCTTCTGTTTCCGAGCAGAAAACAGGTGAAACCAGTCAGCAAAATGCATGTTTCAGGTAAGGGGACTTTTAATCACTTAGGGTTTTTTTTTACAGAACTGATGTATCCAGGAAAAAGAACAACAAAAATCCCAAAACAAAACAAAAAACAACAACAACAAAACAAACAAAAAAACCCCACAAAAAACAGAACCAAAAAAAACCCATGAGGAAATGGGAGACTGCTTTTCAAAAATCAAGTGGTTACACTAAACAGAAAACTGAAATTGACTCTGCAAAAGAATAAATTCAAAAGGCTATGCAGGCAAGTTAGGCTGCCGGTACGTTTCTACGGCCTAAATTCCTTGTGGAATAACTGAAACATATTCTACACCATTGTGACACAAAGTATTACGGGAGATATTGTTCCTCTATATGCTTTTTACCCATGGTGCTCTCTCCTTCGGCAATCATCTAGAAGAGCTGCAGCACAAGTAAACAGTGAAGTTCATATGCCTAAACAAGCAGTTAAAATTACAAGCATGGTGAGGGTGATGCATCACCAAAGAAATATATTTAGAAAATTGTTGGGTAAAAATGCACAGAAAGACTATGAACCCAGAATGTGAGCAGAATAGTTCAAATGGACATTCATCAGCTCCCTACTAGATCCTATCTGAAGACACTTAGTTACATCTGAATAATTTCTTTCGAATTAAAATCTCACTTCAGCAAGGCAAGAGGAGAGCTTAGCTTGAGAGCTGCCTTTCAGTGGTAGAGACTCTTGGAAAGAGACGTACTGGTCCCTCACTTCTCCAGGTCAGCTCCTTGATCAGCCTTTAAGCCAGATGAGCTCTGGCTGTAGAAATTAATTTCCCTGTGTACCCTTTTAGGATCGGCTGACAAACGCAAATGTGTTGGCAGATAAAATGCACTCAAAAACCCCTACAAAATCATCTTTTTGTGCTCCTTTTTGTTTCAAGGATTGTAAGTTTATTACATGGAATGAAGTCCAGATCTGTTTTTAAGCAGGTTATGTTGAATTTCTTGGAAACACAATGTGTGATTTTTAAATGGGTAAATAAGAGGCTAAGTGTAAATGCCACCACACAGATCATCAAGTTTTGTTTAATCAATAAAAAATCATTTGCATTGAATGCTTTCTAGACATTCCCTTTTTAAAAAGAGAAGTCAGGTGTCCATATAAAAAACTGGTGTTTGTCAGATCTTTTTTTAAGGGATTTGGGATACTTATGTGAAGAAAGACTGCAAAAGCATCAGAATTGGCATCAGAAAGCATCAGAAATTGTGATATGCTTTTTAGGAAAAGGCCAATCCTTTTCTCATTTTTGTTCATGTAGAAAAAATAATTGTCACTTTTACCCTCTGAACTCATTTCTTGCTTGTAGTTCATAACCTTCTCCTGTGGACCTGTCTGAAATATATTTCATCTACGAATATAATCGAGGGGGAGCAAGATCCTTTAGTCTACGCTTCATCTCACTGGGAGTCAGGTGTGGAGTCAGAAGCTTTTGCTGTGAAGATGATTCTCTTGGGACAGTCTGAGATACATTCTCAAACTATCAAGACGAGAGTAAGAAAATTGTGCTAAAACAGAAGGAATAACTTATCTGACAGTGCTAGTTTGAAACCAGATGATAGTCTGCCAGTGAGGCAGAGTTGAGCTTTAAGTGAATTTTGAGAGCATTTCTACTCCCTGTAATCCAAGATATTTTCTCCCAGGTCATGCTCAGTTATACTTTGTGTTTTATTTAACCAAAAAGTGTTATAATTTGCTGTCATATTTAAAGAATTTATGAAAGCATCTCACCATATCACTGTATGACAAGGTGAACCATTCAAGGGAAATGAATCAATGACTAATACACTCCTACATCTTTTTTGGTGGGTTTTGTTAATTACTATTATTTCTAGCCATTTTCCCCATTTTTCCTATTGTAAAAGGTCCAAGAGAATATTCTTTTTCTTTTTCTGTTTGTTTTTGTTGTTGTTGTTGTTGTTGTTGTTGTTTTCTGTCCTCCTATAGCAATTATTTTGCTCAGGAGATGGTAGATAGAAATTAGCTCCATCTCTCTCAACTCTGTATATCTGTGGATGCCTGTGCATGTCTGAGTGTTTGTGCATGTTTGTGCATGTCTGTATTTGTGTTCCAGCTTCGAAAAGATACAGAAATGATCGTTTCTCTTCGTATTTAAAACAAAATAAGAATTATTGTTAGAGACCAAGGAATCTGTCACATTGATGTCACACAGCAGGCAGACAGTAGTTCCGCTCTATACGACCCCAGTGTGATCGCACCTGCAAGAATAAGTTCAGTTCTGGGAACCTCAATATCACACATACATTAACAAATCACAGTGAGTTCCAGAAAGTGAAAAAAAAAAAAAAAGATTAAGTGTTCAAAATGAAATAAATGTCCAGAAATAATCACAACATAGCCAAATAGTGGCTAATATGAAAATGAGTATGACATGTAAAGGAAATAATTCTTAACAGAAGCTTTAAAAATGGTTTGAGCTAGACGGAAACTTGAGGAAATAACAGGTACTCCTGGAAGAAGAAGCTAAGGTTAAATAAACCAATATGTATTACATCTATATTTCTTATAATTTTGAAAAAATTGTAAGAAAGATAGGATAAAAATTATTAGGGTGGAAGAGACACAGTATGTCATCTACCCAAGCTCCTGATTAAAGCAGGGCTAGCTTTGAATTTAGACTGTTCTGTTAGGTACATTAGATTTGAGAATTTCTAGCAGGGATGGATACTTAGCATATTCTGTGATTCCAGTGCTTGACCATCATCACCATGAAGAATCTTTTTTTTCTATATACTTAATTAGAATTTTATTTGCCATAGCTTTTGTCTGTCTGTTGTATCTGTCACTGAGCATATTGAGGAGAATCTGGGTGTCTTCTCTCCAGTCAGCTTGGGTACTGTGTTGTTTTGTGTTCAATCTTCTGCTCACTGGGACTCCTTTTCACAGTAGATTTCTAGCCTGTCCTGTCACATGGGCTGACTCCATTCCAGGTGCAGGACTTCACATTTGTTTTCACTGAGTTTCACTGGGTTTCTTGAGCTTTGCAAAATGTCAGTCCCACCCTTCAGTACCCTCCTCTTTTCTCCTATCCACGTTGTTAATGCATTTTGGTCCCATGTGCTCTGGTCCCACGGATTTGTATATGTAAATCTTGCTAAGGCAATCACTAAGACATGCTCCATCTAATTGTCTTCTGGTACCTTTTGCAGCACTTCTTTACCTTGTACTCTGTTACTAGGGACAGGGACTTGGATAGCTTGAGATAGAGAAAGTGCTGAGCAGATATGACGCTGAGTACTTAAAGTTTTTTAGTATCATATAAATCTAGATGCCTCTCATTCAGCAGCAGCCCCATATTTTGCTTTATGACACTTCTGTTTCTCTAATTACTTATAGAATTGTTTCTTTCTCCCTTTCATACCTCCTGCCATTTTCAGCATCAGCTGAACTTTGGTTTTATTAATTCTTGAGCTGGAGACCTGGGCACTGTTTCTGTATTGCTCCTTAGTGGAGTGTTCCCATCTCCACCCTGTATGCTTTCTTTTTGGGCTTGAGCTCATTCTGGATTACTTCATTGAGTTACCTGGCCCTCTGCCACACATTCTTATTCATATTGAGATTGACCTCCTTGTGTTTTAAGGAGTTTTTCCAAGAAGAAAACCTGATCTCTCCAGTCCCTTTATTGTTCAGATAAGTTTCCCATGGGATCCTGCCTATCAGTCTCCTGAAAAAAAACTGAATTACATTCTTATCTTCATTACTGAAACTCAAGCTTGTTATTCTGCCACACTAAATGGATGAATAGAATTCATGTCATTGAGATTAAAGAGACCAGAGCACATGTATCCTTAATCCTTGGAACTATTAGACTGGTTCTTCTTTCTTAAAAAGTTTGTATCTATCTAAATGGGTCTATCAGGAAATAAAATTTATAGTTATGAAATAATAATAAAAAGTAGTGACCTTGAATATTTTCTTTGAATATTGATTCACAAATTAAATCTTCAGTAATGGATGACACTTTTACTCAGTAATATTCATTCAAATACCAATAATAATTTAACCTATAAGCAAATAATATTGTCATTATCAACATTCATTGGATAGTATTAACTATTTTTAGTATTATTATAAAATATTAAGTGTCACAATATTTTTAATAATATATTCAAATTTAGATATCTAGATAATAGAATCTCAGAAAAACAGGAGTAAGAAGGCATTGAGAGGTCATCTGGTCCTTTTTCCTGCCCTAGGGCAGAATCAGTTCTCTCTATGATTCTGCATAGACATTTTTCCACTTCTTTTAAAGACTTCATGACAGAGATTTCCACAGCAACCTATGACTGTAATTCGCTACCTTACCTTTTCATGTTTCCCCAGTGTCTATACTGAATTTTCTGTGTTGATTTTGAAGCTCATTAATTCTTGTCTCATGCATCAAGATTACAGAGGACAATTTCACATCCTTCTCTGCGGCAATGTATATCCAAACTGGCTTAACTCCACCCAATTCCATTTAACTGCATTTCCCTTGTGTTCTTAAGACAGTGTCACATGCAAGAACAATAAATATGTTACAAAAAAATGAAGCTATATGACACGTAACTCCCTTTATATATGTCATTGTGTAGAAAGATGAGATTGTTTAGGCTGGTTTTACCTTGCTTGTTTTTCATGGAGCTGCATTTTGTGTGCTGTGTACTCCATTCTTGTCTCCTATGTACCTGCAAATAGGTTGTTTTATAAATTGCTGCTGAATTTTTCAGAAAGTTGAAGTTAGGGTAACTTACCTGTACTTTATAAACTTCTTTGCTTTAGCTGCCTGACTTCCTTCTAGCCTTTTTTTTTTTAAAGTAGTTGTAAACTTCCTGTTGTCTATAACTCTTTAGAAAGATTACTGCAAACAGTTTGCTTATGCTGAGTCAACCGAAGTTATCCAGTTAATTTGTGATTAACTGTACATATATCATCAATTACATATTACCCATGCATATCAAACTACTTATATACTGATAAAAATTTTGATCATATTACTAAATCATACATCAAAACTGAGATAGCTTCCTGGTGGTCATTATAGTTACAAATGAAAAATAAGGCAGTGCTTCTGTGTCAATAAATTATCATCACCAAAGATTTCTGATTTGGCTTCTATGAGTTATATAGAAAATAAGACGTAGTTGACAGTACCCTCAGCTGTATTAAACAATATCAGAACAAACTTAAGCCCAGAAGCAAAAATACAAGCAGGCGTAACATTATAGGAAATAAGCTAGCCAATAAAAAACCACTGTGGAAGAGTGATAGTTTGCAGAGCGCTATTCAGAATATTCACAGACTCACACCTAGTGTTCAGTGTGTGCTACATTAAATCTGAAAAACTGGTTATTCACAGAAAAAGTATTACTGTGCCATGCCTGTGCTTGGGTGGAGTGTTCCTTTCAATTCTTAGGGGAAAGTTTTTGATGTTTCATGAGCCATCAGTCACAACTCTTGGATTCATTCTGCATACTATAGATAGTACAGACAGCATATGGTGAAACTAGCTTGGCTGTAACTACAGTAATGCAACCGAGTTTGGCTCTGGGCGGTAAGTATTACAAATCTGAAAGGAAGGGAAAATTTGGTTAAAAAAATGCTATCCAAAGAATAGCAAACAATTAAATGATGAAATAACTTCATTATCTGGTAATAATAAAATACTTTTTCATTGTTTGATACATGATGACCACTTGAAAGACACACAGTTGTCACTGTGTTACGAATTTGTCTAATTCAGTTTCTGAGAAATGGGCTGGTTTCAGTTGGGGTAGAGCTAATGTTTTTCCCAGTGGCTGGTATGGGGCCATTTTTGGATTTGTGCTGAACACAGGGTTGATAATATAGCAATGTTTTTGTTATTGTTGAGCAGGGCTTACACAGACCCAAGGCCTTTTCTGCTTTCGGACCACCAGACTAGCAAGGAACTTGAGGGTGCATTGGAGCTTGGGAGGAGTCACAGCCAGGACAAGTGACCCCAAGTGGCCAAAGGGATATTCCAGACTGTCATGCTCAGTATATACAGTGGGGAAGAAGGATGAAGGGGGAGACATACAGAGTGATGGCGTTTGTCTTCCCAAGTATTTATTACATGTTATGGGGCTCCTGGAATTGGCTGAACACCTGCCTGATCATGGGAAGCAGGGAATTAATTCCTTGTTTTGCTCTGCTTGTGTGTGCACTCTTGCTTTCCCCATTAAAATGTCTTTATCTCAACCTACTTTTTTTCTAGCTTTTAGTTTTTAGTTCAGTTTTCTCCCTGATCTCACTGGTGGGGGAGTGACTGAGTGGCTGGGTGGGGCTTGGTTGCTGGCTGGGGTTAAGCCATGACATATGCGACTCAGTTCTTTCCTTGGAATGAATTTTTGGCAAACCACAATCTTTCAAAGTCATTGTTAATAGAATTTGAAGACATGATCATCATCTCTAAAAGAGATAATTTTTTCTTATACTAAAAGATTAATTTTAGTTCTCCAATTACAGTCTGTCATCTGAGTGGAAACATTTGGCATATACAGACTCCAATGAAATTATGCATGACAAAGGGGTTTGGTTTAGTTCTCATATTATCCAGTTGTGCATAGTCAAAAATAACATTCCTATACAGAGATCAACATCTTGTGTTATCACATTCATCATAAGCCTGTTTCTATGCATAAAAACAATACCGTGTCCAAACCTTCTCAAACTTTTAAAATAAGTTTGATTTATGCACAAGAAATGAATAAGTAGTTGAATGAATGCTGTGGAATGAATGGACCTTTCAGACAATCATCCAATAAAAAGGTCAGAGGACACCAGAGTGGGTAATATTCCAGTTGTGTCTTTCCTTTTTTTTTCCCTGTTTATATAAGATTCCGCAGCTTTCCTGAATATCAGTTTGGCAACTTTCAGATGTACTAAATTCATTTAAGCTCTGACAATCAGTGAAGAAATGAAATAGCACTGAACAGTAGCAGCACTCTGTGATGTTTACAAAAACATTTACAGGAGGTCGTTCTTCCTGTGAACCCATTGTACATGCCAATTTGTTGCAATCTTCATTATAATGAAAAAGCATGGGTAACAATGAACTGCAAGCCTTATTCGGAAAACACATAACTTACAAACATCAAAAGACAACTGAGGTCATCTCTAAAGCAGATTTCCTAGTTGGCAATGAGTATTTTGCTGCTTTCATTAAATGGACTTTAAAAGGTTTTTAATTGCATTCCTTATTTTGGCTAACAACATGATTCTGATAATATTATGTTTGCAGCTATTAAGCTCCAAAGAGCATTATTTAGGCCCAGGAAAAATTGCCTACCAGTGCTATTGAGGTCTAGACTAAGTGATCTTTCCGAAACTGTATAACAGACTTCTTTTGAACACTGGATTGCTAAAATTTGCTCACTTCTGTTTACACTTACCTTGTTTCCCCCATGATATTAAGTTAGTATAAGTATTATCTCCTGTGAGTTTGCAAAGCACATGTGCTACAGAAGAGACACAATATGGGAAAAAATGTCCAAGTCAGGTGGAAAATGCAGTTGGTATGAATGAAATTTGGCCTTATTAAGCACACACTTCTGCCAGTACTGAATAATTTACACATTGTTCAAGCCTAGGAAAAGGTAATTCCTTGTTCTGAGTAAAGAAATCGAATGTTAACTGAATATACTGGGAACAGTTGATGTCATACGCCCCAGTGTATGCATGCAAACCTTCAGAGATTGCTCCAATTTTAGACACAGGCCTAAGTTCCACTCTTCTGAAAACAGGCATCACAAATATGGGAAATTTAGCTATAGAGAGAGAGTGGTTTTCTATGTTTTATTTTTCTATGTTCTTTTGCGTTGCCAATGAAAGTTAGATAAATATCTTCCATGGGTCAATGGTACCACTAATTCGTTTGGAAGTTCTCAGGAATGTGTTTTAAGTTGATATAATGAAAGACAGGAGGAAGAACTGCTTTCTGTATAAGCACATGAAAAGATAAGAATAGCTCTTCTCCCTACTTACTTTTTATCTGGCTTTATTATGCTGAGTCTTGATACTCGTGTTGTCATAGACACAGCATATAAAGCAAGGGTCAAGCCAAAGTCTGTGGTATTATCATCTTTGCAATGGATGTGGTTCATACAGAAAATCTTTTCCAGTGTTTGTGTACAAGGAGATGCCACGATAAGACTGTCCAAGTCTTTGTATGTGGTTGCCTCTGAGCGTTTGCGTGGTTCTACAGGAGGAGTAAAAGGCTGAAATAGTACATGTGAATCTTCATTTGATTCGAATGCAAAGGGTACAGGGTGTAATTCAGGGAACCTAAAGAAAATGAAAAATTGCTTTAAAATGTTTTGTATTGATCCAGTTTGGTTTTGAGTTTTGTGTTGTGTTTTTTTTTTGTTTTTATTTTTAACTGCAGTGTTGTTGCTAACTACTTGAGAAACACTTTTAAGAATGTTTAAATGTTCATTACGAATCTGTCGTATCTTTGAAAGCATATGAATTTAAGTAAAACTTATATTTTGTCTGCAAGATTCAAAAAAGGGTTTATATTTTTAAAAGGAAGGCCTAAGAAACTTTTTAAATTGCTGTCAAATAATATATAAATGTTGGTAAAATACTACTGATTCAGAAATTTTGCTCAAATGTTTGATGGATGAATGTTTGTCAAAGAGTTGTGTTTTGACCCATTACTACCGTTGACCTAATTCACTGAGGAAAATTATGAAAACTCAATTCTTACTGGCACAGAAGAAAGAAATCTATTCCTTTTCATAAAGGTTGAATTAGTTTCTTGATTCTTTCTCGAGAAAACTGTATAATTAATTGGCATTTAAAATATATTTTGCCCTAAATATCTCTGTTTAGTCTCCTTTTTCCGCAAAGTTGACTCAAAGGTGTCACAAGAAATTTTTGAACTGATAATATGAAATAATTTTCTGGATTAAACACTTTTAGGATTAATTTATGCTAAATCACCTTTTTAGGTACATTGAAGTGCTGCATCTATAGCAAAACCTGTCCAAGATATGAATATTGTTGTCTAATGTGATTTAGAACTTGCAATTTGGCACCATTTTAGAACTGTTTGCATCTGAGTTCTTCATCATATATAGACTGGACTGACTTGGAGAAGTCAGTCATCATTTGGTTTTCTATCTCTGTTTTTTTGGTATTTATGTATGCTTTATCCATAAGAAGAGCCTGGCTCTATATGTATAGCAGTTATTTCCTCTCACTGAAATGAGAAAAAACAGAACCAGAACTCTTTGTGCCCAGCTCTTTTCTGAGAAAAAAAATAAGAAGTCAAAGATATCTGTATAAGCCATCACAGCATAGACTTCAAGTAATTTGATATTTTGAAAATCTTATAATAATTTTTTTTGTTTTCAATCAGTAGAAAAGTATTTTGGCCCTGGCTGAAAAGGAGTTAATTTTCCTCATAGCCATCCTTGTAGCTCTGTGCTCTGTATTGGTAGCTGGACAGGTGTTGATAACACACCAGTGTTTTGGCTTCTGCTGATCAGGGCTGGCACAGCATCAGCAGTGTGTATACAACCAGTATTCTGCCCTTGCTAGCAGGCTGAGGGAGGGCAAAATCTTGGGAGGCGACACAGCCAGGACAACTGACCCAAACTGACCAGAGGGATGTTCCGTATGATGTCTACACTTCAACACAAGCTAAGAGAAGCGAGGAGTCGTGGTATTTGTTATTATCGTGTTTGTCTTACAGAGAAACCACTACAAACACTGAAACCCTGCCTCCTGGCCTGGACCTTACCTGCTTTTGCTTTACTTTGCTTTCACGTGCTGCCTTTGCTTTTGCTTTTTCCTTGATCCATGACAATTTTTCCATCTTATTTTCTCTGCCCTCCCACACCTGTTCCACTTAGGAGGGGAGTAACAGAGGGGCTCTGTGGGCACCTGGTATCCAAGCAAGGCCAACCTACCACAAAAAAGGTTTTTAGAGCAAAGTTACACAGAGTGTCTTATCATACCTAGGTTGAAAAAAAACAAAAGCAAAAAACCATCAAACCCTGCAGAGCTGTTTTGACAGCTGAGGCTTGAGAAAGCGCAAAACATAAACTGCTACACTTCGCTTTTCATTTTCATACAAGGGCAGTTTGCATTGAATTATTTTTTAAATATTTCGGGCAAGTCAGAAAAAAGTATTGATCATCTTTAACTGATGCCATGACCATAAAGTTATCGACAAATATTAGTGTTTAATTCTGAAGTACATGCAGATGTCTAAGAGAATGGATTATAGTGCAGCGGCAATGATAGATAAGATTTTTTAATGTGTTTATTTAGATGTTAGATGCTTTCGGAGAGATTAAGAAAGCAATTTCTTCCTATCTCATTTTGCTGAAAGTTTAAAAGTTTAGACATCATTAATAAAATTTTGTTCCCAACTTATCTGGGGAACTTAAAGGTTGCACCAAGCTTGAAATAATTTTTCTTGGATCTCTGTATATGGATATCTTATAAACTTTATATGGCTCTGGTCCTGGATGTCTGAAATAGTCTAATTCTGCAGAATTATTCTCTCAGTAAACACAGAAATATTGTGATTTTTGATAATACTAATAAAAAATAACAAAACAACAGCACACAAATTTTTCCATCTAAACAACATTTTCCCAAATTTGGATGTGAATTTTCTTACCTATAGTTTACCCTTAAAATCACAGGGTCTCTAATCAAATTTTAGGCCATCCACAATGACATTTTGACTCCTGCTGCTTACAGTGGTTTGTCAGGGAGTTTAAAGAATTGTCATTACAGGAAAAGAAAAAGTTCTGTATTTGTTAGCATTTTATGCTGAAAATTGCAATGCTAATGCTCAGCCCAGCATATTTCCAGCCAAATTTCAGTGATTCAAAACTCTCATTTTTACTCCTGTAAAGGTTATGGGAAATTTATAAAAAGGTGCTTTTGAGCATCCTGACAAGTAGAAACAAGTCTAGTAGAAAACAGAAGTAGCAAACCCACTATTTTTACCAAGGGCCTCCTTAAGAATACATCATAAAAAATAATTTGGTCTGACTGACTTAGCAGGGAATTCGCACCAAATCTCCATGCTTGACAACATCAACGATGGTCCCTTTGGACTCATGTTCATTCTTCTGGAAGAATATAGTATGTTGCATAGGCCAATCACACAGCCACTGCTTCTTGTCCATGTCGGTGATGATCTGACTGACAGTGGGTGACATATTGTGCATCCATGGGGACAGAAGAAGAGTTCTCACACAGGAATTGGTGATAACCTTTCCTAGAAGTGCCTCTATAAAAAAGAAGCAAATATAATGGGATTATATTGATTAGGCTAATGACAGAGCTGATGAGTTGCAACCTCGCTTAGGAGGTCATTCAGGGGGGTAGTGTACTGTTTAGCTAAAATTATTCAGCAATCTAGAATTAGCAGGAGTCTTTTCTCTTTTTCATTCTTTTTCTCTTTTCTTTTTTTTTTTTTCATTACAGCATACGCACAAACCTGTGTGATGGAGCTGATGACTGATGATGATGATAGTAGTGATAATGGCTGCTTGATTTTTTTTCTAATACTGCTATTCACTAGTCCTCTGTGCTGAAGGCCTACAGTATGCACTAAGACTTCATTAGGAACTTCTGAGATGAACAGTTCCTCTTTTTTCATCTGAAAATAACTTTTATCTTCATTTCTGATTCCAGCTCCATCCTGTAGAGAACTTTAAATAAAAAAAGAAATGTCATGTCTGAGGTTTTTTTAAAGCAAGGCTTTAAAAGAACTGACATTTGAGAAACAAGGGGACACTCTTCTATATGTTGTGCATCCCTGTATTGATCTACATCATTACTGATGAATCAAAAGAATTCTAACAGGAGAGTAATTGTGTTCTCCAGATTACAGCAGGATCTACACATGGTTTTCATAATGAGACAATATAAAATGAAGCAGTTGCCCAGAAAATAAACAAAAATTACACATTAAATATTGCTTTAATCACTGACACTCTGTGAGGCACAACACTGAACATTCTGTATCCCAAACTCTCAGCATAGAGATCTAACTCTTGTCTCTCATAAACCCTGTTTATAAACACAGGAACCTGCAGAGGCACTGATTTTTAGACATGCATCAGATTCCACAGTCAATCACAACTGGTTGATTGGTCATTGGTCTCTAGTGCACAGATTCTCTACTTGCACATAAGGCATTTATTTTCCATTTCGATGTTTAACCACAGACAGTAAGGTGTAGAAAATACAAGAACACTGCATATCTACTGAGTAATCATGTATCACAAAATATTGTAAGTTAAAATATAATATGTTGAGTTGACCTTGAAATGAAGAACAGCAGAAGAGAGGTAGGGTCATTCTCTTTTCACACAGAAAGGGAAATGAACTTCAGGTCATTCCCACTTTATTGGCCACTAGCTGCTATCCTGGAGGTGTTGTGCTTGAGAGATTTTATCAACAATACTTTGTGACTATTACTGGGCAATCCAGAGAATGACATTACCACTGGCCTCGGAGGAATTTTTCCACATGTCATCCCAGCCGGAGGCTAAATAGCTATAAGAGAAGTTATGGATGAAAGCTAATTAGAAAAGGGAAAGGACAATGGAATTGAGTATAAAAAAAAAAAAATCTATTATTTTCACAGTTGTAATGCTATATGTCCTTGTGTGTATTTCTACCTCCTTTCCTCTGATGCCCTATGACATTCGCACATTTTGAGTCACATTGCATATTCAATCAGACAGCAAGCTTGGAGGAATATTTTCAGCATTTTTTTTTTTAAAGAATGAAATCCTATAGCATAACTCTTTCATGAAGGTCATTACTGTAAGTTAAAAAATTGGAGACATATAGTATATGCATGTATTAAGAATGCCCAGGTGTCATAAAACACAGGACTCAAAATGAATGTAACTAGAATCTGTCCTGTTTAGATATGGTGGATAGGGTGTTATACAAAAGTTTGTGACTTCGTGGAAGATCTTTTACATATCTTCTTTCCCTGAAAGTTAGATTGTGGAAAAACTCTACACTGAGTTGATTTTTAGTTTTGTTGGGAAGTTTTTTGGATTTTTTGTTTGTAGGTTTGGTTTGGGGGCTTTTTTGATTGTTTGTCAGGTGGGGGTTTTTGTTTTGTTTTTGTTTTCCTTTTGGTTTTGGCTTTGTTGTTTAGTTTTGTGGGGTTTTTTTTTTGTTTGTTTGTTTGTTTTTGTTTTGTTTTGTTTTGGTTTTTTTTTTTTTTTTTTTTTTTTTTTTTTTTTTTTTTTTTTTTTTTTTTTTTTTTTTTTTTTTTTTTTTTTT
>VZRQ01010249.1:284-10943 GCA_013397975.1 Machaerirhynchus nigripectus | reverse complement strand
TTTTTGTTTGGTTTGGTTTGGTTTGGTTTTTTGTTTTTTGTTTTTTGGTGGTTTTTTTTTGGGGGGGGGAGTGGATGTCGCTATAGATTTCAGCAGTTTTCCACTACCTTCTGGTTGATTCTTTTATCAGAGAGGACTAGCTAGGATTGTACAACCATTTCAACACAGATCATGTTTTCTGGTAAGTCTACTTAGTTTGGTTCTCTTGGATGCAATTTTATTAAACATATGCAGTTCAGGAAAGCACAAATGAACTAATCATCCAAGTCTTCCTTTATGTTTGAGAAAAAAATTACACACTTAAGACACAATTCATTTGACTTTTTCTACATGTTCATGTTTAGATTAGGTTATTTTTTTCCGTGAGAATGAGTGCGTACGGCCATTCATTAGTTAATTTGGGTCAGAATGTTTAGGGGAACTTTGAGGAACCGAATTGGGGATTTCAGTGATGAAGTTGTCTATATTTGGTCAAGTGTGCCCACTCCTTGAAGATTAAATTATTTCAACATATTATTTTCTCAGGGGGAAAAGTAGTGAACAGAAAGCTGCATGAACTTTCCTGTGCTTTTTAGGTAGGTAGACCTTCCTAACCCACATCCTCTATCTTTGCTCATGCTTTTAAAGTATTTTCTTTCATCTATAAACTCATCAAATTGGAAGCAATTTCCAAAGTTCTGTATAGGGCAGAACCTGTCACTTATGAAAAGGGCTTAGTACAGCTGTTGAGTCACTGCTGTGATGCACTGGACATTGTCTTGGTGGGTTGAGCAAAATGGTGAATCCCTGTTGCTTTTAGAATTTGCTCTTCTGATAGCTGCTGGAGAAATCTACGTGCCTTTAGGGTGAGACAATTATTTATTTTTTTATGAATAGTGTTTCTTGGTTAACTAGACTTTGTTCAAATAACTCTTACTGAGTTTTCTAATGATGCCTCTAAATGACATTTCTAGAGGGAACACTTGTCTTATTTGTTATTGCTAGGGAGAGTGGCATATGCAGTTTATACATTTTTAATTTTTTTTAAAGCAAAGTGTTTAGCTGCCGTGCAAATCTGTGCTATAAAAGTGAATAAAGTAATGTTTTCGAATTTACTAAAAATCTCTTATTCATTTGCTGTCTGCTGTGATAAAACTCAAGGTAGTAGGCACTTAATAAAATGACTGGCAGGCAATATAATGCAAGTTGGTAGTGGCTGTGCTAGTTCTGTAGCACACGTTTCAATTCAGCCTAAGCCCTATATCTGTGGAGAATGATAATTAAAGAAGAACAAATATGAGATATTTAGGAGGCTAGTTTACTGTCACTGAACAGACATACTGCTGTACATTATTTAATTCTTTCCTTTTCTCAAAAGTTCTTTTTCACTTTGTGTAATATACATAATGTTAACTTCAAATACTCGGTGCTAAGACATGATTAATTTCCTGAAGTTTAAATTGGGATGTTTGCCTCCCTTTCTCAGCTGTCTGTAAGGTTGCATTTAAATTAGATAACCGTAATTTATACCTTTAACTTCATAAATAAATCCTTTTGCTGCTGTAACTACATATGTATGCGAAATTTTTAAAAGACCGGAAAGCCATTCAGAACATGACAACACCTCTTTTGTTAACTGATTTTTTTTCCCAATTGAAGATAAAATTATAAGCTTTACAGCATAATACTTTCCTTTCAAACTTGAGTAAAACTCAAAGATTTTTAAAGAGCTATACTAGTGGCCAGGGAAGTAGCATGTTTCTAAGATAAAACAAAATTCCACATATAAATGTTTCTGTGTGTATAGACACAGGTGTCTTTGTGTGTAGATAATTGGTGAAAATGCCTTTCCCTATGGACTGGTTGGCCACTTGGATACAGATTATCAGGCTCTGAAAATATATGTCAAAGTAATTTTCTTTTTCTTTTATTCATCACTTTTATCATTAAAAAATTAAATAATTATCTAATAAAAATTGTTCTCCCACAAAAACCTTGTGACAACTTAAGTGGGTTTGTGAAAACCCTTTATTGGAATTTAAATATTATTTCTCAACCACTTCACTGTGGTAGAAGATCGCATCAAAACTAAAAGAACTGGTCTCATACAAGTACCAGATGACTCTTGTATCTTAGAGAAAACCAAAGGTGAATGAGGGATCCTTTGTATTTACAAAGTACGGACATCTCAGTGCTGAGAAGAGAATAGGTCTAAGAGTTCCTTATTTCTATTCCCTGTTGGGCCTTTGCTCTCTTTTCCCATGGTTGACCTCCCTATTAACTAATCAGAAGGAGTATGTGGAAGAGGAAAAAATGGTAGCTACTTCTGTATGCCTTTGGACAGGTTCCTTCAAGCCGTCCACATTTCTGTTTCCCATTCACGAAAAGAAAAGGTGCAGCAGGGTAAGTTTTTGCTATGTAATCTCATAAAAATTATACTGAGATCGCACTGGTTAGGGGAATTATAAAACTGTTCTGTACCATTTTGTTGATGGATCTGTATGTAATTTTCAGAAGCAGACAATTTAGTAGCACATCTGTAATCTATATGTGTATATTTAGAAAGAGAAAACTGAGCTTTATTTTCTTTTAAGAGAAGAGTGTTTCTAAACCTGGCTTTTTTAGTGATGTGAAATTTTGAAATCTATTAAAAAAGCCACTTTATTAAATAAGTCATTTTATTTAGTGTCCATAACCTTTCTTCAGACTGCTGTGATGAATTTCTCAGTGTGGTAAACACTCAGATGCATTTATAATGCCCAGAGTAAGTGATACCATCATGTAGCTCATACCAATCAAATATTGTTTAAGGTATAATAAATCAGAACAAAATTACATGTCAGGTATTCAAAGGTTATGAGCAATAGAATTGTAGCACAAAGTCATTGACAAAAGGAGAAAATCAGTACTGCAATCATGATGCAATTATCCAGTTCTCGACTTCTTACATATGAAAAGTCGGTTGTAACAGTTTAATGAAACAGTGATAATAATTGTAAGCTCATATTTTTGTCTTCAGGTTTGGCTTTTCTGGGATGTTGCTGGGAGGGCAAAGGAACAAAATTAACAAGTGACCAGAAGCTGCCTTATGTTACTGTATCAGAAATGATCTGTCACAATATCTAAACCAATATAATTTAGTCAGAATAAAAACATCAGTGTGCAAAGTATAATAAAAGTAGCTCAATTATTTTCTTTCTTCATCTTGAGGTTTCTTAGTAGCATTTAAACCTAGGCAACTGACATGGGAATTTCCAATCAGAATCAGTTAACTTCTATAAAGTTTCTGATCTGGATCATCCTCCATAAAAGTTTCTCCCTTCTTCCAGCATTCCATTTCTCCTTTTCTCTTTCTCTTTGTAATTTCTTATTTTTTTCTTTTTCTTCCTCTGCCCCTCTACTACTTCCTCCCTGGGTAAGTCCACCAAGAGGACTTCTAAATTATTCGTACAGTAGCATATTTTTACTATTCCCATTTTCATGTAAAATTAGAAAGTGTATGCTTAGATTAATAGCATTAATTAGAGTAAAATCATTCACAAAACACAAATGTATTCTTCATGCAAATAAAAGAGGTAAGTACCTCTGATTACCATGCCATAATCAGAGAAAATTTAGCTCTCTCTCCAGCCCAAAGTATTTTCTTGATGAATTATGAGTCTCTTTGGTTATGTGGAGAGTTGGACCAAAACCAAAAAAAATACTGATGGTTCATTTTTATCCTATCTCCCTGAAGCTTAAGATAGGGCAAAATTCATTACTCCAAGATATTCTGATTTGTACCTTTATCTAAAATGTGTAAACTAATATCAATGAAGAAGAACCTGCAAATTAGTTCATCAGAGGTCTAGAGACCTATTATGTGGGAAAACACAAACGATTCTTGAAGTCATAAAAGCCTTTAAATGTAATGTAAATTTTTTGTAAATACTTTCTGGTTGATCTTGCAGTCTTTTGGCAGGCAAAATTCTCCTTGATGCCAATGGGAGTTTTGCCATTATTAGAGTTTCAAAAATGAAATCTACAAACACTCTAGTAGTCTAAAACATGGCCTTTTATTATCTCCATGAGAACTATATTCCTTATAAACTTAATAATAATGAATAAATTTGGTTTTGACTTGCAGTTCTGAGAAAAGTAATGCAGATATAAGACCATATCTAAATTTTATTGTTATAAGTAAGCAACTAAGTGCAATTATTGTGCCTTTCTGCCACATGCCTGCCCAGTTGCCTGCCAGTATCTGGGTGCATTTGATTCTGTGGGAACAATGGCCCTATACATATCTGATTGGGAATGTGGAACATCATGAAGGTAACTTAGATAATTTAACTTGCTAATACAATAACCATTTTTCTTTGTGTAAGGATAATACAGCTTCTGTGAAGTCTCTAGCCAGCCCTGTGTGATGCACAAAGACAGTCACAAGGACTTTTCTCTCCTATTATGACAGGCTGAGAGAGCTGGGGCTGTTCAAAAAAGGCTTCAGGGTACCTTTAGCAGTACCTAAAGGAGGCTGTAAGGAGGCTGAAGAGGGACTTTTGACAAGGGCGTGTAAGGATGTGACAAGGGGAATGGCCTTAAGTTAAACAGGGTAGGTTTAGATTAGGTATTGCGAAGAAATGCTTAACAATAACAGTGGTGAGCCACCGGAACATGTTGCCCAGATAGACTGTGGTCTCCTCACTCCTGGAGGTGTTCAAGACTAAGCTGGATGGGACTTTGAGTAACCTGGTCTAGTAGAAGGTGTCCCTGCAGGAGGCAGAGGCTTTAGAAACACATGATCTTTAAGGTCCCTTCCAACCTAAACCATTCTATGAATTTTGTTTAATATAAAAACTTGCCAAAAAACCTTGTCCTAAGCAGTCTCTTCAAACCAATGAGGCACAGGAAAACAACCACTGTCCTAGTTGGAATTTTATTGTCTATTCTGTTTAGATGTAATAAAAATTATTTTTTTTACAGTGTTAGTACAGCTATGCTTGTTAAAGCATAAGACATCAAACTGGGTAAAAAGCTAGTTAATGTAGTGTATAGTGATAAACATTTGAAGTACTCACAGTAACCATCCTATTGCACAGCAATCTCCCTGTGCCTCATTTTCTAGTCACTTCAAATACTATCATGCAGGATACTTCTCCAGACAGTCTCGTTTTTCAGTGCCATGTAGCTGCTGTGAAATGAGCCACTTCCCCTCAGAAATGAGTGGAAGGTTGTCAGAAGGCTGTTAGACACCTACCAGTGCTGTACACACTAGAATAAAAAAGGCAGTGCCATTATTGCAACCCAGCCTTTACAGAATGCAAAAGTGTAGCTTTCTGAACTATGTTCTGGTCAGTCCTATAACTCAGTGAGGATGGCTGGACCAGATTAGCTCTTGTAAAGTAAATTCCAAGAAAAAACCAAGTATATTAGAAACTATTCTTGTATCTCAAAAGGTGTTTCTTCCTAGACCAGATCCAAAGAAAAATTGCATTTTGGTTCTGACATAGCAAATTTTTTTCTTCTGGGTAATGTGCAGGAGGAAAAAAAATCCAAACACTAAAAGCTGTAGTTACTCATAGTGGAATATTAAAGATATCGATCATAATGTATGTCTGAATGTCTCAGAATTCTGGCCAAATGCTATTGTTTGATGATTATATATTATCAATAATATTACAATTCTATTATATTGAATCAATTTTTACTTGTATTAACAAATGAAAAATTAGTGCTGGTTTTTGCTCATTCAATCACTGCAATATGTTGATTCAGCATAATTTAAATTTGATACATTTCATCCTGCTTGTGTTGCAGACGAAAAAGTATGCATTACATACACAAATATTAAGTTACATTACATCCACAAATTAGTCAGGTATGCTGACACTCTCTGTGGAAAACTCACATTGATTTTGTCTGTGATTTCAAATGTGTTCTAAAAGTCAATGAGCAGTGAAAGGATAACACAAGTTATTTGAATCTCCAGAGTCCCTTTAATTGGTTGCTTCTTCCGGCTGACATCCATGGTTGTTCAACACACAGGATGCTGAAAACAAAACATTGACCAAAACTTTTCACATTAATTTCATAGTGGAACTGAATATGAGGTTGTCAGTTTCTTGGAATAAATCACTTCTCAAATGCAACTGTTTGCTGTAGAGGAGAAAGTAGGCAATCTGACATCAGGGGTACTGTGGTCCAGCAAAGTGGGTTTGTGCATTGTGCGTTGTTCAGAGTGAAGTGTCCTTCAGACCCATCAAAGGTCTGTTCTGATGCCTGCATTACTTGGAATTTTCCATTAAGATGAAATACTTGTAGTTTATGGTAGCATAATCAAAACAAGGTATCAAGTATATTTTAGAAATAACAGTTTGGGTGCCAAGTTCAGGTAAAAGGTGTTTGCTCAGCTCTGTCCAGAAGAACACTGAAAATACATCCCACTGCTCTGTTAGTGTTTCATATCTACTGTTCCTTCCCATCACCCTACCTAAAAAACTCCCCATGTGAATATTAAGCTGTGAAATCTTCAGATTCTCTGACTTATGGTAATGCTTTAGGAACTGTTTACTATGCAGTCCTAAGCTCTGATCCCAGAACTCTGCAATGAATTCCATTATTTCTAAGATATATGTATGTATTTATCTCTGTTCTAGCAAAAAAAAATTGCTAAAACGTTTGCAAATATTTCTCAAGTTCTGGAAGGAATATCTTTATTGATTTCACTTTCTTTTAATGACTATTCACAAGAAACACAAGTAGCTTAAACTAGCCTACTTCAGCAGAAATTCAATTCCCAGCCATAGAAAAGATGTTTTATCCATAAACCCCAAAAGAGGTAAGATAGACTTTAAAAGAGTTGTTTTACTTTCTCATTTGTATTCAAATCTTATTTGTTTAAATTATGTCACTGTAGTGCCTGATCTTTTAACTTTCAGTGAGCCTCTGTATATACAAATGCACACACAAACATCTTCCTAAAAAAATCTGTCTGAATGTATGTGTGTATGTATGTATTGAGGTCTGTGTGTACTTGAACATGGTTATACATATTGGTAAAATCATTTATGTTTATTTGTTTATACACCCATATGTGCATAAATATATAAATATTTTTACAGCTTGTTGAAAGCTGGTAGCGTGTCTTTGGTAAAGGAATGCTAAAGACATTGATTTTCCTCAGATCCAATTTCTTGACATCTACATTTAAAACTAGAAAGCCTGCAAAGTCACCTTGAAAAATATGCATTTCAGCAATGGAAATTTTCTGTCACATGAGAAAGGACCTAACATTTGGCATCTTGTGCTCTGTGAGGCTCCTCTCAGCTCATTTCTCCAGCCTGTTGACGTTCCTCTGGATGGCAGAACAGCCTTCTGACACATCAACCACTCTTCTGGGCATTGTTTGCTCAGGAAACTTGCTAAGGTGGGCTCTGCCCATCATTCAGATTATTAATGAAGATGTTAAGCAGTCTCAGACCCACAACTGATCCTGGGGTACACTCTTAGTGACTGGTCTCTTTGTCCCACTGTCCACTGCCCACAGGACTGAGCTATTCAGACTGTTTTCAACCTACCCTACTCTCTTCTCCTCCAGCCCATACATCAACAGTCTCTATTAGGAGCTTTTGTGACACAGTAGTCAAAGTTCTACTGATGTCAAGGTAGACAATATCCGCTTCTTTCCCCTCCTCTACCAAGTCTGAATCAACATGACTCAATCATGTTGACTGGTTCAGTACCCACAATCTACATACTTCACCATTTTTACTTATCTTTCAAAATAAAATAGAAAGTTTTAATTTAAAAATAGTTATTTCAAAACCCAGCATTTGAGCCTTTTTATCTCAAATACTTCCCTGATCTTCATCCCATGCGTATAAAGAGAAAAATGTGAAGAATAATATTTTTCCTCTACTTCTTTATCTAGCCTATAGGTTTTTTTATTGATTTGCTGGGTTTAGTTGTTTTCTTGGGTTTTTTTGTTTTATTTTGTTTCTTGGGCTGGGGAAGGAGGCTGGAGGGTACTTGCTTTTTCATGGGTATATAAAAGTTATACACATTTATATGAAGCTTAAAGGAAAGCTGCAGAAAAGCAATTACTCCTGCATTACTTACACAAATATATACGTGCACGACAGTAACTCTTCTTCACAGTTAGATGTCCAGATACTGTCAGATATTTCACATGATCTTTGTTCCATTGGTCAAGAGTTTCAGAGCCTCACTCGAATGTTATGCCTTGGGAGGTCAGGATCATGCAGGGAAAGACAATTTTTCTGCCAGTTAGTGCCAGTCCTGTAGAGAGTCTTAATACTAGAGGAGAATCCTTGATTTGGTCTCTGAATTTCATGAGGAGATAATAGACCACCGGGGTGATGTGCTCATCATGACCTCTGCTGCTAAGCAGATGAGCTAACACGGCCTATAGTACCTGGAGGCTTTTTTAGGTTGCTCTGTGCATGATTCAGGGCAGCAGCTTGAAGCTGGGTTTCCACTGCTAAGTGTAAACATCCTGCTGCATTATTCTATTTTTATTTTTTAAGGAATCTTTTAAGTTTGATAACTAAGTATTCAAAAGTTTTACATGACAAATAGGAAATGGAAGGCCTATAATACATCTTCTGGTTTAGTTTAGCCAGAAAATCAAAATGAAAATTTTTCAGTACATCCCAAATGTGTATCTCAATCTTCAAGATAAAATGGCAGTCACAGACCTAACAAGGACCTAACAAGGACCTAACAAGGATAAAAGGATCACATCATCTGCCCTTTTTATTATCCATATGGTAGATCACAATCAACACACTCTTAAGACAGTGAATGAAAAGTCAGGTTGTTGAAAGATGCCAATCCAAATAAATTTTTCCCAGAAACCAGCAAAAGTAAACATTAAACAGAAAGGTGTTCATAAGTCCTTTCCTATGTTTAGCTCTCTAATACATTTTTTCCAGCAAGCATCCTCTTCTATTCATGGTATGACTGGTGGAAAAAAATTGTTAGCAGTAGAAACAGTATTCACCTGTCCAGCTATAATTTAATCCATTAGACTCCTTTATAAACATGGAACAATCAAGTATTTTAAGAAGTAGTGCATTTCATCCTTAAATAGGTATATGAAATATGACAAATGAATTTTCATGGTGGCTTTTGTTAGGATTTTTTTTGATTTGAAATTTTAACATAATTCTTTTCAATTTAAAATTTTAACATAATTTTTTTCCCTGAACTTTCTTTGTTGCAAAAGAAAAAAGTGACTGAAAATTCATGGGTAGTGTTTAACCTAGCTAATCACTGTCTTCCTTCCTAAAGATGCCAGTCGGGGTGAGGAGTCTTCCTCTTTAACACAAGTTTTTTGGACAAACACCATCCAGTTTTGTCTACTCAATACACACACACACACTGTGTGCACTCATATTCTTAACAGGTGGTGTTATCCAGGCTATTGGCCAAGAGTGTATGTGCAGCCCTGCACTGATTTCATGCACTAATCATCACAGCCGTGGATTTTACAAGAAAGCCAGCATCTGCTGTATATTTGAAGCTGAATAGATTTTGCAGTAAACTTCGTCCATGGGAACCAGAATGTCTGTAATATGCTTCTTGGATCAGTCCCTGTAAGAATGAACACTCATGTATCATTAATTTCTGTATTTTAGAGAGATGGGTAGGTATGTTTTCCAGGTTGCTTTCTGGTCATGTGAAGATCTCTAAGAAGACCCAATTTGCTCTATGAATTTAGATACCTCCAAGATTGGTGACACTTGGGGCAGGATTTAATTTTTAATCATAATTTTGAAATTAGGAAGTTAGGCCTTGACTGAGACATGTATTTAAGACCGTAATTCTCAATGAAATCTTCCCTACATGGTTTTATTTATTCGGATTTAAAAGTAGCTGATCTAAATAGTGGTGAGCTCTGACTCTCTTTCTCTAAAGGACGACTGCAACAGGCAGGGCAGGACACCTCCGAGAGAGTGTCATTTGGGATGGATACCTCTACCAGTCGGACCTAGACTGCTTCACCCACAGCAGGGATGCTTAGCTCTGATAAATCAACGCTCCTCAGCTGCAAATTGAAACTGAACCAACACTACTTCTGGTTCCAGTGACAACATGCATTTTCAATGTGATAATAATAACACAGGAAATAGTTTTAACAAGCCAAAACTAGCCTTTCTGTATCTGTGGCACAAACATTCCACTTCAAGAAGTGTCTCTCCGTCTCTTTTTAAGGAGGTTTTCTCTTGTCTCCTAAGATCCTGCCAGTAGTCAGAATGACTGCAACTATGACAGTAGGGAAAAGGAAGGTATCATCCTCTCGTATAGAATCCATATGCTTTTTGATGAGGCTACCATGGAGAATTTCTTCAGTCTTTTTCTTCAGATTCCATTTCTGAAAGTTATAAAAGTTTTTAGTTATATTATTATAATTATTTTTTTAGAAAAAAATATTCTTTAAAGATTTAAATTGGCAAGTACTAACATATTTGCATTGTACTTCTGACCTTTCACTTATGAATGAATGCCTAACCAATCTGTCATTACCAAATTCTAAATATTGTTATTAGATTGCATCAGAAATATTCATATAGACCTCTTTTCTCTTTGAAAACATTTCAAACAAAAATCAAACTGCTTTCCAAAGTCATGTAAAGCTAAGCAACATTTTATTTTTGCACAAATCATACATGCATA
>VZRQ01010248.1:576465-588384 GCA_013397975.1 Machaerirhynchus nigripectus | reverse complement strand
CTGCCTGTCCGCAGGGGCTGCGGTTTGACAGCCGTGCCCCTGCACCCCCGCGCCGCCGGGCTGCACCTGGCAGCGGCAAGAAGGTGCGCAGAGGCCGTGGGGACGGACACCGGGAGCGGCCGTGGGGGCTGGCAGAGCTCGGCCCGCCCACCTGCCCTGCTCGGTCAGTGCCGCTGTATCCTGGAGCAGCGCTGTGCAGCGGGAGGGGACGTGGAAACCCGGA
This sequence comes from Machaerirhynchus nigripectus, assembly GCA_013397975.1. NCBI lineage: Eukaryota > Metazoa > Chordata > Aves > Passeriformes > Dicruridae > Machaerirhynchus > Machaerirhynchus nigripectus. The sequence continues at coordinate 588,161 of VZRQ01010248.1, read as the reverse complement.
CCTGCTCGGTCATACAAACACGTCGCCGAGGCTGCCCTGGGCTCCGGGGCATCCCGGACGTACAAACAGCCCGGCTATGCAAACATTCCGACCGCTCCCTCTCCGGGCCGCTGGCAACAGCTGCAGCAGCACGTTGAAGTCCCTGCACTGGTTCTGTTGCACAGGACCCCTTTCCCCCATGGTTCAGCATCACTACAGCAGTAACTCCGTGGTTTTTACTGCTTGGGTCCAGTCCTGTATTGTGCTGGCTCAGATGAGGAAGAGCCTCTCCCTGCTCAGGCTTTGCAGTCCCCCTCCCGATCCTGCACAGAGCAGCCAGGCCTGCGCTCAGCTCTGTTGTCCGTGTGGAAAGGGAACACACAGACACAGGCGGCAGCTCTACAATGCCTCGTTGCCCCTGCTCTGGAGGGAGCCATTCTGAGGGGTAATTGTTCATGGGACATGCTTGATGGCTGTCACATAAGGCTGAATGCTCTGCTTCTGTTGTTAAGCATGGCTGGGGCTGTGATTGCAGTGAAAATCAGCCATTTGTCTGATCTGGACCTCTCCTCCCCTCCCCTCCTCAAGTGGGGCTGGAGTCTACGAAGATTTGCTGACAAGCTCCTCCCTGCTTCATCTACTGCAGCTCTGCTGGGCACCCAGGCCTGATCTGCTGCTGACTCTCCTGTTCCCATTCCCATCATGGTGTCTTTGCTGGCAGTTGTGGCTCTAGAAGCTTGGCGTCTCCTCTGGCTCCCAGACAATGTGCTGTCCTGCTTGGTGGCTTGTCCCACCAACAAAGGGGAAACCATGCTGATCGAGGCTCCCCGAGGACCAGCCTCAGCCCTACTCTGCTGGAGTGGTGTCCCCAGCTACAGAGCTCACACACAAAGGAACCTTTTCTTGGATGCAGGGTAGCTTCCTAAGAGAAAAAGAAACTGAAGAATCATATGAGATTTTGAAGTTCTTTGAGAACAGGACAGAGAGAGCATAGGAAGAATGGCTACATTGATAAATTCCCCATTTCCTGACACGGGCCAGGGAAGGAGGGACCCCTGCAGTGGCAGCACTGAAGAGTGATGGGGGCTGGAGGTGGCAGACAGGCCAACTCAGCAGGCACATGGTAATGCAGAGCCGGCAAGGACAAGCTGCCTGTGCCACTAGGGCAAGATAAAACTGCAGAGGTTCAGCCTGAAGATGTTCTCTTCTATTAGCAAAATGCTCATTATCTATGTGCTACATCCCCCTCGGAGGAGCTGCCAAGAGCTGCACCTTTTTCCAGCTGTTACCTATGTGGTTAATTACTGGGGGCAAGGTGTGGCCCCAGCTGAAAATGGGGAGGCTGCGGAGTGGGGACAGGGCACAGCTGTGAGCTGGGAAATGCAGGGAGCTGGCTGGGAAAGGGATTTTAACTGAGCTGCTAAAATTCTTCCCCTTCCCCCCATCAACAGAAGGCAATTGAGGGTTCTGCTGTTAAGATAATATTTGTTTTGCTCTGGTGTATGAACAGTTGTGAGAGCTGCTTGTGGAACGCCGTGCAGGAGTTCAAGGAACTTAAAAGGTGAGTGAGCCGGTGTGTCTCATCTGACCCAAACAACTCAGGTCCTTCTGTGGGGAAAGCTCAGCGCTGCGGCGCGTTGCCCGCATAGCAGAGAGTTGAGCCTGGGGCTGGGACTTGGCGGCTCTGGTGACTGTGGTGTGCGAGGGCACAGGCGGGGCGGGCTGTGGGCACAGACGGCTCATGCAAAATGTGGCAGCAGTGAGGCCGTTCCTGCCGCGGGTGTTCGCAGGGAGCCTAGAGCCAGCTACTGTGGAGGGCTGATACACGGGGACAGCCTCGGCTTTTTCTCTCTGCCGGCTGCTAAGCACCTAGTATGTGCAAAGGAGCAGCGAAGCTGGCCTTGCCTGGTCTCCATGTCTGATACAGAAACACGTGCAAGGCACAGTTTGTAGGTCAAGGTAATCGCCCTTGTTAGGCTCACTTGAACGTGTCTTACACACGGATGTACCAGCGAGCAGGAGTGATAAAGGCAGTGGAGTAGATGGATTGCTACTGTCTGCATTACAAAGGGCTTTTATTTAACTATGCTCAATTTTCTTTTCCTGGGGCTGATTTCCTGGGCTGGTGCAGGGCTCGCCAGTGCCCACTGCCCCAAAGCAGCAGCAGGCAGCAAGGCACTGGGTGCCTGCACCCTGGGGACCTGCCCAGATGCCACCGTGGCATGGTTGGAGCAGAATCACGCAGATATCAAGCCCAAGCTCAGTACCGAGGTGCCGAAGGATCCCTCACGTGCCAACCAGCTTCCCAGGGGACTGTGGGTGGGTGAAGCCCCTCCCAGCTGGCTTGGCTCACACTTCATGCTTATTTTATTGTGGCTGTGGCACCTGGCAGAACTGCCTTCTATTTTTAAGATTCCCCTTGGAGCATGTGCATGGGGTATCTGCTGCCCCTGCAGATCTCATCAGGGTGTTGGTGAGGTTCAGCTGGTGGTAGACCACTGCCTCCCTCTGAGATGAAGGCATTGAGGAAGATCACAGGCCCAGAGACAGCCAAGGCCAGCCAGGACTGTGGTAATCCTCCTGGCTACACCACTCAGACCAGAGGCATCACACTAGGGTTTCCCCTTGCTGAGGCATCTCCTCGCACTGAGACCACGGACAGGGTGGGACAAGGTCAGTCCAGGCTGCTGGCTGGGAGTCAGCTGCATAGTCCAGGCTGCATAGTCAGGGAGCCAGCAGCCCCACTGAGGCCCCAGTGCTGCATCAGCCACCAGCAGCTCAGGGACCCAGGGCAGGAGTGGAGCAGATAGTGCTGGTGTGCCAGGTGCCTTCCCCCAGTGACACCAGGCCACATCCAGGCTGCAGGCATAGACTGAGCACCAGGAAAGTTCTGATGACCAGTGGGGGGCCCTAAGACTCACTGCCTGCCCCACTGGCAGCAGCACTCAAGGCCCCACTGGATGATCCCCGTTTGCTCCCAGAGGTGGGAGGTCTGGTGTGGGATTTGGGAAGGGAGAAGGGGGCAGAATAGAGCAGGAACCAGCTGGCTTTTCTTGCCATGCTTCCTCTTTCCGCTGCCTATGGCCATCCCTCCTGTCTGAGACCCAGACTGTGCTTTTAAGGGTGCTGGGTTTGCTTCTCTGTTAGCCTGCTCCAGCCCTGACTCGCTTCCTTTCCCACCGCTGTGCCACTAGGAATGCTGAAGGATGTCCTTCTGTGCGCTCCCATCCTGGTGCATGGCAAAGAGGGACTGCTGTACTTTGCTCTGTTTCCTTCAGCACGAGCAGTCTCAGTAACTCGTCAGGTCACCAACACAGGCTGAGGTTCAGGATATGCCGGTGCTTCCCTAATCACTGCTGCCCCCGCGGCTTCCTGAGGAGGAGCAAACCAACACTTATCAGCGATTGGGTTTGGTTTGTTTATTGTTGACTTTCATCTTGTGGGCTCTTGCCCAGGTTTGGTTTGTTTTTGCCTGAAGCATCTGGAACCCCTGAGAATTTCCGACCATGCAGGTAGTTGTCACGACATACAAGTCATGACAACCCATCCCTGCCCATTCAGGAGAGGGTCTTTGAAGGGCTGAAGTTTTTCACCAAGTAAGTTTCTACCACGTGCTTGGAGATCTGTCTAAGAATGCTTTCATTAATATTCAGGGGCTGCTGCCAAGCAGCCTGGAAGGCCAGCCCTCCTCCATCCAGGCGTGGGGAGGTGAAATGACTAGGTCTCTGATGGCATTGCCGAAAGTCTCTTGGAGAGGTGGGAGAGATGTTGGAGCACCTGCCATCCTCCAGTACATCCTCTCTATCCCATGAGGGGCAATAGTTTTTTGTCATGGTCAGGGAAAAAAAAAATCTCAAAGCCTTGTTGCTTTTCCACCTTGAATTACTATCAGCTTTGACAAGCTTTGTCTCTTGGTTCCCAGGATGCTGCCAGCTGAATCTAATGCTGTTGATTTGATAATATATCTAATCTGACTTTCTTGAAAATGCCCAGTATATCAGAGCTTCTGTTTTCCTACTTGAACCATCATCCCTCTTTGCCTTCTTTCTCTTTCCCAGCTGGGGCCAATCTGTCCGGGAAATAGTCCAATTAATTTCCATCTGATGGGAGCGGATCCCAGCTCCATTCCTTCCGTCTACTTCAGAGCTGAAATCAACCTAGGTCATTATTTTGAAATCCTTCATTTTTGTGCTCTGCATTTTTGCTGCAGCTTTTCACCCTCATCAGAGGCATTAGTGGAAACACCTCTAAATGTCTCTTTCTGAGGGGTCTTCTCAGAGCAACCAGCACACAGTTGGCATGACATGGATGATTGAGGTCCAAACAAGGTGTTCCCCATATTTTAGAACTTCCTGTGGTTTGAGGAGAAGAACCAATATCCCATGTTGGATAAAACTTAAACTAACAGGTCTGGGCCAGGCTTCAGTCTTTCCACAGGCATTCCCTAAGGGTTGGGGCACACAGCGCTTTCTAACCTGTGGCTCTCATGGCTGCCAGTCACCATGTGGGACAACCAGGTCTCTGTTACTCAGCAGCAGGTGGTTTAAGGACCTGTCTGCTTTTGCTCCTGAGGGGGTCCCCTGGATGGGCCCTGGACCTGGCATGTTGGTGAGGGCTCTGCCAGTGTGGGGGCCACCAGTGCTGCTCCCCTGTGCTCACTATGGGGAGGGACTTGCTGTTCTGCACCACCACCATCCTCCCACTTGCCATGGTGCCTACCTGGGGCTGCAGTTGCACCTCTGAAATGGGCACTGAGATGCTTCTAACTTTGTTGTGGTGACAAGAGAATCACAGATGAATTGTCCAGTTTATGGATCCCCCAGTTAATTAACTGTGATTGATAAGCCACTGCCAGAATGAACCACACTGCAGGCTTATCTGTGTAATCCCTGTTTGTGTGTTTAAAGACTGACAGGAGAGCCAAAAAAACCCCCAACAAAATCCAGACAAAAAGATAAGGGCTGAAGATTCAGGGTGGTGTCTTGAAAATTTAATTTAGTGGAGAAAATAACCATTCTAAAACCACACTATTAACTGCTGCCAGGTGACAGCCATTTGGCCTTCACTTGCTGTGGATGAATTCAGCCAAGTTCAGACTGCTCTGAAGTGTAGTGTGTGCCATGACCCAGGCCCTTCCCTGGGCTCTGGGTGCATAAAATCTGCATGATTGCTCTGCAATGGGGCTTGTCAGCAGGCACTGCAGCTGGGTTATGAATCACTTTAATTTGTCATGTGAGCTGGTTTCACACCAACATCTCTGGAGGGAAAATGCTGGAAAAGTGGGGGAGGGAGGAGAGGGAATGTCAGACACTACCCCCTCCTCCTCCCATCCCCCCCCCTCAGGTTTCTTGATGGAAATTATTTTCCCTCTCCACCAGCTAATGACTAGTCCTAATTTAATAAAATGGAGTGAAGTGGCCAATATAAAATGTATGTGTTTTGTGGCCACAAGTCATAGTCTGTAATGATGGGGGGTGTTATCAGTCACACAATCTGACATTTTGCCGAAAGGTCTCTTTTGTCTCTTCTCTGAAGTGTGAAAACAAGGGATGCTGTTTCTTGTGTTCTGTAAAGAAAAATGTGGTTTGCAGAACTTTAAGGAGCCAGTAGATGAAGGAAACCAAAGAAGGAAAGAAAAGTCAAGACCTCTTTCTTCAGGTAATTACACAAATACTGGACCTCTAGGGACACTTAATGGAAAACATTTTAGGAAGCACCTGAAAATCTGCCATGGAATTTCCCATCCTGGCCGTCTTATTGTCTCCTGGCATCCTTTATTGGGGGATTATTGAGAAAAAAAATCAAAGACTCAGATGATAATTTTGTTTTTCCTTTATTTCTTATTTACTTATTCAGTTGCTGTTAAGGACAATAAAAATGAAATTACTCACTCCTGACAGAATTCCCTCAACACTTAGGTAAAGTACAGAATTACACAAAATGTAGATTCCCACTGCATGTTATCCTAAGCAGCAAAAGCATGAACCAAACATAAGCCCGTCCATGGAGACAAATTATTCACCCACCCAAAGAATTACTCACTGTGGGCAAGTAGACTTTTACAAAGTTGATTTTTAAGTGTGCAGATGAATGTTACAGCTGGTAAGAATTCATGAGTCAATGAATCTGCAGCAAAGGAAAAGATAAGAGACAGAGATTTGTTTTTCCTAAGTGAAAAGGGTCCCATAGTGTGATGCTGGAAAATGAATGCCCTGGTATCTCTTCCTTTCTCAAATCAGAAAAGTGTTTGGTTGTCTGTTTTAGCTTTAAGCTCACAATAAGACCTCCTAAAATTAAAGAATTACTTGTTTTCTTCAATAGAATTGTCTCGTTAGACATCTTGAGAGACATCTGCTTCTTAGAGAAGGGCAGCGAGTGCAAAGGTACAATCCAAATGCCTTTTTCCAGCGCTCCTCAGCAGGCTGCTGCTCCTCTCTGGGTGTGCCCAGAGCCAGGGACCTGTGTGGCCACTGTACAGCTTGTCTGGTTTGTGGCTCTGGGGGCACCTGGCAACATCAGGGCTGAGAAACGAAATCCATCTCTTCCTGGTCTGGGCCAGCCAGCCAATACCTCAGCTCTGCCCAACAAATTGTTAATCTGGCCTTGCAACAAGCAGCTCCTCACAGCAGCATGCTGCAATCCTGGTAAACAACATATGTGAGGATGAGCTGGTGAAGCTGCCATAAAGACTTTTGCTTCTTCCAGATTCTGGCTCCCACACCACACACAGACCTGCTGTTTGAGCAAGCAGAGCCCACCTCTTGGCAGCTGGTAGGATCAGTCTTGATGGTTGTTGCTGCAGGGCTTTGCTGTATGGGTCAGCTGGGGCTTCCAAGTGTGAACCCTGGAGTAGGAGTCAGGTTCCCCTCCAAGGCAGCCAAGTTTTGTTTTGAACAATCAGCATGGCCCCTGCTGGGAATCCCATGAGGGGATGCTCTGCTTTATGTTGAATCCGCTTCCTTTGCTGAGAACCAAGTCCTGCATCCTACGTGGCTGGCAGGCAGTCAGGACATGCAGGGCCTGGCACGGATAGGACGTGGGTGTCCCTCTTGCGCCGTAATGCTGTGGGCAGTGCCCTGCAGCTCTGGGGGGCTTAACGAGCCCCTGCTCAGCCAACCCAGGCAAAACAGTGTGAAAACCATTGCTACCCACAGAAACCCTCTAAGGCTGGTGCTGGCTGGACCCAGTCGAAGAAGGGCCCTGTTCTGCCATGCGCACCTGCACCCGCCCCTGCCTATGATGCCCATGTTGACAAGAGACAGGTATGGATGAGAGACTGTCAGTGTAACTGGGGTGGAAGGGACCGTGCTTCACCTGGACACCACCTCAGCACAGGCTGAGCTTCCCATAGATCAGAACTGGAGCTGCATTTGAACTCATGAGCTGCACCTCCAGCCCTGACCAGTGTGAAGCTGGGATAACTGAGTGTTGAGTCCCCCCTAAGCCTCTAAGGAAAATAAAGCAACAGGGCACCAAGGAGGTCTGGGGAAAACTGGGAAACCTGCTGCTCTGGCATCCAGTGAAGGCCCAGGTGGTGAAAGAGCTTCTCTCCACCCACAGGGCCCAGGTCAAAGCCAGCACAGGCTACCAAAGATCCATGCCTTTATTGCCTTGTGATAAACCTCCTAGTCCAGAAAGTCCTGGCATTATTGTGTGTGTGAACTTTCACCAGAACCGAATCTGTCATTAACCCAGAAAGAAACCTTTTTGTGCTCACAATCTCTGTCTGCACAGCTCCTCTCTGGAGGCAAATCCCTCATGGTGAACACGTCAGCTGGCTGCGTGCTGCAGACAAGGTTATGACTGCATTACACATCCTGAGGAGGGCAAGGCTCTATATTACACTGGGAAAGGCTCATCTTTGAAAACAAAGAGGCTGAAGGAAAAAAGGCTGGTTTTTCATCAGAAAGTGGCTCAGGTCCCCATAAATCCCCCTCACCCTTGCTCAGACAGGGCTGGAGGCCAGCAGCATGGTGGCAGCAGAGCGTGCTGTGCCCCTGCGGTTCCTGTTACCGCTGTCTGCAGCGGAGCCTGGGACCACACCGGAGCATGTTTAGATTGAAGGACACTGGGGAAGTGACCTTGCCTTAGTCTTTCTGCTAAGCACCTAGCAGACTCCCAGTGTGCTAAATCATTAGTAAAAACAGTAATGACAGTCTGGCCTCCTCCATAAGCAGTGCCTACAATACAGATTAATAACAATAAAATAGGGCCTCAGTCCATGCTCATCCAAAAATACACTGAGGATTGCTAACCAGTCTATTTCCAAGGCCACTGTTATTTCTGAGTGCCCTGAAGTGCCTGAGTGAGCACTAGCTGATGTATCCAGCCTGATGATATGGGAGACTAACAACTGACTGCATCAGGGCAGGGTAACAGGCATGGCTGGAAATAACCTGGTAAGTGTGGTGATCAGGGAACAGCTCCTGTTCGGGCAATGATTTCTCAGTGTCCAAGTGCTTCTTGGCTCCTCCTCATCTTGCCTTGTGTTTCCCTGGTGAATGGCTCTTTGTTCAGAAATTCTGCTTCAGGTACAGCCCTGTTCTGGCCATCTCTGGGCTGGGACAGTGGAGACCAAGGGGACTGCTCCACTTTCTCCTACCTGTTACCTTCTTCTGTTGGATAACTACTCATGGCCTCTGAGAGGATGGGGAGAAGACAGGGACTGGACCCTTGCTCTGATGCAATACAACTGTCCAGTGGCCATTTTCCATCAGGACAGGTTTCTGGGATGGAAAGCAAGCGGCTAAAGAGATTCAAAACATGTCCGTAAGTGTTTGTGAATTCACTTTGTGGTCAGCTGCCAACCTGCTCTGCAATCATATAGAAATGACCCAAATTGAACATTGAGGGGCAGGGAGTAAAGGAAATGAGAAAAAGGGGGACTGGCCACCTGAGTCAGAGCAGAAACACCTTCTGATCCACTGCACTGCCAGGGCTCTCCAACAGCAGCTGTGGGGTGGTAACTCCTCTGCCAGGGTGCCCTGTAGGCCCTCTGTAGTGACTGAGCCCTGGGCTTTTCTCTGCGGGGCCATGTGGGGCAGAGGAGGGGCAGCTGCTCCATGCACCAGCATGTGCTGCCCGATCAGGCCTTCCCGATGCAGTCCGTGTCAGACACAAAGACATGAAGTGCATTGCTCCTCTCCCAGGTCCCTGCGGGTCCCTGCCACCAGGCATCGAGGTATCAGTGGTCCTGCATGCCTGTCCAGTGCCCAGCACCTCTGCTCCACCCTGCTGTGGGCTGCTGGTGCTGGGCCAAGAGCTGCTGAGTCAGACCTGGCCACCTCTGGCTGTGAGGGTGGACATCCTTCCAAATCTGCAGGGCACTCTATGGGTACCTCACAGATAACCCCTGCTAAATAAATAGGTGTTTATACTCTCTATATTAAAGTGATGAAATCCAGGGTTTTGACAGTGTTGAGTCAATATAACCTGAGTAATTGCATGAGTAACTCATGTTTCCCCTGAAGGGAAAGTGTTCTTGTGTAAATATATTTATCAATAATTAAGCAGTTTTGAGTTCCTGTGTGCACAGCCCCTCTCCCCCTGCCCCAGCTGAGAGGCTGGTATCCTCAAACCTGCACAGGAATCAGACAGGAAAGGATTTTGTCAGGGGGTGATGCTCTATGGCAAGAGGCTTGTGGTTTAATTTTGACCTTTTTCTCTTCCTGAACAAAAAATAATGTTGAAATCTGTGTATGAGATATTTAAAAACCTCTACTACTCCATTAGGAGCATTATCCTGAAATACTCACTGGAGCTTATAACAGCCTAGATAATAGGGGTGGGAAATAATTTCTGGAAAATATTCCCCTCAAAGCATCTTACCAGAAAATTGTTTCCTAACAGCAACAATAGCAATGAAATCTTTGTCAAATAATCCTGCAATACCACAAATATTTTGTCTTCAATTGTATCAGTGTACACAAATGCTTGGCATGGGCAATAGGAGTCAGAGCTGCTGGGGAATTCTTTCTGACAGAGCCAGTACTGGATACCTATGGGTAAGTCACACATTTTTCAATGTTCTTTGGCCTATTTTTTTTTATTCACTGTAATCTGGAACCTAATTTGATATGCCTTAAAAGGCTGATTTCACATGGAAGATCCTCTGCTATCAGGGTAAGCAGCCATAAGAAATCCTAAAATAGGCAGATTAAGGGTTTGGGATCATGGGGGTTTATTTCTATGCAATTAAAGACATGATCACATTTAAAAATTGCTAACTTGTAGTTTAAGAAAAAAAAGGCACTAACAACTGGGAGTCCCACATTTAAAAACAGCTAATAATTCTTAATTAAGGATATGATTAGCAGAGACAATGAGTTAGATAGCAAGAAAGCACAGCATTTAATTCAATGCAGATTTTCAGTGGACATGGCATGGCCAAGGCAGTTGTGCATTAATTAGTGCTCTGAAGAGGGTGAGGAGGACAGGAAGGGGAAAGGAAAATTGGCAGGTGTAGAAATGAGATTAGACAACAACAGAGGATTTTTCTCTCCAGAACAGAAGTCGTGTAGAATCCCCATCAGCCTCACTAACATGTTTTGTATAACTTAAGTTCCATGCCACAAGAACGGGCAGGGCACTAAGGCACAGCCTGCGGAGAGGGAGAGGGAGAGGGAGGACAGCTCTCCAGGGCTCATCTGTGCAGCATTTCCAGGCAGTTGTGACCAAACACCAGCCTCCATTTCCCACCCTTGTTTTAAAGGCTGCTAGCTATTTGTGGATGGTGAGATGTCTCCATGCTCAACCCTCACTGTTATGTTGATACAACTGCTGCAGCTGCACAGTGAGACCAAGCACTGACTTTCCTCCAGAGCACGGGTGCTCCAGCCAGGTCTCTGCTCTTGGTGGAAACTCAGGCTGGAGACAAGGATGCTGTGCCCACATCCCACAGCCACTCCTCATGCCTGTTAGCTCTGCCAATGTTTCAGCTTGAAGCAAGCACATAGTGCTGACCCTAGTATGTCATGAACCTGGTATCTGACATGTGCTGGAGCACACTCGTGTCCCCTCCTGCCTGGGGACCTGGGTGTGTTGCCCAGGAAGCCAAGCTCCTGGGTGACCTCTGGGGGTGCCCTGTGTCCCGATACTGAGGCAGGAGGCCAGCACTGGGCTGGGTAATTGCTCAGGGCTGTTTCATGAAGCCTGCAGGGACACGAGCTACATGGGCACAAAAGTATCTGCTGCAGGATGTGTGGCCCCTTCTGCCCCCGTCCCAGAATGGACCCTGGCTCTCCGTACTGCCTTGCCCAGGAGTGCTCCTCAGTCTCGGACGTGTCCCCTCACGACGAGGAGTCAATTAACACACGCGCAGAGGGGGAAGAAGGCAGCAGCGTGAACCCGCTCAGATGGAGCGATCCCATGGGATGGGGCGGTGGTTCAGGGGCTGTCCCCCACATCATCCCAGAGTGTCATTTGGGAAATCACTTCTTTGGGTCTTTCTTGTCTCCACAGTTAAAGAGGCGCCCGTTGGAGGGCAGAGGAGACGCGCAGGCCGGTCTGTGCTCCGCTTTGGACGAGTCGTGGGGCAGAGCCGCTCCAGGGGTGGGGCCGCGCCTCGCCTCCCGCCCGGTCCCCAGGGTGCGAGAGAGCAGGTATTGCGGGGGGGATGTGCGGGCTGCGGGGGGTTGCAAGGGGGCTCCGTTGGGGCCGTTCCGGCTCCCCGTGCTGTTCCGCAGCTGGGAAAAGTGCTTCTTCCCCCGCCCCTTCCC
>VZRQ01010248.1:462495-576292 GCA_013397975.1 Machaerirhynchus nigripectus | reverse complement strand
GCCCCGCGCCCGCCCCTCCCGCGCCCGGCGACGGGCACATGCACTGTGCGGCGCGGCGGCGGGATGGCTCCGGCTCCGGTCCCGGCTCCGGCAGCAGGCGCTGAGCCGCGGCGCCCGGCGCTGCTGCCGCTGCTGCTGTTGCGGCTGCTGCCGCTGCTACTGCCCGGTCGAGCTGCCGGCCTGCAGGTGCAGCGCAAGTTCCTCTCGCCCACCCTCACCAACAACTTCGCGCTGGACGGCCCCGGCTCCCGCGTTTACCTGGCGGCCGTCAACCGGCTGTTCCAGCTGTCGGGGGGCGAGCTGGCGCTGGAGGCGGAGGCGGCGGTAGGGCCGGTGCTGGACAGCCCGCTGTGCCACGCACCGCAGCTGCCGCAGGCCTCCTGTGAACACCCCAGGGTGCTCACCAACAACTACAACAAGATCCTGCAGCCCGACCCGGAGCAGGGCGTCCTTGTCGTCTGCGGCTCCATCTACCAGGGCCTCTGCCAGCTGCGCAGCATGGCCAACATCTCGGCAGTGGCCGTACGCTTTCCGCCGGGCGGCAGCGACTCGGTCACTGTCTTCCCTAGCATGCTGAACGTGGCGGCCAACCACCCCAACGCCTCCACCGTGGGGCTGGTGCTGCGCCGCGGCGGCGGCGGCGGGGCGCGGCTGCTGGTGGCCGCCACCTACACCGGCTTCGGCAGCCCCTTCTTCCCCCGCAACCGCAGCCTGGAAGACCACCGCTTCGAGAACACGCCCGAGATCGCCATCCGCGCCCTCAACGCCCGCGGCGACCTGGCCAAGCTTTTCACCTTCGACATCAACCCCTCCGACGACAACATCCTCAAGATCAAGCAGGGCGACAAGGCGCGGCACAAGCTCAGCTTCGTCCGCGCCTTCTTGCAGCACGGGGCCGCGCCGCCCGCCCGCCGCCCGTACGCCTACCTGGCGCTCAACAGTGAGGCCAACGCGGGCGACAAGGAGAGCCCGGCGCACAGCTTGCTGGCCCGCATCTGCCTGGGTGAGCCGGCCGAGGCCACCCTCAACGGCAGCGGCGAGACCAAGAAGCTGACCGAGTCCTACATCCAGCTGGGGCTGCGCTGCGGCGGCGCCGCCGACGCCTTCACCCGCCTCGTCTCCGTCTTCCCGGCGCGGGCAGCTTGGCGCAGCCCCGCTGCTTCTCACGCCCTGTCCCCGGCCCCGCCGCCCCCCGAGGAGCTGCTCTTCGGCGTCTTCGAGCGGGCCGGAGCCGGCGGCGGTCGGGGGCGGCCGCAGTCCGCGCTCTGCGTCTTCCGCTTCGCCGAGATCGAGGAGACGATCCGAGCCGCCCGCAACTCCTGTTTCGTCAGCCCGGCCGCCGGCATGGTTACCGTGCTGGACAGCGTGGTGCAGGGCACCGGCCCGGCCTGCGAGAAGAGGAATATACAGGTACGGCGGGCGGCAGGCACCTGCCGGGGCGAGGGGGCGTGGGGAGTCCGTGGTCGGCGGGGGACAGGGATCCCTTCCCGTCGTGGCCCGTCCCGCGGCCGCTGCTCTCGCCACCTCTCCCGAGCTGGAGCGCGTCCCCCGCTTCCCCCGGGCGGGCGGCTGAGCCCCACACCCCGCTCCCCTCCCTGCTGTCTCCGGAGACCCTCCCGCCCGGCCGGGGACAGCATCGTTCCCCTAACCTGGTCGCCGGTGCCCCACTTCTCGTGGCTGCCCTGCGCGGCCGGATGTCTGTGGTCATCGCCAGCCCCACGTCCCGTACCGCGGCGCACAGCCCTGACAGGGACCGCGCACAGGCTGCCTTGGCTCCCCGCGTTCGTGGCAGAAGTTTGCCATTGTCACAATTTGTTACTGAGTGGCCGTAAATGTTAGCGCAAGACAGAGTCGCCTGTTTCCCTTTTCACTAAAAATCTACGATGCTTGGGGAAAAAAGGGAGAGAAAAGGGCTACTTTAACGCTGCATTTTTCCCTTCCTCTGGGACGGGTACACAGCTCGGCTGCATCAAAGATTGTGAAAACATCTGTTTGATTTCAGAGGCGAGATAGAACATTTGGGCTTGGGCTTCCCTGTGCAATGCCAGTGGCAAAGAGAGAAAGGTTTCCCATGGTAACCGGAGTGTTTAGTGTGGCATCTCCACTCTGTGGTAAAATATGTAGTCTTAATGCACTTGGTTCATAGACCTACTCTAGCAAAGTTGAACAGTTTTTCCCTGGTGGCAAAGTACAAGCTGCCTGACAGCCAGGAAATTTAGTAGTTGGAGCTAATTCCACAAAGACTGGGTGTGTTAAACACTGGGAGCTCAGTCCTGACATTTTGGCATGGTCACAGCTCTCAGAGGACTTACTGGGAGTCAGGAATCCTAGAGGATGTGAAGGCACCCACAGGTCTTGTTGGCTGTGGCTGGTGCTCAGCATCCTTGCGGAGCAGCCCCGGGTGGGATTGAACTGTCTCTGCCAAGGCGGGGCAAGCGGGAGCATTGGGGCTGGGGCTGTTGGAGGTGCTTGGGAAGTGAACAGCCTGTAACTGGAATACAGTGGCAGAAGCACCCATCACCCTTGAGCTTCCCCAGGGCTCCAGGACTACTGTGGAGCTACTGGTTTTTCTAACTTTTATTCAGTAAAGAAAATAATCATGACTAACACCAGTCTGTTGATGTTGAAAGTATCAAGTGTAAGGTACTGTATCCAGTAAGGTATTTAGACAGCTAATTCACAAGTGACTGAAGGGAGACCAGGCACAGATGAAATTTCACTCCATCTTTGGTCCTGGCCTGTCACACTGTTCCACCGTAAAGTGTGTTCCTGGTAGCACCTTCCTCTCCAAGTACTACCTGGCTAGGCAGGGAGGGTGACCAGGAGCCTGTTGTCACTGATGCCATAAAGGCTGAGAAGGATGCCGTGTTCTCGAAGGGATGAGCATCGGGGGATGTGAGGGTCAGGGGAATGAGCTAGAATAATTGAGCAGTGCCAATCCATTGGGAGTCATTGGGAAACCTCTGTATTTGCAACTGTGGCGAGATCAGGCTGCAAGAAAACTTTTTCATGTGGCGAGAGCAGCAAGACTGGTGGTGATATAAGATGGATGGGGAGACTGGGTTCCAGTACCAACTGACATTCCTGCTGTGTCACTGGCCTTGAACCAGTTGTTTAACCCGAGGTACCTCAGTTTCCCACATACTCCCGTATTTATTGTTATTCAGAAACCCAACTCATGTAGTGTCAGATTGCATTTGTAAAGCTGCTTTGAGATCCTTTGATGTCAAGTACAGCAGGATATAAATGAAGCATAACATTAATATTCGTTCATGCCTAATATTTCTACACTTCCCACTTACTTGAAGCATATTCCTCTAAAACTGCTGACCGAGCCTGCTGGGAAGCCATCCTGCTAGTCAAGAGAGCTTTTCTTTTTTTTTTTTTTTGGCTTTTACTTAATCATTAGAATTGCCAACAAGTTAACAAGCTGTTTTTATTTTCAAGCCCCAGAGTGGCACTGTCAAGAGAAAAGTTGTAATAGTGTGTTTCTTTGAGCTGCAAAAACCTAACATCAATTTCCACCTTCAAGACAGTGAAATACTTTAATATGTTTTGTGTCCCAGACCTGGAAATGCAGCAGGAAAATGTATTAAAGCCGCAGCTGGTCTGGCAGACCAGATCAGTATCTGTCTTCCCATTGTGAGCTCCACTTCTCCTCCTCTTAGTGGGTTTCCAGTTTTCCCACTGCCTGTGCGTCACTGATAGGGGCTCTGGTGTTAGTAAGTGTGGCTCATTAGTTGTTCCTGAGGACCAGGTACTTGGGTTTTAATCTCCCTTTGGAAGAAAAAAAGCCCTGATATTGGCCTGATTCATTCCAAGTGTGTGTTCAGCTGAAGTAGTCAGTTGTTACAAGTCTGGACCATGGGCTGTTAGGTGTAATGCAGTGTGAAAGGAAAATCATTGACCCCTTGTGTGCTCTCCAGTCTAATTGAATGCTCCTCTCCAGCAGCGCTTGCTTTGACTCAGCCAGGGAGCTCCAGCACTCACCCACCAGTGAGGGGTTTTGGGAGTGGGCACTCAACACACCCGCCCTCCCCGTCAGTCCCCACGGCATTTCTGCTCAGCGCTGACTGATGTAGGGCAGGCTTCTCCCCACTCAGTGCTGTGCTGTGACGTCTGAGGGAGGCTGGCACAGAACGAGGGGCTTTGTCCCTGTACAGGTCGATGTGGTGGCAGCCACTTGTTTGGCTCCCACTCTGACTGTGTGGGGTTGGCCACACAGGGGGCTGTGGAGGGTGGGTGAGGCAGGTGGATCTGCCAGCTGGCCTGTTGGCCTGCATTCCCCAGGTTGGGCAAGGGGAGCCACCAGCTTGGCCTGGAAACGGCCCCTCTCTTTGATGGAAACGCTTACTTGTAATTAAGCACATGCTTAATAGCTTTGTGTGAGACGAGGAGAAAATGTGCAGAGGAGGATGGTCTAGGTCAGGAGTGGGGGCTGTTGGTGCTTCTCAATGAGTGCTGCTGAAAAGTCACGTACGGAGGAGATGAATTCACAGCGGCAGCTCGGGAGAAGGAGGATGTGTGAGGGAAGGCTTTAGGTTGGTTGGGTTCTTGCACCGACAGTGAGTGGGTGAGTTCTAGGATTGCTTCCCCTCAACAGAAATAGTTTTTTAAAATGAATTTTGTGTCAAATGCAGCTAAATTGGAATATTTGCATGGAACTACTGCGGTGTTTTGCCCACTCAAAGCCCGTGTGGAATTTGGACTCGAGCCCCCAGAAGGGAAGAGGAGTAGGAGCTCTCTGGAGCAAACTGCCTGTAACAGTATTTGCAGCAGTGCGCTGATAGAGCTTATCAAATTCTTGGGACACTGTGTGGGTTTGTAGCTCATATTTGAGCTATTCCTCCCCAGGAGGATCATGGCCCTGTGGGTTTGAAGGTTATGCTGGCTGCATGGCTGGAGCGTGGCACAGCTGTGGGATGCTGAGGCCATTATGGAAGGAAAGCAGGCAAGAGCCCATCCCCAGCTTCCGGCTGGCTCGAGAGCCGTGGCCATGTGGGGCATCCCAGGAGTGTCTCCCTTGGTGCCACTGAAAACAAAGGTCTGTCTGGCTGTCCTTTGGTCACGCTGCATCACAGCCACGTCCGAACGTAGCAAAGCCCCTACAGTGTCCTCTTGCCACTGCCCTATCTCTCAATGGGTATTTTGGCAGGGGGCATGGCCAGGCACCTTTGTGTGCACACTTTGCTGTGATGAGCAAGCTCATTTGAGGAAAAGCTGACCTGGAAACCCCATCCCATGCTCACAGCTGCACCAAACTCAGTGTCTTCTGTGGTTTCTACATGAGCCCCATGGTCTCCTAAAAACTCCTGGAGAGTTACAGAAAGCAGACTTACATTCATTAGGCCTAGATTTGCTGGCTGGGGAATTTGCTGGCTACATCTCTCTTGGGAAATGTTTTGGGGTCTGCAACTGAAAAAAGGCTGCAAATTCAGTTTGTTTCCTCTGCTGAAACCATAGGCATAGTGGCATGGGATAATGAAATGTTTCAGCATTAATTCTCAAGTTTCTGGCTCTTGTGGCTTTGTGTCAGATCCTGCATGGTCACTGAACACTGTGTTTGGGGGTGTAATGATGAGATACCCACCAGTGAGCTGTACTATAATGGGTTGTTAAATAAAATGTACTCCTTGGGTAGACTATATAAAGAGTCTCTGTATATATGTGTGCCTGGGCATGGAAATGTGGTTTAAAACCAGTCAGAAACTGTTCCCAAAGAAAAAAATCTCATATACACGTGGGAATATGACAAAGCATCTACTTACTGTCCAAATATACTGTGGCATCTCCATGGGACTAGGTTTTATAGGAGCTGAATTACTTTGAAGTGCTGGTTTATACTAATTTAGAAATTCCAAACATGAAACTAAATGTGCTCTAACCCTACATCTACTCAAATAAATCCAGAGGATTAGCCACAGAAAGGAAACTGGGAATTTACACTTAATTTGTTCATTAAAAATGAGGCAGGAGTTCTTGTAGCAAGCCTAATTTCTGCGTTTTGCAGTGTGGGCTGTTTAGAGTTGCTGGCATCACCCCAAAGTGTCACTGCCCAGGTACTGTAGAGCTGCACCATGGTTGTTGTCACCATCGTGTTTTGCTCTGGGATGTGGTGTTACAGACAGTGGGAGGTCGCTGTCCCTCCAGCTGCCCTGCAAGGGCTGGCTGCCCGTGGAGGGGCTGGTGGGACCCAGGATGCCCCAACGAGAGGTTTAAGCCACAGCCTGAGCTTTCCCTGGCTTTGGACCCAGCCCAGAGCACTGTCTACCCGTTCTGTCTCTCACCTGGTACTAGTGAGTTGTGGTCAGCTGTTGGTTGGGTTTCCTTGGGAATTTATGTGAAAATCTAACCTGCTGCTGCAGTCAAGGTGCACACAGGCAGCTGTGGGCTGTCTGTTGGGAGCTGTGTGAACACCATCCTTCCTGGGACGGCAGGCTCAGCTCTGTGGGCTGCCAGTGCCTGGGGGCTCTCCCACTGCCAGGGCTGGCATGGCCCTCGTGTGCCGTGCCAAGCAGGGGAGTCTGCTGAGGAGCAGGTTGGTGCCCCCGAGCTGAAGGTAGGTGGTGGGAATGCTTTCCTGGGGGCCCCAGGGCTCATCCCTGCTTTGCATCTCAAGCTCAAACAGGTCCCAAATTGCAAAGGGAAATTCGGTCACAGTGGCAGAAGTTTCTGTGCCTGGAAACAGGAAGTTGTGCCGCTTTAGGGAACAGAAATTGGCTCCTGATTGTGGCACGGTGCTTCCTGCTCTGGGAGCCCAGTGCTGCTGGTTGGTGTTGGCTGGGCAGGCAAAGTGTGTACTGGTCCCTCGGCAGGGCAGGGGGGTCATGGGCATGCTGCCGGTTTCTGGAGAGCTCTGCCAACAGCTGGCTGTACTGACCTAGTCATTCCTCGTACCTGGATGCTGAGACTGAGCTCATCAGATCCCCTGTAACTAAATAACAGTTTAGGCGGAAAACAGGAAAAGGGTCATTTTGGCAAAAGCCAAGGGTTTTCCAGGGCAGGTGTTTCACTCCCCCATGTGAATGTGAGCCCCAGGAGCCGCAGTGGATGCAGGCTCAGATGCAGGATCTCGGAGGATGGAAATGAAGGGATTTACTATCTCTTTTCTGATGTTTCAAAGTCTCGTTTACAGTGATTGAGTGAGAAGATTGTTGGGGCTGAGGGCACCCGGAGAAGTGAATAAGGCACCGTGAGATGTGTACGGGTGCCCAGGGATGCTGTAAAAACACCTTACTATGCCTTGTAAATCCCAACAAGTGTCTGTTCAGCTGCACTGTTGTGACACCCTGATGTCCTCTCCCAGCAAGAGGCTGGAAGCATAGTAAGTCTGAGCCCCTGGCTGTGGTAATTTAATGCAAGCACCGGGCAAGCTGGAACTGGTGGTGGTTGGAAACAATCAGTGTTAACCACCTGAGTGTCACCACACGCTACCTACAGCAGCGCAGCTGTGCCTCCCCACCAGGCTTGTGCACGGCATGGACCGTGCCTGCCAGAGGCTCCCAGCTGCAGGGGCTGAGCCCCTCAGCTGCATCAGCAAGGAGGGATGGATGGGGCATGTGGCTGCTCCTCTGTGCTGGGAATGGGATGGCTGGGGGTGTGACTGCTCCTCTGTACCAGGCATGGGATGGATGGGGGTTGGCATTCTTGACTGGAGGAACAAAAATGGCTCCAGGGGCAGGTGGCTGTTGCTTGGTGGCATTGTCCCCAGTGCCCTGCCCCAGGGCAGCGTTGCTACAACCCCATGTACTTGAGGTCCCTTTGGCATGGTGAGACCTGGGTACAGTACAGCTCCTGTGTCAGGGCAGCATTGCTGTTCTTGCTTCCTGGTGGGGAGGTGGGTGCTCAGGTCCCCCGATCAGTGTCTCTGATCAGAAGAGTGGCAGTGTCAGGGTTTGAATTGAGGTCCCAAGTGCTTCTGTGTGACTGTCCCCAGCACACGTCCCTGGGGGCACAGTGTGGCAGAAGACCAACAGCAATGTCTGCAGGAGGGATCCGCTTTGCTATTTCTTTTTTTTGGTTTGGTTGGATGATTTCGGTTGTTTTTTTAGGTTTTGATTCCTGTTGGGTTGGTAAAGAAATTATTTTAAGTCATTATTTTCAAGTTGGGCTGTAACACCTTGCAGCATGTGGAGGAGGTGGCAGGCTACCTACAGCAACTCCCACTTTGAGAGGCCAGTAGAATTTATTGACGTTTTTGAGCAGAGGGAGCAGTACTAATTCCTAACATCTGGAGAGCAGCTCTGCTGGCAGCTGCTGTTCCGAGAGAGCGAGGCTGCATGGGCATGGGACAGCTCACGCCCAGGAAGGTCCAGATCGAACAGGGCCCTTGTCAGATGTGATGTGCTGGTGAGCAGGGTGGATAGCAAAGCCCATGATGATCTTGCCTTGATACCTGCTGAGTGTCAGTGGGGCTTGTCCAGCAGAGAGTGCACGCTGGCTCCTTGCGCAGGGCTGTGGGAGTTGGGACGAGGATGTCTCCGAGGAGCGGGGATGTGGTGGCTGCAGCATCCTGCAGTAACAGGGCTGTAGCAGTGATGGCACACGGTCTGATCTGCTTTTGCCAATCGCTGTGCCTTCTTCTCCCGTTTATCAGACCTGTGGATAAGCACAGCCTTGCAAGGTGGGACAAGAGATTCCTCAGCATGGGCTTTTTCTCCAGTGGGCAACATGATAGGGATTAACTTGGATAGTCGAGCTCTTTTCCCTGTTAGGGAGTTTGTTCTGCTGTGCCCTTCCTCTGAAGGCAACATGGCCAAAGCCACAATCATGGGTTTGCTGCCATGCTCCTGAGAGTGCTGCTGTCAGAGCTGTGGAGCTCTGGCAGGGTGGTTGAGCCCAGGCACAAACCCCAGTGTAAGTCCCAGTCTCCAGTGAAGCTGCAGGCTCATGTTTGCATCTGCAGCCATGGAACCCGGCCGATGCTGTGTGAGCTACTGGAGTAAGGCTGCCTATTTTTGGGCCCGGACCACTGGAGGGTTGTTGCTGTGAAAAGATGTCTGCAGGTTATGTATTGTAAGTGGAACTGGAATAAAAATCTTCCAATTCTAACCCAGAAGCAAAATTGCCTGAAAGTTTGGATTTTGAAAACGTACCTCTATTATTTGATGGAAATTTGGAACTTGCCT
Organism: Machaerirhynchus nigripectus; assembly: GCA_013397975.1. Classification (NCBI taxonomy): domain Eukaryota; kingdom Metazoa; phylum Chordata; class Aves; order Passeriformes; family Dicruridae; genus Machaerirhynchus; species Machaerirhynchus nigripectus. Next base: position 567,164 of record VZRQ01010248.1, on the reverse strand, counting down.
TTCGATTTCTGTCTCATCTCTGTTTAAGGTATTTTGCAGCTGTGTACAACTCCCTTCTGGAGCAGGAGCCCTTTGGTTATTTAGTTTTCATCCACCATCTGCTGCCCGCTGCCAACATCCAGCAGGCTGTGAGCTGCTTGTGGCCACGCGCCATCCCTGGTGGGTCACCTAATTAAAAGGGGCAATTGAAAACCTGGCGTGTTCCCGAACATGTGCGTGGAGTGACCATTTTATGAGGGGAAATTTTACAGTATGATGATAGCACTCGGTGAAGAAGGGGAGAGGTGAAAGATGAGGGAGTTTAGTGGAATATAATTCCAAACTTGTTTGGCTGGCGAGTCCCTGTCATCCTTCAGTCTGTCTCATAGACCTAGGCTTTGTGGTTCAGAGGCACCAGGACTGGTGTGCTGTGGTGTATGGTTTCCCAAGGTTGGGAACTGCCTTGTGCAGGACGGGGGCTCAGGTTGGGCTTTTGGCAGTCAGTGTAGCACGTCATTAAATGGGGAGGAAACTGGGGCTAAATGTCTGCTTGGAGGGACAGAAATCTGTCTGGAGAGCAGATACAGGTGACATCTGGTTTGATGTGTACGGGCCTCTGGAACGAGGTAAGGGGTAAAGGACTGGGATGGGTGTTCCCCATGCATCCCTCCTGGGTTTCCCAGCCAGGACACTGCTCTGGTCAGCATGGTGGCAGCCTTGGTGCTGGGGCTGTTTGTAGAACTGCAACTTGGCTACACTCATGTAAGCTGCTGGAAAAAGATGTCAAGTTTTGGGAGGAGCTGGGGTTGCAATGTTACATCCCTGGGATCTCCTAACTGTAGTGTCCTTTCCTGTTGAGGTTTGGTATCACAGCAAGCTCAGTGGGTCTTTCCAAAATGCTTTGGAAACAGCAGTTTCAACAAATCTTGAGGACAAAATATAAAATGATAGAGAAAAAGAAGGCCTTACATGCTTTAACCAAATCAGAACAATGCTCAGTTGCTGAATCCAGCAGGACCACTGATTCGTATCAACTTTTGAAATTACTCAAGTTATATAATTTTTATGATCCTAATTTCCTAATTGGGAAGAGAATGGGTAGGGAGTGAGGACCTCCAGAGATGAAACTGAGGAGATGTCAACAGGCACAGTGCTTTCAGAGTGATGCCTGGAGAACACTTTTGCTTTGTTCAGGTGCTGCCTGCGAGAGGAGACAGGGTGTGAGCCAAAGGCCAGAGGAGCCTGGCTCACACATTCATCCTTTGCACTTCCATAACCGTCTGATTAATGTCTTTACTTGAATTTCTTCTGTCCCCAGAATGAGGGCAGGGGCTAGAGGGGAGGAAGGGTGCGCTGGTGATCCGGGGAAGTGGTGTTTCTCCTGTAGACTACATTTGCATGGCTTGGTTGCTTCTACATTTGGAGTGCTCAGTTAATGAGCAGAAAGGGTTTTATTAACCTTGCCATGACAAGCTTCTTCAGTGGGCTGCGTGCTCGACCAAGTGGTGGTGTTTTGTTTTCCGGACTCTGGTGCTGAAGCTGTGGAGCAGGCGATGCACGGGGGGTACCCAGAGGGGGACAGCACTGCGGCACAGCATTGCTTCTCAAAGGCAGGTTTTACTTAGGATGCGTAAAAGAAGAGTAGAGTTCTGCTCATTATCCCGAGGCTTAATTGATTCAGCAGAACTAATGAGGAAAATACAGGAAAACATTTACTATAAACTATTGCTAAATGAAATAGATTTGAACTGACACATGCAAAAGACCAGTTGTGTTAGGTAAGAAGTTGTTATTCTGATGGATGCTTTTTTCAGCCCTGACTTGCACAGATATGCCTTCAGAGCACTTTGAGCATGTGAAGTGCTAAGTGTTAGTACTAGCAATAATAAAATAGTAACGACCAAAGATCGAGGAGCCAAACTCATGGTTCTCCTGGGACTCTTCCCTGTGGAAGAGATTTGAATAGTCTGAGGTTGGTTACTGAAGCCAAAGCTTAACATAAATGAGAAACACAGGTTGAGTGGTGGAGGGGGCTCTCCCAAGGAAGGAACAGCTAAGACAGTACAGCCTAAATAAACCAAGCATCTTACTCTGAGCAGTTTCGAAGGGGGAGGTGTCTGTTGGGCTTCTGAGCAGGAGTGGGTGTCCTTGAGATGAGGCACGCTCAGCTGATCTGCTCAGCCCCTTGTCCCCAGGGAGTGGGAAGAGGAGCCGAGTTTCCAACAGGGGTGAATTTAAAGGACATGCAAGCTCTTGCTGCTCAAACACGTGCTGTTCCAACTGTGACAACCCCTCTGGAGCCTGTTTGTTAATCCCTCTGCTTGCCCATTCCTGGTGGATTTGATTGTATAATCTGAAGTATTGTATTTAATGCAGGATGAAGGCTAATATAATAAGCTTGACCAGTCTTCCTGGTGGCATGAAGGATATGCAATTATAGTTTAAAAAGTGCTATTTTTTCATGTTTCTCCGCTTTGAGCAGTTCCCCATGCTGTTGCACTTGCTGCTTCAGTGCCCTGCTGGGGGAAGCACTGGTGGGTGCCAGACCCCCGACTTGTGTGGAGCAAGGAAGGGGGACCCATGCTGGGGCTGCCAGGGCTGGGGAGGGTGTTTTGGAGGAGGGCTGTGCAGGTCCTGCCAGTTACCTGTCCACATTGCCTTCAGCTTTCTTTTCCAGTTGGGGTCAGCATGACAGGGTTGAGGCTGATGGAGTGATGATGGCCACGAGCTGGGCCAGTTGTGGCTGGAGGAGGGAGCAGAGGAGACTTAGGGGGGAATAACACTGCTGGAGCTAAGGCTGGAGCCTCTGAGGACTCACAGCAGCAGGTGGTTGGATAGCAATAGGGAGCCGTGGTTGTTCAAACTGTTGTCAGGCTTTGGCCTCACTGTAGCAGACTGGCTGTGCCTGCAGCCCAGCAGTGCCCCGCTCCTGTCCCGGTCTCTGTGTCCTCCTGCTGAGGTGGGTTCTGGCAGGCAGCAGCCGAGTGGGCGTACATGCTGTCTGCGCAGGGCTGCCTCTGCCAGAGCAGCAGATGGAGCTTGGGTTTCACCCTCTGAGATGATCTGAGACACCGAGAGCCTCTTCGAGCATTCAAACCCTCGCACCTCTGGTGGTTTGAGGCCTGCGGCTGTGGTGGAGGTGAGCAGGGCTGCGGCTGCTGAGTTGCAGTGGTTTGGCCTGACCCAGCCATGCCTTTCCCCAGCCAGCATCCTGTGCTTGCTGTGCCCTCCCTTCTAGCAGTCCTCTGTGCCCTTCCTTACCCCAGCCACTAGTCTCATGTGAGGCTACCAAGAGTGAAATTTAGGAGCTGGAAGGAAAGAAAAGTTTGGAGTCAAGAGTAGAGAGAGGGAAGAATGAGTTTTCTAAGAGTGATATCTCCCTGCAGGGACACAGTCCAGGTTGCCGCTGGGAGCAGAGGGATGTTGGGATAGACCATTACTGGTGTCACGTCAGTGGCTCGCAGAGTACCCTAGCCCAGGGCTGGCATTGCACACAGCAAAACCACTGCATCCTCACTTGAGGAACTTGTAGTCTAACCAAACAGTGAAACCAGAGTGCAAGTCTCCTTTTAAGCCTTTTTTTTTTTTTTTTAAGAATGTCTACTGTGCTGCAGGGGTCCTGTGCTGTTGGTAATTCTTGAGAAAAAATTGTCCAGGTTCACTTTGTCAGAGATTCTCAGCCTGAGTGCCTTGACTGGCCACAAGCGCACACTGATTTGCCTCCTGTTGCCTAAAAAATATGATGGGAAGTCTGAGGAGCTCTGTGCTAATGTCTGCCCTTGAGCAGCACTGCAGTTGGAGACTGCTTACATCTCAAGTGCCTCAACAGTGGAGTCCTCTTCTGAGGATGACATTTTCCTCCAGGCATCCCAAAAAGCCTGGTTTGACAGGTCTGGTTGCGACACTGCAGCAGATAAACGCGTGATTGTGTGTACAAACTGCTGGGGGCGGGGGGCTCTGTGGGGATGCTGGGAGGGTGTGGTTGGTCTGGACTCTGCCCGACACAGAGCAGGGCTTGTGCTCTCCTTTAGCATAATGCAGCCAGGCTGGCTTGGCATCACTGGCTGTGTCCGTTCTCCTATGCAGTATTTACCCATTGGTTTTTAGCCTGTCCCTACTGATCAGTAAGAGTCTGTGTCCTGCTATTCTCTTCAGACAGTATCCAAATTATTCTGAATATTCTCTCTGCAGTCAGAAATTTCCCTGAGTCATACCTAAATGTTAATAAAAGCCTAATGGTTTATGTTAAGGAAGGCAAGAGATAAAACTAGAGCCCTTTTATCACAGCCTTTAATGGCCTGAAAATGTCAGTTGTGTGGGAGCAGCTGCCAAATTTTGAGCCTATGAAGATGATGGCTAAGTCCCACAAATCAACAAGTTTGGAGCGGATTATCCAGTGCTGGCTGTGTCATTTTCCCAGGACTCCAGGCATGCTGGAAGCCAACACTTTAATCCTCTCTGATACGAATTCTGAAAGGGGCTGGGCTCCCCTTCTCGCTCCGGAGCTCTGGAGCTGCTGCAGCGCAGCCAGCATGGCCTTGTGGAGGGCAGGGGCTCAGGGCTTTCCTCTGCGCTGCAGCTTCTGAGTCACAAATTAGCTCCAGCTTCGCTTGAGAACTATTTTTAAGGTCACAAACACAGGATGCAGAAATCAGCGCATTTCATGGTTTTCCTGAGAGCTGCCTCACCACTCCTCTTCCTCCTTCTGTTTCCAACAGACTTCCTTCCCGAAGGGACATCCTGCATGCCCAGGGCTGGGGAGCTGTAATGGAAATTCTGGGAAATCGCTTTTTATGCTCCTTATAGGCCTGGGATAAAGAACTGAACTCACACTGTGAAGACAGCTGAACTCTTGAGCTCTGATGTGGCTGGAGATCTTTTATCTCTGTCCCACTTTGTTTCTGCAATCGCACTCAGGGGTTAATCTGACTAACCATCCTCTTAGCTGTGGCCCCTTGGTTTGAATACATTTGCATCACTTGTGAAGTTTTGCAGCATTAGTACATATTGCAGCGTGCAGGGGCACAGCAGCGTGTCCTCTCATCCTGGCAGGGCAGGGGGGACGGCAGTGCTGCTCGGCTGATGCCAGCTGCGCTGTCCCCAGCTTGCGCCCAAGGAGGCTTGTCATCAGCGACAGAGTGGCAGAGTCAAACCTTTTGTGTGCAGAAGGTTTCGGGTCTAGAATCAGCCCACAGTTCTGAGAGTTACTGAGTACCCAGAGTGTGTCAAAGAAAAATAGAGGCAATACAGTAAATGCCCACGGGATGTTTTAAAATGGAGATTATAGAAAGAGATTGGTTTTGGAAGAAAACATTTGTGCTTTTCCCACTTCAGGATAGGGCAGCTTGACTTAAGAAGGAGTGAGATTTTACCCCTTCCACTTGGAGATGGCCTTCTATTCCAATCATCCAGTGCAATTCCCCAGCTGTCGTGACAGCCTGGTGCCTGCAGAAGGATATGACTTGGCTGTATCCTGTTTACTGTAATGTGATGGAGTTAGCTGTCCCCTTGGTGCTGTGGGGTAAAGACAGCAGCAGCACAGCATGTCATCCCTTCTTTGGACCCGGGAGAGGGAAATACCATATGTCTCCTACCCATCCGTTTGTTGGAAGATCTGATGTAATTTGAAGAAAGGTGTTTCAGAGAAAGGATGTGTGCAGCCAAAATAAAGCTTGGCCTGGGTTAGAATAGTTACATCCTGTTTACTGTGGAAAACACTTCGCACTGATATGAGCTCTGAAATGCGTGATTTATAAGCAGGCAGGCGCTGCAGATAAGGGACTTCCTGTGATTTTGGCCACCTGTGAGAAGAAAGGGCCATGTCTTGCAGGCTGGCAGGCAGCGATGCCTGTCCCGGCTCCTGCGCAGCTGCTGTAGAGGGGAGGTGCTGAGCACCTCCCAGGTGGCTGGAGGTGCCTCTGTGCTTCAGTGTCACTGCAGAAAGGAGCCTTGTAAGCTTCAGGTGGTGATATTCTTAAAGAGTAATGAAGAGGAGCTGGAGATAATCATCTGTAAGACAAGTAAAAAAACCCAAGGGAATTTCTAACTATGTTTGTGAAGGGAAGGAATTGTTAAATCAGAAACATGAATGGCTTGCCTCTGTTTAGTATAAAAAAGTTGTGTGGCCCAGTTACAGGGCAAACATACACACTTAAGAATTTGGGCTGTGATTTTACTTTTTACTGGAATGAGATGCAGTAAAACTGCAAAATGCATTTAGCAGATACCTGCTGCTGCTGGAATGCCAGCCCTGCCGGGGAGTTGTGACAGTGTGGTCGCAGCCTCCCGTAGGCTAAACCTGGGGTGACTGTAGATGATATGGTATTGGTCTTTGAAACGTGCCCGTCATTTGAACAGCTCCTCCTGCACCTGCTGCAGCTCAGAAAAGCTACTGCAGGAGTGACAGCAGTGTTGGCAGTGAGACTGTTATGATGTTCAGGCATCATTGAATCCATCCAAGTTGTCTGAGCAGAAATTACATGAGAATCTCAGAGGATCTGGAGTGAGAGGGTCATAAATCTTGGGTGCGTCTTGGCAGGGTAGGAGGAATACGAGACATCAGCTCCACTTGCAAATGCTGCTGTCATGCAGCAAATGCACTAATTAGTTTAGCACAGGAGAGTCAAGTCTGTTGTCTCGCTTTGGGCCAAACAAGTCCAATGCCTTCTTATAGACACAGGTCAATGACAAGCCCTTAAGCACTGTCCTCTGCCTTTGCCCCTTGGCACCTGACAGTGAATTGATGTGGGAGCCCTGCTCTCGGCCTTGTGCCCCCGTGTGCCAGCCCTTGCGGGTCAGCTCATCGGCCAGGGCCAGTTGCATTTTCCTGTTCCGTGACTCAGCAGTGAGGGGCTCTAGGAAGGCAGAGCAGGGCTCTGAGAAGTCTGTCCCCACTGCTCCTGAGGGGGATGGCAAGGGAACCTACTGAAGTTTGTGCAGCCTGGTGATATTTGTGTCTCTCCACAGCTGCAGCCGGAGCAGCTGGACTGTGGAGCCGCACACCTTCAGCACCCACTGGCCATCGTGAACCCTGTCACAGCCACCCCCATCTTCACCTACAGCGGCCTGACTGCGGTGGCAGTGGCCAGCGTCAACAACTACACAGTTGTGTTCCTGGGAACGGCCAGTGGAGGACTCCTGAAGGCAAGTGGGGCCCAGCAGCACCAGCATGGGGCAGCAGAGCTGGGGACAGGGTGGGTCCCCCTTCCAGCACCTCTGGTCTGGATGGATGACATCTGTTGTCTACTTGGTTTGAGCACCTGCTTCCATCAGGCAGTGAAGAAATCTTTGGGTACTGCCATAACCTGGACAGTGGTACATGCTGCCTGATGACTGGTGGCTGTTAATCGCTGCTCAGGGCTGCCATGTGAGCAGGATGGTTTTGATGAACCCTAGGCTGAAAATGCTATTGTAGGGCATTGAATTATTAATTAATTTTATTAAAATATTTTATTAATCATATTAGTATCATTTTAGAACAATACAATTATCTATACAATATGATGTAATCTTAATGACAATGTTTTATTATTATTTTACTTGTTGTAGTTACTGGAATTATTAAAAGCTCCTCTAATAAATTCTCCCTCTGAGCTGCTGGCTTTTGAAGACTCCATGTAGACAGGGGAATCATAAAGAGATTCTTCTTCACAGCTGAGCTCAAAGCAGGTGTGAACCCATGGTGGAGTCAGTTCTAAATAACATGCCAGAGGTGAAGCTGGGTGATGCAGTGCCCCAGATCTGCAGCCAGGATGCAAGGCCAAGCTCTCAGTACCCTTAGTGCTTGAAGTTTGTCAGAGAAAGTTTTGATTCCAGGCAGCCACAGCAGTCTGGTAAACTCCCAGTATCAAAAGTCTGTAGAGAAGAGGGGAGAAAAGGCCTGGGGCAGAGACAGCTGATACCTGCTTTATCTCTGCCTGGGGGGACTGGTGCATAATGTGCGATATTGGATCAAAATACTTGGATAGAAGAAAACTTATCCAGTCTCCTCCCTTGCATCTAAGTGCTCCTGGCAGAAATGTGGGAACAATCACAAAGGAACTCCCTGCTTTGATTTTTGCCCACAGGGGCAGGTAATTTGGGAGGGTGGGAGGGAGCTGGCATTGGGCCAGGCGCAGCGGGCTGGGGGGCACATGCCACACGCAGCGCAGCCTGTTCACACGGCATTAACAGCTCTGCTCCATTATCATCTCGGAGAGACCAGCCTTATCTGCAGTGCCTCCATTAGGGAGAGGCTCCTGGCTACCCTGTGCTGGGATAATTGGCTCAGATAGCTGTAATCTAATTCCGCAACACAGCTGCATAACCAGAAGCCCTTCTACCTTTGGGGCTCCTTGCTCTTTGGCACGGGACGTAAGATACTTTGCGTGAGCAAATCGTTCAGATTTGTTGCCTGAGAAAAGACAGCAGAGGGGTAGAAATAGTGCTTGCCCAGCTCCTGCCAGCAGCAATTAGGGTTACCAGGGGCATGTGTGGGGAATTAATGCAATTCTGCAGCTGCAGATGGGCATTTGGTGAGGGCCAGTACCAAATCTAGCAGTCGTGAGAGGGACAGCAGTGCTTGGGCAGCATGGCTGGGGTGAGACATTGCCAGGGTGTGGTGCTCTCAAGGGTAACGGTGGGCGGGAGGGGTCTGTCCTGACAAGTCCCACTTGTCCGGATCTGGAAGGCTGCAGACAAGTGCTGTGGTGGGGTTACCCAGGACTTCACTCACTCTGCTCCCACCAGCACCCGGGCAGTGCATGTCCTCCAGCCCACCCCGGCTTGCTAGCCTGCTGCACCAGGACTGGTGGTCACTGCCCCTCTGTACTGCTGTGGGGGCGCTCCCCCAGAGCCTGCAGCCCCCTGAGATCCAGGGAAAGTGCCTGTGTGAAGAGGATGTAGGGTGAACGTGCCCAGGAGGGAGAGGGACTGAGGCACAGGTGTCTGTAAACAGCCACGCCTGGAGCACATCTCAGCAGTGAGGGAGAGGATGGTCACAGAGCTGCAGTGGAGAATGTCAGGGCTTGGTTCATGGGCATCTTGGGTGATCCCAGGGAAATGATTTAGCCTCTGGCTAGCCAGCTTTTAAAATAGACACAATGATAGTTCCCTGGTTTTTCTGCATAGCTCTCAGTGCTTGCACATGATTCTTAGCAGAGAGAAGCCTCTGCTTTGAGCCTGTGCTGTCATACTGGGGTGTGTCAGTGCTGCTCTAGTGTAAGAATTAGTTAACCTATGTTAATTAATTAATCTACACTTTAGAGAACAGAGGCACACTTGGTCATTATTGCCTTCCCTTGCTAGTAAAGAGGCAAGAATTTTCCTCACTCCCTCTCTGTTTTAAGCTGAAAAGTGACTGTCACGAGAAATTGTGTAGCCCTATTGTTATTTCCTCTCAGCAATGCCACATTTAATTTACTGAATTTTCAAGTCAAATGCCAAGACATTCAGAGAACTGAAAGGCAGGCTGATGCTGTGCAGCCTCCTCCATCACTGCCAGCACTTCGGCTGGTGATTCATGAGGCAAGGTAGGACTTGGCATTCTTGTGGCAGCTGCCATGGTCTTCTGGAGTCAGCAGGGATAGAAGCTTCTTCTGGCTGGGAGTGACAACACTTATTTTTCAAATATGCAGGGAGCAGGGGATGCCATGCTCTACAGCCCTGTTGCTGATTTTCATTTTTTTTCATAAAGTTTTGGAAACTCAAATGTTCTCTGTACAGAATGCGCATATGTGTGTGATGAGGGCTGAAGGCTGGTGCCACTTGCATGAGGGTAACACAAATGCTGCTGTGCCTGCTGGATGCAGCTGTGCAGGGGTAGAGCCTCCAATCAGACATTTTCCAGAGGCAGCCCTTCAGAGGGACGAGGGACTGTGAGGCTCCTGCATCACTGAGCAAGGCTGGGGTGCCTGCCCAGTGGCACAGAGCTGACTTTCCAGGAAAGCTCTGTGTGTGCAGCCTGCAAAACATGCAGAGATTCACAGTGCTTGACAACGTGGGGCACCACTGTATACCACTTTGGTTTTTGTTTATAACCGAGGAGAAATAATCTTCTCCTCTTAGTGTTTGAAAATGGTCTCAGTGAGTGGCTTCTCTTTACAGATTAACCTGGACAGTACAATGAAGGTTATTAGCAGGAGATCCATTTCAGTGGCTTATGGAGAGCCTGTCCATCCCATCATGCAATTTGACCCTTCTGATTCCACCTACCTCTACCTAATGACCTCTTACCAGGTAAGATCTTCAGTCCTCAACAAAACAGTTATTGGAGTACATCACACATTTGATTTAGCTCAGAGCTGGGAGCAGAAAGGGACAATAAGATTTTCTTTAAGATTAATGGTCAGAGCCAAGATGTTCAGAGCTTTGGCTGCCACCAAGCTTTCTGGGGAGGTGCCTGCCCATTCTCCTGTGCTGGGTGATAACACCATGCAGCCAGGCTTATCAGGTCTTTGTGGTGGTCAGGTAAAAAGGAGAGTGAAAAATACTGAAACTGATTGCACTTATGGGAATGGAGAAATAAGCAGAGGTTGTTCCTGTACAGAAATCCCAAAATGACAGTACATGGTCTTTAGGAAGGCTTTCAGGAGATCCTACAGACAAAAGGCTGCCTGTCAGAAATGGTCCCTGGGGAGGTTTCTGCTCAGCCCTTGCCAGGAGGGCTCTGCGGAGACCTGGGGAGCCACAGCAGGTACAGACAGATGGTCTCATCTCCATCAAGTTTACAGAGGAGGAAGATGAGAGCTGAGCGCTCCAGGCATTGGTGGTTTGTCCTGAATTACATTTTAATCTGTCAAAACAGATGCACAACCACAAATGTTACATGTTGCATTTGTATTTTCCAAGCTCTAATTCCCTGCAGATTGGTCATTATCATTTCACAGACCCCTCCCAGGATGCCTCTTTAGCTGATGGCTCTGACTGTCTCCTCTCAGCCCCTGGCTGGGCTGTGCCCTCCGATCAAACACCCGGTGTAATGCCTCCTCTGACTGCTTCTTTTCCAATAAATCTGATGAGATAATTTTTCTTTGGTGGAGTTAGCATCCTGGGAAGCTCCCCAGGAGCTTGACAGGGTTGGGGTGGGATTGCTGAGCCCTGCAGGGCTAGGGAACAGTGAGGTGCTGTGAGTGAAGTGGGACTCTGGCCAAGGAGCCCACAGCCCAGGGTGTGCTCACCTGGTGGGAGCTCAGGGCTCTTGGCACCTCACCTTTTCAGTCCCCACTGTTCCAAACCATTCAGGTTTCCTTCCCAAATGTTTAGAGATCAAAGGAGGAGAGAGCAGAAACCAACACATGCTTTCCCTTCCAACCACTCCTGCCAAGTGAGTCCCCAGAGGTACTTTGATTCTTTTACAAATCAAGGTTTCTAGAGTGGTGCTGCGTTCTGATCTTTGTGTAAACAGACAGAGAGTGCTGGGCTCTCTCTGGAGAGGAGCTTTCTGCAGGTCTGGGTGAGAGCTTTTCACAGAGAGGGACAAGCTGCGAAGCCATCTCCATCTGACACCTCTGAAAGGTGCAGTGTCACACTCTGTAACCTGGTCATCACATGGCTCCTGCCATGGTGCCAGCTGAAAAGGAGCAGCTCAGCCCAGCCTAGCTCAGCCCAGCTCAGCTCAGCTGGCTGCAAACCCTGTGGTAGCCCAAGCCCTTGGGCATCCTTCCTGTCTTGGGGCTCGTGGCCGCTGGCTTAGACAGGCTCTGGGGGCCCCCAGTGAGCAGAAGGCAGCTTCTTGGGCTCATCCCCATGCCAGTGGCTGTGGCACAGCTCCAGCTTCCAAGCCGTGCCAGGGTCTGCTCCTGTGGCATGGTGGGTGAGTTTGCTCCAGGGTAAGGGGTGTTGCAGCCCGAGGTGCTCGTGTCTTGTCTCCGGCTGCTCGTGGCTGTGCTGGTGCATCCCGGTTGGGCGGGTGTTCCTTGGGGCTGTGACACATTTGGAAGCAGCTGTGCTGTTGTTGTGCAGATGACACGGGTGAAGGTGGCTGCCTGCAGCCAGTACTCGACGTGCACGGAGTGCCTGGCTGCTGCTGATGCCTACTGCGGGTGGTGCACAATGGAGACCAGGTAGGACCAGCCATATCGGGTGTGCTTCAGCCTGTCCTTTGGCCCTCAAGCCTGGGCAGGAATTTCTGGTGCCTTTTGTATTTCCCCACAGTCACACTGCCAGCAGTCTTTTTCCATTCCTTACAAAATAAGTGCTATTAAAAACAATTGCATCTGGCCCAAAGGGTTGGGATGTTCTTCAGAGCCAAGATATCACCGTAGCTGCATTGTCATGCTGCAGGCAGCTGCCAGTGCAGCGAATCTCTTGCAGGTGTCAAACCATGGGACTGGGAAAAACCACACCCTATGAAAGTTCATCTTTTGCCACTGCAGATCTCATCTATCAGTAGAAGACAATCACACGCAAAAGGGGATGTTCAAAATTAGATTCCACATTTGCAAACTGAAGATGTTGGAAAAAATGTCATCCTCTCCTCCTGAGTTTGGGTTCAGCCTGGCCTTCTCCTCAATCCTGGTGCTCCACTGGTGCTGTGGGAGTACATGCTTTTATCATGGCAAGCAGACACTTTAAACATAGCAGCAAACGTTAAGGCTTAGCTGCATGGATGAAGGAGAAAGATACAGACACAAGATTTTCTCAGGATCTTCCCTCACAAGGAATTCAACATTTTTATCACCTGTTTTAAAACTCATCAACCATGAGCTGTTTCTCTGCTTGTTGCAGGTGTTCTCTGCAGCATGAGTGCACCAACTTCACAGGGGCCAACTTCTGGGTGAGTGTGAGTGAAGGAGTGCAGCAGTGCCCCTCCATGACCATCCTGGAGCCTGAGATCAATATTGACAAAGAGAACCCGGTGCGTTTGATGCCAGTACTCAATGAATCCCCTGCAGCATCTGTAGAGCCGCTGCCTGCTTTCGGGGCGGGTAACTACCCCTGCTCCTCCTGTGAGCAGCACGGCTCCTCGTGGCTTGGATGTGGGTCAGGGGGATGCTGAGCTCTGCTGCGTGCTGCTGTATCAGGCCAAGGCTCTCGGGGAGCTGGGGGTGACCTGCTGCACCCCGGAGCCTGAGCCGGCTGGATGTCAAGTCTGTAGGCAAACAGCACCTAGAGCCGAGCCCACAGGCAAAAAAGACCTGGGGCTGCTGCACCAAACACACAGGGGAGGGTCACAAAATTTCAAATACAGGCAATCAGCTGCAGACAGCTGAGTCAACTAATTTTCTGGTTTTGTATTGTTGCTATTTTTAACTATTTAATTATATTTTAAAGGTTTTCATCAAATTATTATTTGTTTCAAGACAGACCCTGTCTGTGGGCTTGTTTTGGAGTCACCTACTTCCAAAAAGCTTCTAAAATGTTGACAATTTCTAAATATAATTTTCTGTGATAATAGCTGACTTTTTTGTCTAATATAGGCCCTAATAATACAAATAAATGGAACTATCCCGAACCTGAATGGAACAAATATTTCATGTGACTATGGAAACAACATCCACACGGTAGCCAGAGTTGCTGGGGATTATGTAAACCAATTTATTTATTGCAGTTTGCTTCCACATGAGAAATATCCAGCATTTCCTGATGACCAAGGTATGTAGAGGCAAACAAGCTGCGTTGCTTGTAACCACTTTTGTGGACCTGGTTTTTAACAGGCTTTATTTCTTTTTTCATTTGTATGTGCAGTTAATGCATACAGGGAAGAAAAGCCCAAAGCTGCTTCTGCTTTACAGTGCATATGACTCCTAAGCGTAGGAGTTCTACCATCTTTACGTGAATTGATAGTATTTCAAATCTATAAATTTTTGTTTTAAATGTCAGAGTTTAAATGCCAGTTCGTGTACTTATTTTTATCTGGTTCAAGCTTCTGCTTTAGATTTAGTTTGTACTAAGCCAAAAATATTTTAGCCCTGGGCAAATAATGTAGTTTTTTATATTGATATTTTCAAGCTTTGTTTCATTTCCCTCTCAAACACAGGCTGCCTTTCAGGAGAGGTTTGGGAGGAAGTGCGAGTGGGTACCTAAAGGAGCTCAGGAATGCTTAGCCCTTATTTTGCAATCAAAGCCCACATAGAGGTGTCCAGTGTCCCCTGTTTTCCAGTGGTACCAAAGGGGATGCCTACCTCGAGGCTCCATGGAGCTGCCTCTGGAGGAGATGAGTGCCTGTGGGTGAGGTTTTGAAGTCAGCTGAGCTGCTGGCCGAGCTGACCAGATCTGAACTGGCCACTTGGTGATGGAGTCAGTCCCTCTCAGTGCTTCAAATGGAGAAGTTTGATGCTTCATTCCAGACTTGAGTGCTTGTTAAATTTTCATCCTTCAAGCCTGGAGTGAATGTGCTGTTGAAGATGGCTGACTTCAGTAAGGGGAGAATTAGCTAGTCCTTTTGAAAATTCCACTTTTCCTAGGCCCATTTGTAAAGCTGCATTGCTTTTTTCCCAAACTATCCAAAGAATGGGAGATCATTAACTGCTCTGTATTGTTGGTTACAGCAATGTCCAAATGAATTTCTGGAATCCAGTGTGCTGATTTATTGTCCATATTCTGAAAGAGGCATTGTTTCTTCTCCCTGGTGCTTATATGGCAGAATTGCACAGAAAAAAAATTAAGCAATTTTGGGGGGAGGGAAGGTAGTATGGTGTGTTGAGCAGCCAAAAAAGGGACTTCCGCTCTCTGCAGGTTTGTCGGCATGGGGAAAGTGAGCGGGATCTTAAAACATGATAACTAACATGTTTTAATTACCACATTTTTAAAAAACATAATTTAGCACCAACTGTACGTGAAGACAATAATTAAATCTGCTAATTAACACTTGCATAACACGCTGGAATTTTGTGCCGAAAGTTCTTTTCTGTGAGAGTAACATAAAATGCTGATTTAGGAGGGAAGAGCTGAAGGTCAGAGGACAAAGGATGACTGGTCCGAGCTCTGAAATGCAGCTCAGAGGAAGCCCTAGAGAAAACAAATCAGATTTAGCCCTTGTTTTCCCATGGGTCTCTCTCGTCTACTGAGTGTGATTGTGAGCAAGGGGCTCTTGCAACCCAATATTCTTTGGCTTGATTTTCTCAGACCACGTGGTTGTTGAAACTTCTCTCCGGGTCAACAACAAAAACATTATCCGGGCCAATTTCACCATCTATGATTGCAAAAGGATTGGAAACATTTACCCGAAGAGAGCGTAAGTGACCCCTGAGTGCAGGCAGCAGAGCCACCACAGGCGAGTGGTGGGAGGGTGTGGGTGGCACTGGGGTGACACAGCCGGGGTGGTTTGAAGCTGGGAGGGTGCCAGCACAAAGCTGGACAAGGGCACTCCTGTGTGGGGTTAATGGGGGAGCACATCCCCTGCCAACAGGCGGCTGGGGGCATGGGCAGGATTTGGCAGGATCGTGGGAGATGTGATGCCAGAGGAGGGTCCTCAAGCCATCTGGACATGTTTGGTTTCTTTTAAACATTAATAATATTTTTATATAAAGCTTGTTCTGTTAACCCTGCAGCAGCAGAGGTGGCCTCCCCAGAAGTCTGTGGGGGCATCTGTGGAGTGTTGGGGAAGGGAGGATCATGCTCTCTTGCTTGTTCCAGCCCCGGGTGGGAGCAGTCACATACCCCCATTAGCTTGAGGGGGGCTCTAGTGCCACACACCGAAACTCGTCCACCTCTCAGGAGCATAACAGCAGGACCTGACCACAGGGCCCTCCATGGCTTCCCAGGGCCCGCCAGGGCTCCCATGTCTGTGTAAACAGCAGGGAGAGTCTTTGTCAGGTCCAACATGTCAGGCTTCTCAGAGAAATGAGGGGAAAGAGCATTTTTTTGGGGAAAAACAGTTTTTGCTAAGCAGGGGAGGGTGGCTCCCAGTCTGCTGTGGCCTGAGGCCAGGCAGGGATGCTTGAGGGTGATGGGCTCTGGCCACATTCCCTGCCAGCTCCCAGGGAGAGGGGAGGGAAATCCAGCACCTGCCATGGGTTTTTCTAGGCACCATTAAAGGCTGAACAGTGTGAAGATGGGTTGCAGAGCTGAGGTGTCGCCCCTCTGAGCAACCTATACTCTGCTTTTCTCACCATGCCTTTTCCATTTCAGGTGCACCAGCTGCCTCTCGGTGAGGTGGAAGTGTCACTGGTGCCCCTCCGCCTACACCTGCGTCTCCAACCACTCGCAGTGTGACGACGCGCTGCAGATGAAGGTGAGGCCCCTTGAACTGCTGCTCAGGCTCTGAGCCTCCTCCAGCAGTGGCCGGCACTCGCTGGCCGTGGCTTGTGCCCTGCTGGAGCTGGGGCACTGTCCTCAGCTGGTGTTCAGGAGGGGGATGTGTGTGGGCAGGTAAGCTGCAACGGCACCGTGCCACGCCGTGCTGTGCCGAGGCATGCATGTGAGCAGGCTGGCAGCTGGCTGAAGGATTCAGCTGTCCTGGTGCCTCCCGTGGGCTCCATGTCTTGGCTCTCCATCTCTTCTCTTACCTGGAACAATGTCTCTCTTTCTCCACATCTTGGGCCAGCTGGGTTTGAGTACAAGAAGAAACAGCCACACTCCACCATTCCTTCAGCTTTGACTCGAGGTTGCTGTATGTTAATAACGTGCTTGAGCACCACTGCTCATCCAGAGGAGAAACATCACCCCTTTCCAAATTGCAGCTTTAATACCCGGAGGCTCAGAGTGTTCCTACTACTGAAATTTAAATTGAAGTTAATTTAAATAAAATGGGCCTTTTAGCAATCAATCTGCTCTAGATCCAAGCCAAGCTTTTACACTGTAAATTGAATATCTTTTTTGCACCAGTGCTCCGCTCTTAACTCAGGTCTCCAGTGTTCCCCATGTTCGTCATCAAGAGGAGTTTGGCCCCATGTCAGATGTCTCACCCTCACTCTCAGGCTGACCCCAGGGCCAGCCCTGGCATCTGCTCTCCTCCAGTGGGGAGGAGGTGGGTGACTTTGAGTGCAGGACATGGGGGGTGGAGCCGAAGCCACCACATTGCAGCTCCACATGGATCCTGTGAATCCCTGGGAAACAGGGATGGAAAAGTCCCTGCCTGGTGGCAGCTCCCAGCTGCGTGGGGCAGCGTGTTGGGATCAGCTATGCCTGCCTGTGCATACCCAGGTGTTCCGGGGAAGCAGCCTCTTCTTTGTCCATTTCACAGGTTTCAGTTTCTGGCATTTTCTCTGGCTCTCTGAATGGGTGCTGGGAAGTTGAAAACCATCCTGATGATTGCTCCTGTTGGGTGTCTGTCCTGTGCCAGGGCCTGGGGAACTCTCTGGGGGTCTGGCACATGCCAGTCTGTTGGGGCAGTGAGTGCTCGTGCTGTGTGTGCTGCTGGGCACTGCTGTGCTGCTCGGGCCAGGGACTTGGGGGTGTCAGTCTCAGCAGTGACACTGGGTGACATCAGGGCTGTGGGGTCACCTGGGGACTGCCCTGGGTTAGTCCTTGATTAGCAAAGACTAACTTCATCTCCTCGGATCTGCTCCAGAGGTACAGTTGGGCTGGATGCTGACCTGCTTGGGCACGTTTGTTTTCTCTCTGTGCCTCCTGTTGATCTCGTGAGCAGCTGCAGGAGAGGTGCTCTGTAGCCCTGGAAACACGGTGCTTTCATCGTGCAGTCGGAGCTTTTGGTAAACAAACCATTGCTGGCGCGGCTGCAGCTGCGCATGGCTCCGCAGGGAAAGCAGCATCGTACGGCTCCATCCGCAGCATCTTAAACATTCTGCCCCTTTCCTCTGACCCAGATGGGGAGGCTATAGTCAGCTAGAAGCTCTATTTCTGGTCGCTGGTGAACAGCAGGAGAAGGGGCTGCAAGATGACAAGTTAATCAGTCCTCTAAAGTGTCTTTCTCTGGGAAGCTGTGCCAGCTGTGGTGACATACAAGGACTCACCAGGCCATGGGAGGTTTTGCTTGAAATTTCAGTTGTAGCTGTGCTGGTTTTATTTTAACTCTTTTGATTCCCTTGGAAGAGCCTTGGGACTGAAATCTCCCCCCAGTCATTTGCTTTGCTGTTTTGCTTCCCTTATCACATTCATCTCTGTTATTTAATCTCCTTGTTTAGGCAGCACCAACTGTGCTTGGTTAAATGAGTGTCCTGACAGAAGCGAAACATTTTTTCCACAGTCGAACACGCATTTCAGGTAGTTCCCTGACTCCTATCTAGGTCTGGAAAGAGCAGGAGAGAAACCTGCCACTTGCTGCATGTCCGGTCCCAGGGATGTGTCCGGCTGCAGGGATGTGTCTGAACAGGCATCCTAGCACTGGGAGGGCAGGCTTGGCCTCTCTTTGGAGCAGCAGCAGCACTGGCATCAGTGGAGTCACAGCAGGATAACCTTTAATGCAAGTGAGAGGAAATCTTGCCTGCTGCAAATGATTTTGCATAATGGACCAAGTATTTTGTTGTCTTTTACCCCAATGGCTCCACTGTCACAGGCATTACTCTGGATGTACCCTGGGGCCATGCAGAATCTGGCTTCATTTTTGCTGTAGTTTCGCAGTGTGATTTACATCTCATGAGAGAACAGAACGGGTTTGTCACATAGACTGGAATTCTCAGTCAGCTCCAGTGTCTGAGACATCAATTTAAAACAAGAACAAAAGTAGGGAGACAGATGACCTTTTAAAATCATTTTTCAGCTTCATTTAAGCCTTTCACTGCAGCTGCCCTACTACTGCAGCCCCCTCACTGAAGCCCCTCGTACCCTCTCCCCATGCACGTGCAGCCTGTGCACTCTGCAGTGCCTCTGTGCAGGATGGAGACCCTGGAATGCAGACTCTGCTGGCAGGAGTGAGCAATGCAGGGAGTGGGAGAGGGTCACACGGGCAGATCTGCCACTGGAGGTGGCAATGCCTCCTTTCAGAGTCATTCTGGCCCTGTCACTGCCGGAGTGGCAGCTGAAGTGCAGGTACACGGTCACGGTGCACCTGGCAGTACCCGCTTCCCAGTGAAATCAGTCTTATCAAGGACCCTGATGGTTCCTCTTCCCTTGTTGCTGAGGATGCTCAGCATGCACCCAGCTAACCTCTTTTTTTTCCTTATTTTTGTACCTAGCAGAAAAAAATTGACTGTCCCCGAATAGTACCTGCCCCTTTGGAGCCGATGCCCACGGGTGTATCTCGGGACATCACGATCTCACTGGCCAATGCAACTTTCTCTAAGGTAAATGAATTCCTAAAGGCACTGGGAAGGTTTTGAGAGGTGTTTGGGGGAAATAAAACTTCCCATTCCCTTGCGGGTGTTTGCTCCACCATGGAGCGTGCTGGTGTCATGCTCTCCCAACACGGCCTGCCAGCCTGGCCCCAGTGCCCGCGCTGAGGAACGCAGGACACAGCTCCGAGTGGCGGGCAGGGAGGCCTGCACTGTCTGAGCCACAGTGTTTGAGTATAGCATGGAAGCATTGCTTGACTTCAGGTTGTCACTGCAGTGCTTGTTTGGTGTGAAAAAGCCTTTTTTGTGAACTTTTCTGCCACACAAGCTCTAAAAGCGGAAAGCAGGCGTGGACATCAAATGGTGCCTTCGGAGATGTGCTGCATGCCAGAAGGAGCCAGAGGAATTTGGGGCAAAGAGGCTGAGCACTGGGAAAGTGCTTGAGTAAGCTCTAGTGTTCGTAGAAAGCTGCCCTGAGTAATTTTGGCTCAGATCAACAGGACTCATGGGGCCAGGTTTGCCTTGTCCCTCTGATGATTCCAGCATGCTGGGCAGCCAAGTGGCTCCTTGTTCTTCAGGAGAGGAGAGTTTTGGAAGTGCTGGTGGAGCTGTGCTGGGGGCTGCTGCCGGGGGCTGTGGAGGCACCACTCCCACCACACCTCCTTGCCCTCTGCACAGCGGCAGAGCAGACCCTCATGCCTGGATGGGGTGGTCTTTTCCTGCACAGCTCCAGCTTCCAGGAAGGAGGCTGTGCCCTCTGCAATCAGCAAAACAGGGTGAGAAATCCTTCTTCCTCTCTGGATGCTGGAGGTGGCTGAGGAGGAAGCAATAGTGCATGGAACCCACAGGAAATGGAGTCAGCAGGAAAGGGACAGCAGCGCTGCTGCTCTGGGGCAGCTGGAGAGGCTCTGGCAGTCTGGCTTCCTTCCACCACCTTCTGCTCACTGTCCCAGCGTGCTGGGTAGGATTTTTTCTCCTTCCCTCTCTGGAGGACCTCATGAGTGCTGCTGAAGTGGGGAGCCTCAGAAACATGTGCCCCGACCCTTTGCTGCAGCAGGGGCACTGCACGGGCAGGGATGTGAGGTCAGGGGTATGGGGAGCCAGGCAGAGCTGCCTGGGCTCAGGTGATGCACTGGGCAAGATTCTGCCTGCGTGTTTGCTGAGCCAGCAGCTGCCTGCCAGGAGTCTGGTGCTTCCTTCCATGTCTTTTATCAGATCTGCCAGTTTTCAAAGGATAGTTAGACCTCAGTAGTGGTGGAGCATCAACTGCTTGGAGATAGGATTTTTTCCTGCAGGATGTGGGCACAGCAATAATTTGGTGCAGGATATCATCCTTGTGTTATCAGGAGAACAGCACGGAAGTCTGTCTTTGAACATGTTCTCATCTGGGTCTTCATTTGGATTAGAGATTTGCTCTGTGTAGTTGTTGGGAGGAGGAGGAGGAAGGTGACTTTGAGCCCAAATCACAGACTGGTTTGGGCTGGTTTGGACAAGGGGGCCTGGGACAACATTGGCTCTCAGTTGCACTGCAGCATGAGTTCCACACACCCTGGCCCACAGGAGCTATCATACCCCGCTGCTGGGGTTACAAGAGTGCAGCCAGGCACAGCTCCTAGTCTGTGTGTGCTGTGGGCCAGGCACAGCTCCTGATCTGCACCTTTAGTGTCGGGTACTCATCTCCTGTTGGACTTGGACAGAGTGCAGGTGCCAGTGGCAGAATCAAGGTGGGACACGGACCCTGCTGGTTGACTGACAGAGAACTGCACAAAACAGCTGTTGCAGCCATTCTGCCCTTGTCTTCCCTCTCCTAGGAGACATCTCTGGAGTGCCATTTTGGGACAGACAGGACATTTGAAGCCCGGTGGGTGAACTCCTCTGCCGTGGAGTGTGTACATGTGCTGGTGAGTCGAGGGGGGAGGCTGCCAGCCCTGCTTCCCCCAGGCTGAGGATCAGGTCCAAGGGCAGGCAAGGTCTCACCCCCAACCCCCTACCTGGTAGTGGGACACCCCTTGCTCTCTTCCCGCCATCCCTCACTCCTGCATTTGCCTCTCTGGCAAGAGGCTCTCTGCATGTGCTGGTGCTGGCAAGGCGCAGACATGTCACCGGTGCTGTGTTCCCAGTTCCGTGGGGTTCTGCAGTGGCTTTGGCCCCTGCTCCCCTGGGGCTTGGGAAAGAGCTGCTTGTTTACCTTTCTAAATGGAAAGAGTTCAGTTCAGGCAAAAAATTTGGCCACCTTTCAGGGTTGCTGTTTCTGTTGCTTTTATTTTGAACAAGTAACTGGCCTGAGAAAATGCTGTTATATACTCGCTGGAAAGCAGTGTGTCGTTATCAGAGGGCGAGCTGCACCTGCAAAATGCAGCAAACATTTGGGCTTTCATCAGTAGCAATACTGCAAGTGGAAGCTGGAGAAGAGCACTTTCCCATCACGTCACCTGTATCACAGCCCCGCACTGAGAATGTGCAGACAGGCCAGGCTGTTCATTTTCCTGTCCATTTCTACTAAAAATAGCAGCAATCCAGGGCTCTGTGCTCACCACGATGTGCACTGTGTCCTGGTGCCCTTTACTGGGACTTCAGCAAAATGATTAAAACAAAACAGCTGTCCCACTTCTTCTGCTAAAGATAAGACCCTCATGTCTGGAGGAGCAGTGGTCAAGAAGCCTCATGAGGAAGGTTAATCCATGTACTGTGTATACAGAATCTTCTATTTTACTAAATTTTGTACGTTTTTGTTTGGTTTTTGTGTGCAGCTCCACACATCAGAAAAAAGCCATCACTTCCCAGTGAACCTCCAGCTGAAGGACAGACCAGACAGATTTATCGACAGTCCGGAGATGATGACAGGTCTGAGTTGAAAATATTTTTATGCTCCTCCTGTCTGGTTGGCTTGAATGACTCTCAAACCTGGGCAGAGTTTATAACTGCAGGAGAGAGACGATGGCTCCACCGGGTACAGCGCAGTTCCTTCTCTCAGGCACATGCAAAAAGCACATTTACCCAGAGTCTCCCACCAAGAACGTGAGCCCAGAGCCCAGACTGGCACCCACGACATCCTTGTTACAGCCAGGCAAAGTCAAGTCCCGCCCAGAAGTGCAGGCAGCTCAGGTCTCACTGCCAGCAGTGCATGGCACAGGTGATGCTGGTGCTCTCAGTCACAGCAGGGACGTGGGCTGGAGAGGAATTCCTCTGGGGGAGAGAAGGGATGGGACAGGGCTCTTCCCTCAGCTCTCACAGGAGCATGGCATCAAAGTTCCACATGCTGTGAAAATTGAGCCCTCCTTTTTGCTTCCTCTGCTGAGAAGGAATAAAATGTGTAAGCACATTTCACCCCTGGCCTGCTCTCTGTCTCTGGGAAGAATGGTTGGATTCCCAAAAAAGCCCTTGCTACGTCAGCAAACTGAGGAAGGCAGGCAGTCAGACTCAAAATGAGTCAGACAAGGTACCCAGGCAGGACGAGCCCAATGGATCGGCCGCAGAGCCAGCTTTGCACAGCAGCTGCCACACTCTGTGTGGCCAGAGGTTTGGCAGTGCCCCTTGCCATGGGCTCTGGCTGGGGGCAGCATTCCCGAGCTCCTTTGCCTCTTAACAGTGTCAGCAGCTGTCACAGAGGTGCAGAGGAGAGCCCGAAGGGAGCTTTCCTTTGAAGGATGGCTGTGACAGGGAGAAAGACATGAGCACCAACAACCAGTGACCAGGATAGAAAGGCTTTCCCATGAATGAAGGAGGATTATCTTGCAAAGTGAAAATACCTGGGAATACCAGCATGGGCAGGCATGAGATCTGGTTTCTTTGCAGAAAGAAGAGGGTGTAATTTTGTGATACAGTGGTAACCCTGAGGAGGGGGGTGGGACATTGGGTTTTGGTTGTGTAGAAGACTCAGTTCTCTGTGTGGGTGGTGCTGGGAGCAGGAACCACAGCAGAAAAAGTGTGGTGGAATTCCCCTCCTCCTGCATGGAGAAGGAGCTCGTTTACATAGGCCGTGTTTGCATCCATCAGAATTGGCCAGAATATTTGGAGTTCCCACGGGACTGTTAGGCTGCTCTGGCTCCTCCTCGCTTTGCTCAGGCTGCTGTGAGTCACATTAGAGAGACTGCCTTGCATCAGAGACAGAGATCTGCCAGAGAAACATGGGCATCTTTTATAATGTCTTTAATGAAATCATTGATGTTAGTGTTTATTATTTCAATATTTATTAGCTTTTATTGTACACTCTGTTTTGATAGTCCACTGAATGAATACAAGGTCTGCTGTTGGTTGGAAAACCACCCAGTGTAACTCCCTGGGGGGACTGCAGATGACGTGGAGTAAGCTTTTTTTGTGTGGAGAATAGGAGAGACCCTCGGTACTGGTGATATCTTGTTAGCATGACGCAGTCAGAGTGTTGGTGCTGATGATGTTTCATCAGCACAGCAGAGCATTGAGGCTGACAGACTCATTAGTTGCTCATGAAGTGCCTTAAGATGCTCCTGTGAGCAGAAGTGCCAAATGTGACTGTTTCTGTGTTTTACGTACTCCTGCAAAATCTCCTTTGGGGAAAAGGGTGTGAAAGCCATGTTTCCTGAGCATTTCTGACTCTTACCTCTGTGGATACCCACACTCCAGTGGCAGAAGTCTTGAGGCTGGAGAGGAAATGTAAGCCAGGGCACCAGCTAATGGAGATGTGAAGGCAGTATAAGAAAAATATATGGAAGCTGGGCTGAGCGGATCTGAAGGGAGAAGTCAATGAAAGGAGCCTGTCGTCACAGGGGGAGGGAAAGGAACTGTAAACACTGTACAAAGCACAAACCACCCCATTTTTGTCAGTGTGGAAGCAATGTGATTGCTTTGCTGGCAGGGTGGAGCCAACTTTGCCAAGCAGCTTCCCATGTGGATGCTGAGAGTTGGAAACATGTAGCATAAATTGACTAAAGGTTCCAAGTTTGGGTGTTGCTTGTTTTTCAAAGGGGAGAAAAAGGAAAAGAAAGTCCTAAACTATACAGCAGTGAGAACAAGCACGCAGGCCTTCTGGGAAATGTGCAGGATGGTAGCCAAGTGCCGCCTCATCTCACTGTATGTGCAGACTGCTCTGCTCATCCGCTGGATTTTAGATTTTACTGGGATTAATGTGCTGGCAGGTGGTGGGAGCAGGAGGGGCCGTGTGTGTTCGAGTGCCTTAGGCTAAGCAAGGCTGTGAGAGCCTTGGGCCCGGAGCTCATGTTGTCTCTTGTCTCTGGTGGTTCAGTGGAGGTGTACAACTGTGCGACCGGCAGTGCCGACTGCTCCCAGTGCCTGGGGAGGGAGGACCTGGGGCACCGCTGCCTCTGGAGCGAGAGCAGCTCCAGCTGCAGGCTGCACACCGAGCCTCCACAGGTCTCTGAAGTCTGCCCACCTCCTGAGATCCGGAAGGTAGGACCCGAAGGCAATGTGGAGGGTGTTCATGGTGTGGGGTGGTGTGATGTGGCGTGGCATGGCATGGCATGGCGTGGCGTGGCGTGGCGTGGTGTGGCGGGTGGTGCCAAGGGCTGGGACTGGCCAAACTGTCCTGCCTGGGGCAGAGGAGGATCTGCGCATTGTCCCTGGCACAGGATGGGGTGAAGACCAGCACTGAATTATTCACTGACTTTCTATGCTGTTGAGTCACCTGGTGCCAAGGACATCTTGCTAGTGACAGGATCCAGTCTTCATCATGTTAGTGGGAAAAACAACAGCAGCACAATCCAAATGTCCCAGAGTTCCTGGGGTTGGTAAAAGCAAGAAAGATATGTAGGATTGGTTGAAGTATCCTTATCAGGAATAGTGTTTAATAGAGCATGGCTGAAATGTAATCCTGAGCCCTGTCTCCAGGCACGTGAGCTCTGCAGTTCTGCTGAGATTGGGAGTGGCAGAGGGACCTTTGGGTGCCATGCAATTTGAAATGAGTTTTATTTAAATTGTAGGTAAGGGAATGTTTATTGGAGGCGTTTGGATCTTGGGTTCTGCTTAGAGGTACGGTAGGAGCCAGAAAATTGGATCCTGACAAGTGGCAAAGAGAATACATAGACCAGATCTTAAAATGGCATCCCTAGGAAAGGAGAAGCTAGAGAGGCAAAACAGCTAATGCTGACAAATGTGTGGGATTTCTGCTCTTAGGGAGACATGTAGTGATATGGGTGCTGTAATATTGCATGGAGGAGCTGCAGGATGCCCATCACCTGCTGCTTCCCTCTTGTCACCGTGGGAGAAGGGTGCCCCCCCTGAGCCTGTCTTTCCCACACTCATCAAGTCTTATCAGAACCTCCCCAGAAAGTAATGGAAGGAAACCACAGTTTTTGCAGTATTACCAAGTCTGTCATTATTTCCTTAGCAGATAGCAGCTGGTAAATCCAAACCCTTTGGAGTTATGCGAGCAGATAAGCCCTCACAGAGCCCTCCTGGAGGCGGGCAGCACAGCCAGCAAAGGGGGCACCAAGCCTGGTGCCACCAGGAGCGTTACACTGGCTGTGTATGCCATTACCTGTGCAGAGGGGAAAGAGCCATTTCTTCTTGGAGGGGTTTGTTTCACCTGCTGAAGTTCACGCTCACTCTGTCTGAGGGTGCCCCTCATGGTGCTGTCATGGTACCACAGCCAGCACCCTGGGATGTTGTCACCGCCAGTACCCTGTCCCCTCACAGCTCTGGGGGCAGCAACTGTCAGGTGAAACCAGTGGTGTAGGAGATGGATTCAAAGCTGGGGTGTGGAAGAAAGCATGTTTCTTCCCAGATGTGTTTGCAGCTGGAGCGATCCTTGACCAAACCCCACTGCCCAACACAGCATTGAAGTGTGATGGTTTCTCCTCTGCCAAGCCAGAGCAAGGAGAGTTGGTGCAAGGAGATTGTTGGGTGCACTGGGCAAGCAGGAGTGTGAGGAGTGATTCTGTCTGCTTCACAGGGCTCAAGTGGTGTTTGGGCGCTGGGACTGGCTCAGGGATGAAGGCCAGAAGCTCCTGGTTCTCCCCTGACCTGGTCCAGTGGGAGGTGTCCCTGCTAATGGCATGGGCACTGGGGCTAGATGATCTTTGAGGTCTCTTCCGACCCAAACCATTCTGGGATCCTGTGATGCTCTGACTTTATGACCTGCCCCTTGGTGCTGCAGATCGAGCCGCTGCGTGGGCCTCTGGAGGGGGGCACACTGCTGACCATCCGTGGGAGGAACCTGGGCCGCCGCTTCAGTGACATCCTCGGCGCCATCCGGGTGGGCAGCGTGCACTGCGCCCCACTGCCCAACAGATACATCGTCTCTGAGACGTGAGTTGGGGGAGCTGGGGAGAAGGGACCGTGACCCCTACATGTCCCCTGCCCGTGCCTGTCCCTTCCTGTCCCCGCGGCCAGGCACAGGGCAGCAGCTGCTGCCCTTAGCCACTGGCACTGCTGCCACCTGCCTCGTCCATCCGCAGAGTCGTGTGCCAGACCGGGGAGGCTCAGGAGGCGTTTTCGGATGTGGTAACGGTTAACGTGAGCCGGGAAGGGAGGTCCAAGGAACGATACTCCTACGTGGTGAGTGGCTGCCTCCTAAGTGTTTCTTTGGTGATTCCTGTGTCCTTTAAAGTGAGTCGGCAGCTCCCCATGCCTTCCACAGCTGGCTGAGGAACAGGATCTACAATTACCCCTACATGTGGGGTTCCTCAAGGAGCCGCTGAACTGTCACCTCGGCTGTGGTTACCTGTGGGGAGCGTGGCAGGACCGCAGCAGGGTGTTGGTGGCACAGCCGCGCTCCCAGACTCAGCTCCTGCAGGGGTGTATCTCATCCCAGCTTTATTGACAATTCTCCTGCTGTAAAAAAGAGCCTTAGTTTTCCTCCACCTTATTTGATGAAGTGCTGCTACAACCTATGAGGTTTTTTGAGACTTGAGAAGTCCCATTGTGCTGTGTAAGTTACATTCCATGAACTCACATTATTTAGAATTGATATTTTTGCTGCCAAGATTGTTTTAATTTTTGCATGAAATAATATATAAGGATTAGACTGAAGCTAACCCTATGTCATTTTACAGTGAAAAGCCCTTTACAGCTTTGTGCTGTGCTGTCTCACAAAGATAGCTTTCATCTCTATAAACCTGAGAGAAATCCATGCATTTCTTCTCTTCCCTACATGAACCTCATTCTTGGCTGGATAGTACTCATAGACAGCCACGCTGGTTGGGTGCTGAGGGCACGTGGAATGCTTGGAGCCTTTGTGCCTCCACTGCAGCTTCAGCTGGAGCAGGACAGCCCATGCTGCAAGCTGCTGGCCTGGGAGGAGACTTGGAGCCGCAGCAAACGCTTTGATTTGTGGTGGCCATTGTGAGGAATTTGGGGCAGACCATGGAGTGCAATTCCCCCCGCCCTGTAGCCAGTGACAGGTTGGGTGTTTAGTTCAGGGAGGGGTACACAGCATGCAGCCAGCACAGGCGTGGCACATCCCAGCCCCCAGCAGAGCCAGGCCTGACACTGCATGAGGAGAGACTGGTGAGGTGATGGCACTGCCAGGCCAGTCTCAGCAGGAGTTTGTGGATCCTATTTCCATAGTTTCCAGGTGTCCAGGTTCACATCCCAACAGCCCCTGAGATCCAGCAGTTGGGAGTGGATTAAGGTGCCACAGGTGGCATATGACCCGGTGAGAGTCCCTTGGTTTGGGGATTCTCAGGATGTGCGTGCTGAGCTGGCACATCCCCCATTGCTGGTTGCTGTCTGGCTGGCAGAGGGGAGAGGGGCCCGGAGAGTGGAAAAGGGCTGGGCAGTTCCTTCACCAGCTCTTAACATGAGAGGAAAAGCCTCTCAGGAAACACCTGTGGAAGCACCAGTGCTGAACAAAGCCAGTCCCTGACCTCAGCCTGGGTCCATGACAGCCCTGTGCCGGCAGCTCCTGGGCAAGATTAGGGAGCAGGCCCCTCCCTGGAGTAGCAGAGGAGCCGTTCCTGCTTGGGTGGCAGAGTAGAAAGCTGTCGTCTCTCTGTCTGTCTCTGTCTGTCTTGTTTGTCTTAGCAAAGCTTGGAGCAGATATGAGGGAGTGCCCTGCCTGATGCACGTGTGCTGGGGAGGGACACTACCTGATGGGGGTGTGTGACACTGAAAGTGGCTTTCATGCCATTTGCCCAAGCAACACTCTTGTTTTCTTGGTTCTCTCACATCTGATGGCATGCGAATGGAGTAGCCTACACCATGCGAGGCTGGTCTTGGTGAGACCTGAGCTTGGCCACTGATACAGTTTGCCTGGAAGAGTTTACAAGACTTTCAGAACTGCCCTTCCAAAGAAGGTCCTTCATGAAATACCAAATAATGTTTGTGTGCTATATCTTTCAAAGTCCCCATTATACAAGTCTAGAAGAGACAGAATTCAGCTGTAATTGTGCTGAGGAGGAAGGAGAGGCTTCTTCAGGACATTATAGCAGGCTATGGATGAGCTGGATTTGCCAAAGCTGCAATGGAGGTGATTGGTGCTGGTAGTGCACCAAGAGCAGCAGCCACTAGCTCTGGCTAAGGGGAAGGGCTTTGGGGAACAGGAATAATCCTCTCTGCTGATGCTGTAGCTGCGCTTAGGAATATGTGGGTTAGGGGCCAAGGGCAGGAGACAGCCGCCTGCAGACACCCAGGGAAATACAAATTAGCAAAACGGATCGGTGGAAATGGGTGACAGTCAGAACCAACAGAGGAAATGGCTGTAGAGGAGCGAAGCCATCTGTGTGTAGGGCAAGGGTAGATGTTAATACATGGGTTTGTGTGTCAGGGACTCACAGGCAAGGCATTAGCAGCAGCAGGCTCAGCCTGCACTCCACTGCCTGCCTGCATGGGTCTGCTCTGCATGAGTGAGGGGTGGGCTGGGAGTGAGCAGGCCATCCCCCATGGGTCTCCTGCCTCAGGGCGTGTGCTGTCTGAGAGGGAGTCACCAGTGCCCTGTGGAAGGGTCTCAAGATCTTCATTTGCTCTGCCCTGGCTGTCCTGCTCAAATGGAGCAGGGACGTTGCCAGCAGCCTCTCCTGGGGTGCCTGTGAGCAGACAAGAGGGCTCAGCGCCGTGTGAGTTATCAAAGCCTGCAGCTCATGAATCTCAGGAAGATTTCCAGGGGCTGCAAACACAGATAACATACACGCTAATTTCTGCCGCAAATGGCAAGAGGCAAAGTAACTTCCCCCTCAGTTCCTGTTGCCTCAGGAGATGCAGATTTGAAGCTTCCTTCGCAGGGGTTTGATATTCAATTATCTAAACCCAGGTGGCCATTTTCACCGATCTCAAGGCCATCATCCAGTGGGGCTTTAACATCATCCTTGCATTTAAGAGGACATGGATCTGCAAGGGCTGAGATGGTGAGGGAGGGAATGAGTGAGAAATTTCCTTTTATTGATGGACCTTGAGCTGTCACTGGCTCTGAACCTCCTGCTGGAAATTTGAAGAGAATGGTGGGATCCTGGGCTCCCGTTTGGCTCCATGTTTCATTTACAGCCAGTATTTAGGGACCACAGAGAGTCACAGAGGTTTTATATGATCTCACTCCTTAGTGTTTGTACCACTTCTCTTGTTCTGAAACCCTGCAAGCAAAAGCTTTGCTGTGTTGCTCTTTGAGCCTCACAGTGCTGGACACTTACATGGTCTGAATCAGTTCTCATGTACAGTGTTGAGTATCCAGCTGCAGATTTACCAGGCTAGAAAACAGATTTTCCCTTTGTTTTTAGCTTCCTGTGGTGCAGTCCATAGTTCCTTTGAATGGCCCGAAGGCAGGAGGAACAAGAGTGACCATCAGAGGCAGCAGGCTGGACGTCGGCTCAGAGCTCCGTGTCCTCATCAACTCCTCCAAGCAGTGCACTGACCTCAGGTGGGAGCAGGGCTGGGAGCTGCCACTGGAGTAGGGACAAGAGCCAAAGCATTAGGGAGGTTGGTATTGTGTCCCCCAAGAAGTCAGGCAGAGTGAGGGTTTTTGTGGGGGGCACCACTGCGTGCTGGAATAGAATCCCCCTGCCTGCCCTTCCTCTCTGTCTGCCTGGGGAATCGCCCGGCTGCCGGGCTGGTGCGTGCTGAGAACTGCTTGTTAGCAGGCCTGGTAACAGGTAGTTGGCATGGAAGCTCCTTGTCATCTGTGGCTGTCACCTGCCTGACAGGGGGTGCTCAGGCCAGACTCCAGCCTCTGGCTCCCCGCAGCTCACCCCTCCTGTCCTCCCGCAGCCGCACCGACAGCACCATCACCTGCACCATGCCTGCTGCAGAGCTCACCGCGGCTGTGCCGGTCTGCGTGCAGTTCGAGAACAAGTCCTGTGCCAGCCACAACATCACTTTCAAGTATGAGAAGAACCCGGTTATATCAGACATCAACCCCAAAAAGAGCCAGATCAGGTGAGATCCTGCCCTAGCTGAGACAGCCTGTGAAAGAGAGGGTCAGTTCCAGCTGGGAGAGGGTGGGAAGAGGGTCCTGCCAGGAGAAGGGGGTTTCTCAGCCCTGGGCTGGATCGGTATAGAAGGTGCCTCAGCTTGCTCTTGGGGTGCTCCAGGGTAACCCCACCATGGGAGTAGAAGAGGTCTCACACACCAGGACTGCTCATAGCTTGTTTTGATGCATTTAGGAGTGGAAAAATGTCAGCCTTGGTAACTGTACTGTGCACACCTGGTGAGTACTTTGGGGAGCCCCAGGTGGGGGCTTTATGAGACCCTGAAGATTTTTCTTGGCAGTAAAACTGCTGGAGGATAAGATGAGATTTGTAGTTTTGGATTTCAACCTTCCCTGCGGTCATAGTATTTAATTTTTAAAGTGTGCTGCTTTTAGTTTCACATCTCTGTGGAGTTCTCAGGCTTCTGTTCCTTTGGATACTGTGCTGAAATACCACCCTCCTCACCTGTGGAGCCTGAAAAAACCCAGGGCTGACTAGGAAATCTGGGAGGCCAGCGGCTGTGCCGGCAGGACATCGCTGAAAGCAGCGTGCCCAGGGGCGAGCATGAGCAGGCTCTGGTGGTCTGATCTCCTTGGAACAAAGCTGCTTCTCTGTTCCCAAGCACAATGCCAAGGCTGCAGGCTGTGGGAATATTAGGGGAAAGGCAGAGCTGTGACTCAGCCAGGCACAGCCCCTCGCAGGCTTCCAGCTGCTGAGTGGTGAGAGCAGTGCCTAAAAAGAGACAAGGGAAGAATGTCCTGCCCATAGTCACAAAGAAAACCACTGGGGTATTTCTCAGTCACCTTAGTCTGCTTCCTTGGTACTTACAGCAGTTCCCAAATTTCGAAGGACAGGGACCGTGACTGCAGGCTCTCTCCAGCCTCCAGTGTGGCTCATGCAGTCTGACTGCTTCAGCACACTGCTGGGCTGTTGACCATGAGGCATCAATAACTTGTGTAAAAGTTCAGCTGGATCTAATTTCTCTTATTATATTGATAAAATAATCCATATAACCAAAATCTAAACAAATACAAAAGTTGTACACTAGTCTGCAGATGTGACAGGCTCCTAGTTAGAAATTTGGATCATAACTTCCTGGTGATATCCCCAGGCTTCAGAGAACGCTGGGGCCTCATGTCCAAAGTCACTGTGCCTGGAGTGCTCTTCAGATAATAGGATTTTTGAGTCTTGCTTGTTCCCTGGCAAATATTCCAAATAAGTCAAATGTGTTACGGGGAAAGGGGAAGGTAGATCTAGGGTACAGATGGGTGGTGATGGTTCTCCAGCCATTGCTCTGCCTTCTGTACATCAAGGCTGCTCGATATTCTTGTTAGTTGACTGCACAGTGAGAGGCCCATGTGTTGCATTTTCCCCCAAGCAGGTTCAAAACACAGCAACTTTCACATTTTGATCTAAATCAGAAGTTCCTGGAAGATGCAGGATGAGGGACTTTTCCCTCTCCAAGTCTCACAGTTCACTGTGGGTTGCTGCAGGGCAGGGGCAGAGACAGGGACAAGGACCGGGATAAGGACAGGGACAGGGGTAGGGGCAAGGGCAGGGGATGTTTCCTGGCCATCGCTTTGCAGGCCACTTACATGGCCAGTGGCCAGGACGCCTGCAGCATACACTGGCATGCACAGGCTGCTCTTCTGGGCAGTGGGAGTAAGGGGGACAGCTCAGTGATGCTGGAAGAGGCTCCCCCCTTTCCACCACAGCATCTACTCTTCCGTCCTTCCTTTCTTCCCTGATACTGTGGTAGCTGTGTGGATCTGTGCTGTAAGTAGGAAGAAGACTTTGGCTGTTGAGTCACATTTTCTGCTCAGGCAGCTTGGAAACATCTCTGAGAAAACGACAGGAGGAAGATGCAGCCATCACATCCCACTGCTGCACTGTCCTCTGCAGTCACCCTCTCTTTCTTCCCTTCTCCTCAAAGCGGGGGCAGGATCATCACCCTGGAAGGAAGAGGTTTTGGGCTGGTCCAGAATGTGTCCATGGCTGTCCGTGGCATCGGCAGAGAGCACACGGTGGGTGTCTTGGCTGAGTGTGGCCCAGTGATGGAGCAGGGCTGCGTGCCTGCTGCCAGAGGGTGGCCAGGGTGTGAAGCTGAGGCCTTGGCCCATGCCTCAGGATGGGCCGGGAGCACTCGTGATGCTGGGTTCTGACATGCTCACACTCTACTGCTTTCAGCGCTGTAAGGTTCACACTGACACCGCCATCACCTGCCCCTCTCCAGCTGCCTCCAACGTCACTGTGGGGAGCAAGCCGGCCCCCGTCGATTTCTACCTCAATGGGCGTCTCTACACGGATGACCGCTCGGCTCTGGATGAGGAGATGTACCCCGAGGAGGCCCTGCACATCAGCAAATTCAGCCTGGGGTACTACGCTGACCCCCAGTTCTCCACAGCCAAGAAGGAGAAGTGGATCAAGCACCATCCTGGCGAGCCCTTAACTCTGGTCATACACGTAAGAGGGTGGTTGTTACAGCTCTGCTTCTCTCTGGGTGCTGCCATCTCTACCCTGGGCAGTTCCTCTCTCCTGAGTACCAGCACAGTGACTGTCCAGAGACACAGGAGAGAGAAGGGGGTGGATGGGAACTGGAGAGGCAGGAGCAGGTGATTTTGGCTCATCCTGCAGCCTCTGCATCTCTGCCCCAGGAGATGCAGCCTGGTCTGGGGATGCCTTCTGAGACACGATGCCAGAGAGCTGCCTGGGAAGGGTGTTGTAGCAAGGGGCTAAATTAAATACTGGACGTGTGGAAAAGAATGACAATGCCCTGGCCTGAAACCAGGCAGGTGCTGCAGAAGGGTCTGACAATAGGTGTTTATTCCTGCAGAAACAGATCATTCATTCTTCTCTTTGGCTACTGAATTCAGCTCAGCTCACAAGGAAGTCAGGGTGCAGAAGCTGAGTGGCCTGGACAATGAGCAATAGTAATTCAAAGGCCATTGTTTGCTGCAGGATATCCTAATTGTTTGCAACATGCTCCAGAAATGTGCTCCCCCTCTCTCAGGCTTTGCAGGCGCATCCCCTGGCTGTCCCCTCTGTTGTACATCCTTCCCCCGTCCCAGATGGGTGCTTACATCCTTATCTTCCATGCACAGCAGGCCCGATCAAAAGCAGATTTTTGCAGATTCCATGAGGGGCTTGTTCATCCTATGCCCCATGCTGAGGGAAGAATGGGAAACAGGAAAATGGGGATTGGCCTGGTTTTGGCTTTCCTGTGGAGTGCTGGAAAAATGTCCTTGGTGAGGGAGAGTCTTCCCAGGTCTGCAAAACAGCAGGGAATATGGAAGGTAAAGCAGGAAGATCGATTGCAATTCTAACTGCTGTGCTGCAGCCTGACATCCTGATTTTATTTCTGTCTTTAGAAAGAGCCTGACAGCCTGGGCCTGGAGAGCAATGAGTACCAGGTGAAAATCGGCCTGATCTCGTGTGAGATCCAGATTGTTTCAGACAAAGTCATCCACTGCTCCATCAACGAGTCGCTGAGCTCCTCGGAAAGGCAGCTGCCCGTGACGGTGAGTCCGGAGCCTCCGCGCGTGGGGCAGAGGGGTCTCGCTGCAAACCCTGCGGGTGAAGGACCTGCCCAGCTCACTCCCTGGTGACCCTGCAGAAGGCTGCACCGGTGGAAGGGTGGACAAAGCACGCCATGCAGCAGCTGTCGCAGGGCAGCTGGTCAGCAGGATGCGGGGATCGGGGCGGAGGCTGCCCCGAGCTGTGGTGAGGGGCTGCTGCGCTCCCAGTCACGGGGCACCCGCAGCGGCTTGCTGAGTTACTGCACTGTGCGCCAGGAGAGCTTGGTCAGCTCTGGTAAGGCA
This sequence comes from Machaerirhynchus nigripectus, assembly GCA_013397975.1. Classification (NCBI taxonomy): domain Eukaryota; kingdom Metazoa; phylum Chordata; class Aves; order Passeriformes; family Dicruridae; genus Machaerirhynchus; species Machaerirhynchus nigripectus. The sequence goes on along the minus strand of VZRQ01010248.1, from coordinate 532,946 downwards.
CAGTGAGGTCTCAGGCATGTGAGCTTTTGTCACCTGCGGTGATTTTCTGCTCCTCATGACATATGTTTGGGGATTTCCTTACAGCTTTAAGCCATCGGCTCTGCTCCCACCAGCAGAAGGGCTATGAGTGGCCCTGAGAGTCCAACCTTCACCGAGCTGGGTCCCTGCAGGATCCCTGCAGTGTGGCCGGAGGGGTGAGAGCAGTACTCAGCACTTCCAACGACTGCTGCTTTCTCACTTCAAAGAGTTCAGCATTCAGGGCTCGAGTTCCTCTTCGTGTCTGCAAAACTCACCACACTTTGTTACTGTCCTGTTTTCCAGAGGGTTTGACTGAACTGCTGTGCTTGCCCTCAGTTCCCCTCATGTCATACACAGCCCATTGCCATGCTGGGATGTGACTGTGGCTCTTTGTATCTGGAGAGAAAATGCCTCCACCAGACCCCGCTGCCCCCTCCCGGTCCGTGTGTTGGCAGGGGATGGATGAGAGCCTGAGGCGTGGGCAGGGAGGAGAAGGAGGGCTTAAGGGAACTGGGGAGCTCTGGAGTTGGGCTGCCCAGGAGAAGGGCACAAGGATGCCCTACCAATTCCCTGACAGGGTTGTCCAGTTTACTGGCAACAATCTGAGGTGTATGAAATTCTGTTGCAAACTGGAAACATGGAAATGCAGAAGTAACATCATTTCTTGAGTCATGCTAACAGGAATTTTAAACAGGGTAATTTTTAAAAAAAATTTTTTGTAAAAATTGAGAAACAGGGGAATCCCTTTGTGGAAGAAAAGGAATTTTTGAGTTTGCTAGTCTTGGTGTGACATAAACCAGTCAGGGCAGGTCCCCAGGAAGCAGGAGAATGATACCCAGCCCTAAATATCACAAGGCTGTTCAGAGTGCACCAGCAATGAACGTGCAGCTAAATAATCTGCTTATATTCATACCCTTACTAAACCTACAGACGTGGCTGGGGCCCTCGCCTGCCAGCCATTCCATGAGTGGCTGCTGCCTTATAACACTCCAGAAATGGCTTTGGTGATGCAGAGCATGCATGTGCAGGGGCTTGCCTGAGTATTGAGTAGAGCTGTCCAGATACACAAGAGAGGCTTGTCAAGACCTTCAGGCCCATCTTTGTTCATGACCAAACAGTTTAAACACTGAATTAAACAGCAGCTGTGGGATGATTTTTTTCTCTGAAAAATGCAAAAGGCTGAGCTGGTGGGGGGAAAAAGACTCAAAACACATTGAGGAGCTACTTCACTGCAGCATTTCAGAGGGAAAAAGTGGAGATCCTGAGGCTGGGCATGTGGCTGTTGAGACTGCTGAGTGAACGTGCCCAGGTGCACCCGCAGTGCTTTGGCTCCTGTCCCTGTCCAGCACCATGGCTCTTGGACAATGTGCCAGGGTAGAGACCAAAGCTCTCAGAGCCTTCCACTGGCAGCAGCCATGTCCTCACCAGTGCTCCTAGACCTGGGGCTGGATTTCCCTTAGGATGGAGCTGTGTGCAGTGTTGTGTCTGGTGGTGGAGGTGGTGGGAAGATCCTGCATGTGGGATGGCTTTGGCCCAGTGGCTGAGAGCTGCTGGAATTTCACCCCAGTGGGCACCTTTCTTGGAGGTGGTCCATGACACAAGAAATCAAAGATTAATTTTGATTAATCAAAAGATTAATCAAAACCATAAGATTATTGCAGCTCTTCCCTTCCTAATTTCAAGGTTTTTTTCTCGAGTTTCTCTCACTTCTTGTTCCTTGGGAGAAGTGAAACTCACATTTCCAGAAGCGAAAGCCTTGTGTGGTCATGAGTTTTCCTTATCAGATGATGCTGTGGAATCCTTTCATCCCAAGGGCCCAAAGAGCTGTTTGTAAACAGCACCCAATAGCTTGCCAGCCTGTGATGTGTGCTGGCCTCTTCCCTTCTGGAGATCAGGAGACCCAAGGACTGAGCTCTAGTGCTTTGTGCTTGTTGTCACAAGAAGTACTGGCTGGGAGCAGAGCCAGCACCTTCTGACACCCCTTTCACTGCTTTAGCCACAAGATCATTACTCGTCTATGGTCTCATTTATTTTTATTCCCTTAGTTTATTTGTATTTCAAGGACTTTAAAGTTTCTTAACCCTACTTGTTCTGGGTGGCAGCAGTTCTGATTTTGGAGGAGAAAGGCTAGTGCAGCAGGGGTCCAAAGGCTGTTCAGAGCCATAACAACATTGATGATAAGTGGAAGTGATTTTCTATTAAGGGCAGCACTGGCAGTCTTGTACGGTGCCAGGGGCTCTCTAGGAAAGGGCTGTCTCTTCTGGGCAGGTACAGTGGGGCCATGAGGGGGCCTGCAGCTCTGCCACCAAAGCCCTGTGGTGGCACTGGGATGGGCACCACTGCCGCGTCACAGCCTGCTGGGTGTGGCCTTGGCGTCCCCCAGAGCACAGGAAGGGAACTGGGATCCCTGGAGACATACAGAGTCCCCAGGTCTGGCAGAGAAAGGCACAGCCCGGCGTCCCACGCAGCCCGGGAGGCTGGCCAGCACGGTCAGTGAGTCCTCGGCTGAGGGCCTGCTGAGTGCTGCCCTGTGTCCCCCTGCTCCCAGCCCCTTGGCAACGCGCTGCTCAGCTCCCGCTTCTCCTCCCTCCTTCTTCCTCAGATCCAAGTTGGAAAGTTCAACTACACAATTGCCATGCTGCACCTTGGGGGAGGAGAAACCGCGATCATTGTGTCCATTGTTATCTGCAGCATCCTGCTGGTCCTCTCTGTCGTAGGTAAGGGAAAGAACAATGTGTTTCCAGGCTGTGCCAAGGTTTTTCTCATTGCATGGGAGGTGTGAAGGTTACTCTGAGTGCTGCAGTTGTGCAGTACCTGAAGCTGCTCTGGGTGCAGCAGGTAGCCACTCTCTGTATGGCACGCAGCTAGTACCAGGACCACAGCTCCCTGCAGCACAGGGCTTTTCCTGGATGAATCCAAAGCTCAACTCTGTTACTCAAACCTGTGATATTTATAAACTTACCCTTTTCCCCAAACACTTAGTAGTTACTATAGTACAAAATAAAGAAGGATGTGAGAAACTGGTCTTGGTCACAGGCATGACTGTCCCAGACCATTCCAAAGGTGCTCTTATCCCAAGGTCCTCTTATCAGGAACAAGCAGTGACAGGTGCCTGGCTGAGTGGGAAGAGCAGAGCCAGCATCCTTAGCTGCAAGTCTGAAGCAGGCATATTGGTGTATGCACCTGGCTGGAAGCTGTGCTGCACACCTTGGTCCTCGGGCTAGGGTACCTGCTCATCACATGCCCAGGATGACTGTGCTGCAAGAAACCTGCCAGTTCAAAGCAAATGAGGGGTTTATATAAGGGTTTAATTTATTTTTAATAAAGGCTCTAATGCACCCTATTTGTTAGATGCACCACCCATCATTAGAAACATATTTCTGGAGGCATGGGAAGACTGTCAGACGTGAACACTGTAATACAGGTGGTAAACATCCTCAATTCTGTATTCATTAATCAGCTGGAACACATTAATATACAGTTAAGCTGAATACAGACAGCCCAGACCGAAATTGAAGATGACAGTTACAGCACAATCATTAAATTCCAGCTGGTTTTACTTATTTACAGATAATTGACAACTGCCTGAGCAGATACCAGTCTGGTGGTAGGTGTGAAACCAGCTCTGGGTTTAGCTTTCTGCACCCGTGTCAGAGAGAACCGCTCTGATCCCAGCGGCAGCTGCTCCTAAGCCCGGGTCCAAAAGGCTTCTTCCCTTCCTCTTTTCCAGCTCTCTTTGTGTTCTGCACAAAGAGCCGCAGAGCCGAGCGCTACTGGCAGAAAACCCTGCTCCAGATGGAGGAGATGGAGTCACAGATCCGGGAGGAAATCCGCAAAGGTAAGTCACTGTCTGGGTGCTGAGGAGCCATGGCTAGGAGGGGGGTGTCAGGTTAGCAGGCTTGAAGCAATTCACCTTCTGCTGTGTAGAAGTTTATAGAATTATTTGTAGGAGAATTTCTGTCATCGCTTGGGAGCTTTGGCAGGGTTTGGGAATAAGGCTCAGGGGCTGGAAGTGTGGCTCTGCTGCTGTCCTGCTGCCTGGCCTGGGCAAGCCACTGATCTCCAGTGCCACCAGCTTCTCTGGGGTTAATGGCCCTTGCCTGTGTCAGAGCGTTACTTGAAGGTCACACTAACCTTCAGTGTGCTGTCCACGAGGGTGCAACAGAAACTGCAGCACACTCCTCGTAGAGCAATGGGAGAAGTATTCCAGGTGTTGGCACCCATCATCCCGTGGTCCATGATCCCACCACATCAGCTGACGTCCTGTCCTGAGGGGACAGCCTGCCCTGGGGCTGGGCTCCTGGGGCAGAGAATGTTCTGTCAGTGCTCGGGGCAAGGTGTACAGTGATTAAACCCCGATGGGAATGGGCTGCTCAGAGAAAACACAGCTTCAGCCCCCTCAAGGGAGTGGCCCGAGGAGGCAGAGATGAGATGTGCCGTGCTTTTCTGTGCCAGCCTGTCTCAGCTGGTGGAGGATTGGGCTCTCACCATCTGTGGGTCTCTTTGTGTAAGGTTTTGCAGAGCTGCAGACAGACATGACAGACCTGACCAAGGAGCTAAACCGCAGCCAGGGGATCCCCTTCCTGGAGTACAAGCACTTTGTCACCAGGACATTCTTCCCCAAAGTAAGGAGACAGCGCGTGTCACGGGCACCTCATTGCTCCCAGATACTTCCCAACCAGTTTAGGGCTTTGCTAAAGGGCTTTTACAGTGTCACAAAATCATTCCACTGTTACATATTTACTTGTCACGTATTTCAGCCTTAATTATCATCAAAAGTGGAGCTGTAGCTCCTGGGGTGTCGTACAAGGTCAGGCTTGCTCACACATGACAGAAGCTGGCGGCAACTGTCCCAGGAGTTGCTCCAGCTTGCCTGTTTGGGGCCATTGCACACCTCCTCTGAAAGAGCTCTCACACGAGCAGAGTGCTGGGGACTCCTCCTCAAGGGCTCCAGTGTGACCCCGCTCCATTCAGCAGAGGCTGAAGGGTGGCTGAAGGGTGAATCTGCCGTTGGCAGTTAGGGAGAGAGAGTTTTTGTCCTATGCATGGTGCCCCCAAGCATTCCCAGCAGCTTGGCCAGTCCTCAGGAGCTCTTCGGATGTCTCTGTCTCTCCCTTCCTCCCTGTCCAAGGCTGGGTGCATGGTGCTCCCAGTTAGATGTCCCTTGGGCACCCAGTCCCAGTCTGTCTGCCTGGAGCCCCTTACCAGAGCTGCGGCAGACGTGCTGGTGCCGTCATTCCTGTCACCGGCTGCTCCGCTGCGTGGCTGTGCGCCCTTTGCTGCGGCTGTATTTCACCCCTGAGGCAGCTGTGTGTTGGTGCTGAGGACTGAGATGATGATTTATGACTGCAGAGTGTTTCATTAGTAGCTATTACTCAGGTTCTTCAGTTACCCAGCCTCCATATCTCTGCACACTAGAGGCTTTAAGATTCAGGCTGGTATATGAATGCTAGAGATTTAAACATTTTTCCCATCTGTTTTAAAAGTTACATATGTTGAAACACCCAGAACTCCTCTATTTTGATTTAGTCTTCTGTAAAGCTTTCTCTTCTCGGAATTTTCTAGCTGTCACATTACTCTATTTGCAGTCTCCCTGCCCTAACAGCCTTGTGTCTCTGCAGACGTCTGCCTCCCCCCATCCTTGTGGTGTTTGCTCATTCAGGAGGCTCTTGCAAAGTGTTTCAAGGTTCCATAAGCCAGCCCCATGCATGTCTTTGGAATGGGTGGCTTTAGTCCCGATGACATGCCTTCCCATCTTATTCCCCTGAGGTGCACAGCACACAGGGAGTCCCCTGGCAGGTGCAGTGCCCTCCCCTAACACTGTGCTTGGTTCCAGTGTTCCTCTCTCTACGAGGAGTGCTACATCCTGCCAGCCCAGCAGTTCAGCTCACAGGTGGGCTCCCAGGTTCAGGAAACCCATCCACTCCTGGTGGGGGAATGGAAGGTGAGTAACCCACTAACAGAACAAATGCTTTTGGGTGTTGCTAACCATTAACACAGACCAGCACTGGATCAGCTTTGGCCAGCTGAAGAAGGCAGATCTGTCAGTCTGCTCTTTCCTGAAGAGGCATTGGCCTGGGATCCTTCCTGGCTCTGTAACCCTGGGGCTGCAGTAAGGTCTCCCTCTAGAACTTCTGGAAGCTGACCAAACCCAGCCCTCTTCACCTCGCCATGTACACCCACTAATTGTTTTGTCAGCCCTCACCTGCACTTGCTCCATTTGTCTCATAGTAGGGAGCCCCAAACTGGCCACAGTGGTCCAGGTGTCCTCAGGAGTGGTGAACAGAATGGAATGGCCACTGCCACTGGCCCAGCTGTGTGCTCCTTGCCAGCAAAGCTGCTGGCTGTGTCAGGCAGAGGGAGGAGGGGCTCTTCTGCCTTGTATCTCTGTGCTCAATAGGGGCATCCCTGCCATCAAGAGGGATAAGATGTGGAGGAAAACAACAAGCAAGGTTTTCTCAGTCTGCTTTCTAAATTTTTCTTCAGATTCCTGAGAACTGCAGACCCAACATGGAAGAAGGAATTTCTCTGTTCTCCACCTTACTGAACAACAAGCACTTCCTCATTGTGTTTGTCCACGCTCTCGAGCAACAGAAAGACTTTGCTGTAAGAGACAGGTATGAGATTCAGAACCAAAGACCTGGCAGCTGGAGGAGACCAATTTATTCGTAACCCAAAGCAATCCAGCCAGTGTCTGGGGCTGTGTGTTTCAGTGGACAGTTGAGTTACACTTGCCTACGTTTTTCTGTTAGAAATGGATGGCCATAAACCCTGAAGAGTGCTCACTCATTTGGCTTGCCCGTAAAAGGGTGCAAGCTGACCTGAGATCCTGCACCACTGAAAGAGGGCTGGAACTTCTAACAGCCTTAAGAAGGCTCATGAAAATTGTCTGAAAGACTGCCTTTGTGTGTTGGGTTTTTTAGTGCCAGTCAGCAGTTCAGTCTTGTTGGACTGGGGCTTGAGTCCTGTACCATTCTGTGTTTCAGGTGTAACCTGGCCTCCCTGCTCACTATTGCATTGCATGGGAAACTGGAGTATTACACCAGCATCATGAAGGACCTCTTGGTGGATCTAATAGATGCTTCAGCTTCCAAAAACCCCAAGCTGATGCTGAGGAGGACAGAATCTGTGGTGGAGAAGATGCTCACAAATTGGATGTCCATCTGCATGTACAGCTATCTCAGAGTAAGAGAACCAGTCACTGCTGTGGTGGGTGCAGGGTCACCTCTGTGTGCAGCGGGGATGAGGGATGCAGGGTACAGCCGAGGACCTGACACTTGCTAGCAGTGCCACTCAAATGGTCACTAACGATTGCTAAACTGATGCATTGAATGATTCAGGTGTAGGAAAGCAACCTGAAATTCAGTTGCTTCTCCACTTCTGCCCAGGGCTTTGGTGAGCTCAGTCTTCACGACAGGCTGGAGCATGGATCAGTGTTTTCACTATACTTGAGAAGAGCCAGAGGGGAGCTGAAAAATAACCAGAATGGCCAGAGGTTTTGGGAACCGCCTGGTTATGTGTTGTTTCTGTGACCAGCTGGCACAGCCATGCTGACCAGTCAGCGGTGTCTGTCTCAGGAGCCACGATGCTCAGGAGGGCTGAGGGCATACAGGCTGCTCTGTATCAGTGCCCACTGGTGTGTGGGGCCTCTCGTGCAGAGGCATCCTCCTGGTTCTACACAAATCTGAGCAGGAGAGGTGGGGTGTCTGTCCCAGAAGGCCGACTGTCTTCTGGTGGTAATGAGCAGGAATATGTTTGGCATCTCAGAGCCAACAGCAGTCCATCTGCTCAGTGCTTTATCTCCAACATTTGCCAGTTCTGTTTGGAATTCCCCAGAAGAATTGAGCAATAACTTAATTGATTCCACAGCAGTTAATTGGAGGATACTACATTATACCCACAGGGAAGAGCCTTGAGAAAGCCTTTGAAAAAACCTTTTCCCAAGTGTTTTCTACATCCACAGAGGCGATTCTATATTGTCTGCTTACATATTATGATGTCTTCTGATCCCAGATGATCACTTTCTGTCCTAAAGCCAGTGGTTTTGTAGTTCATAATCTTTCATTTTAGCCGACACAGTTAGCCAGTCTAATAAAAGAAGAGTTACAGGAGTGGATGAGGATAGCTGTGCCAAGTAGCACAGAAGGACAGAAAAGGACAGAAGAGAGGAAATTAGTAAAATTTTTTTAATCTTCAGATTTTGTGCCTGTAGTTCAACCATTGGAGAAAAAAAAGTGCTGATTTTCCCTTTTGGGGAAGGGAGACCACATGTGAGGCATCTGATCCAGCTCCAGCTTGAGCTAAAAATGGACATTGTGCAAGACGGCTTTCTCAGGGAAAAAAGAAAAAGAGGAAAGTGGAGCCTTATCACGTGGGCCTGAAGGCTTGAGCACATTACACGGCTCACTAATGGCGAGGAGCTCCACAGGCAGCCCTGGGTGGGAGCTGCCCACTCCCGCAGGCTGGTCTGGGGCTGGGGGGCTGTGGCCATCCCCAGGGCTGGGCAGTGCTGCTGTGAGCTGTGAGCTGTGAGCTGTGAGCTGTGAGCTGTGAGCTGTGAGCTGTGAGCTGGCTTCCCCCTGCTCATGGCCCACAGAGGGAGGAGGAGAATAGGGTATGGTGGGAGCAGGGCTGTGAGGTGGCTGGGTCCTCTGCAGAGCTCTTGGGCCACTGGCTGAATGTGCGTTTCCATCTGCCTGCAGCAGGTTCTTGGCAGGGGCTAAGACTGCACACTGGGTTTGCAGTCCCCTCCAGGTCTCCCATGCCCAGCCTGAAGCCACGGCAGTGCAGAGCATCGCTGCAGCCTGTTTCCCATCTCTGAAAGCAAATGGTTTCCAAACTAAAGCGCAATGAAGTTGATTTCCAAGAGACTCTGCTATCACACATGCTCCACAGTGAGGGTGGGATCAGAGGAGACACTGAGCTGCTCCTGAAGTACAAAGAGGGAAAAGAGTTGGTCAGACAGGAGTGTCTGGAGAGGAAATTTGTCCCAGGTGACACAATCCCAGCTGTGCAAAGGGACAGGGGCTTGGTCCAGATCAGCAGAGCTGGTATCTTCTCCACCACACAAATGAGAACGGAGCCCCTGTGGTGGAACAGACAGCACCTCCTGCCACACGGCTGGTGTCAGCTCAGGGCTGTGATTTAAATAGTAGTGATAGCCAAAGGCCTCCCATGTGCCTCGCGTTCCTCAGGATCAAACTCTGCTGCCTTCAGAGAGGCATTTCTTGGTTAAAAAGAAGGCTTGCCTGCCTGTAGCACTGCTCTGTCAGACATGTGATGATGGGCCTGGTTTTCATTCCTGAATTATCCCCATTAATCACAATGTCTATTTGAAACAGCTGCTGCGAAAGTCCCTGCCGTTGTGCAGTGGAAAAATTCCAAGTGCTTGTATTTTCCCTTGTAAGTCAACGCTACATGCTCAAAACATTTGTTTCACATTAATGCTCTGCCTAACAGCCCGTCCATTTGTGTTTTGGGGGAAAATGATTTGAAGGAGCTGTCTTCAGCTGGGAAGGAGCTGCCGGCCACAGGCATTCGTGGTCTGCACATGTGGAGGGCACCTGAAGGCGATGGAGTCGCCGCTGTCAGGGGCTGGCTCAGCATGTGAGGGGTTGGGATGAGCTAGCAGGGGGCTTGCAGCAAGGCACAGGGGCTCAGAGGTAACTTGCAGCATTTGCACAATCAGTGCAGAACTCTGTTTCTGCAGAACTGAGTGAGAATCGTAGATGAAATGATGAAATGGTCCATGTCTCTATTTTGTGCTGCACTTTTGGTGAAAAAGCTTTCAAGAAAGCCTGCTCCATGAGCTATCATGGTACCATTGTGCCTGGTTCCTATCAGGGTTGGGGAGTTAAAGCAAAAGTGGGGTTCTGGAATTCAACGTTTATGTCTGTGTCCACACGTACCCAAGTTTTGCACGTGGCGTGGAAGTTTGGTTCTTCACAGAATGCAAACAGATAATTGTCCCAAAATTAGCAGGCGCTTGGGATAAGCAGCTGTTTTCTGTGCTTTGCCCACCCTAGCCTCACCAAAACATTTTGGAAATGGCTGTAGTGTGTTCCTGGGAGGACATCTATAATAACTTGTCAGAGTTGTGTTAATAGGGCAGCAACATGTGAATCCAGTCTGTTCTCTAAACCTTTTTGTTTTCCCAAGCATATAAAAACGAAGCCCTCCCACGCTCCTCGTGCGTGGAACAGTTCAAGTCCTGCCAGCCTGAACTGTGCTTTCCATTACTGCAGCTATTTCAGTGCCCTGGGTAGCTTTAAGAGCCCATAAGAGTTCAGTCAAAAATGAAAATGAAGTCTCATTAAAATACATTCACAATAGGAGGAAAAAAAGGCCCCAGACTGTGTTTTTTTAAGTATTTTTTTGTCCTGAATCAGCACTGATCTCTTCTGGTTAAACTTCCTTTCTCCTAACTAGCCAAGTCCAAAGACAGTTTTGATTCCTTTCCAGATGAGTTTTCCGAACAATGCTGGAGGTTTCACAAGTTTGCCATTTTATCTCTAGTCCCTGCCTGCCAGCCCTTCTTTCCCCGCTTTGAAATTCGCTGTCTGATTAGCGCTTTTGCAGATTTCCATAACATCCCACAGTTCCTGAGCCTGAAAGCCAAAAAGCCAAACAGAAATAGCATCTCGGCGGTGGAGCGCTGTCGCTGTGTCCCCTGTGGCCTGGCCTGGGCCAGATCCTGCCCGTGCACCCCGCGGCGGGTCCGCAGTGACCCCGCAGCGCCGCTGCTCCGCGATGCCCGCCCACTGCTGCCAGGCAGCCTTGGGTGAGCAGAGTCAGCCCCGACCCATGCAGCCCATGCTCATTTCAAGCCATAAGGGCTCCCATTTCAGTAGGACTTGCCCTTTTTTAATGTTTCTGGGGGCACTGCAGTTTCCCGGTGGCTGGAGCTGCCCATGGCGGCTCCAGAGCCCGGCCCTGAGTTCAGCATTAGGTTTGCTCCTGCTCATTTGTGACACAAACAGGGTTCCTGTTGGTAGCATGGCCAGTGTCAAAGACTGTTGACCCCGTGTCAGCCAGGGCCAGCCAGTGGTGTCTTGTGGTTTGCAGTACGGGGGCAGTGGTACTGCAGCCTGAGGAGGTCTCCGTGTCGATGTTGTCCCCTTGTTATATCTTGTTTCTGCCTTTCTCTCCAAAATGAACTCTTTGTGTCTTCTGTACATTCTCCACTCTGCAATCCTCAGCTTCTCCACTTCCTGACTCTACACCTTCCTCTACATTCTGGAAGTCATGCCTTCCTCCATGTCAGCACCCGCAGCCCTGCTCTGAGCCCATTTTGTGCTGCCTGCTCACAGGAGCATTGCAGGAACCATTAAACCCCTGCGGCAGACCCAGGGAGCGTCCCTCTCTTCATGAAGTTACCCTTGAAAAGGAAGTGAGTGCCCTGCTGGCACAGACGGCGTGTGCCCACTGACAGCCCTGCAGTATCACCCTATCATCAACCGCACCAAATGCGGCGCATCCAAATTGACATCGAACTAATTGCTTTAGCAATTATAGGGCAATTAGAATAAAAGAATCACCAAGTTTTAATTAAGAAGCAGATTGAACAGGATTTAGCAGCTCCTAGCTGAGAAATATCAGAACCGTTGTGTATCTGTTGTCTGAGCAGGCTCTCAGATGGCAGGCCTGTGTGTGCGGGGGGATGCTCAGAATACATAAGTGTGCAGAATTTGCACTTGCCTCATTGGAAGGAAATTGAACGTGAACATTAGGGAGAATGGGATGTACTCTAGCACTGAAGAGTTCCTTAAGAACATAGCTTATGTTTCCCTTGCACATCAGTGCAGCAGGCAGAAGTGGATCAGAAATTTGGCATTAAACTGCCTAGCTGAACCACCTCACAAATAGATGCTCCCTGTTACATTTTTCGTTCTTGCTACAGCAGTTCTACAGTTCACCTCTCTCCCATGAACTTATGTTTGATGAATGTAAGGAGTTAAATGGTGTGTTTGCTTGCTGTCACATGGGAACAGCTTGTTGACCCTGATCCTCTGTTTTGCTGTGATGAGGGCTCTGCTGTGGTATGAGAAGTATGAATGCTACTTCCCAGAGCCACAGGCCCAGGCTGTGGGCTCATTCCCATGGAGTTCAGTGGCAAACCAGGCAGTGCAAAGAGAGGTTCAGCTGACACATTCATGAGAAAGCTGGGTGCCCAAATATCTCTGTACTTGGAATTTTGTGCACATCAGCCCTTTCTTGTCCTGCTGAGTGCAGCATGTCGTACAGTCTGCACTCTGTCAGATTGCAGGAAGCAGTGGGATGACACTAAAAAGAAGGCTTGTATGTTGCACAGTATGCTAGATTCTCCCTGTTCCTGTGTAATTCACATGTAAATTAATGCACATTTGTATTTTGTCGAACATCATGTGTGCACGTCCTTGCTCAGCACAGCCATGCATATGCCCCTGCCTTGTGAGCAGCACCCCACTCTGCCCGTGAGACAGCACAGGCTGGCACAGCCCGTCAAGGGCATTCCACAGCTCCAGTGCTTGCTGCAGAACTTGGATGGGCTATGTTGATGCTGACAGTTACAGCATCCCCAAAAACGGCCTGCGGCTGTTGTTGGCTGTTGTGTCCTCTTCCCCATCTGCGCTGTCATGCTGCCACGAGTCTGAAAACTTCTGAGCAGCCTCAGAGGGATGCAAGTGGGACTGGGGAGGTGATGGCCCCCCAGTGTTTGCAGCACCTGGGAGGGACTAGTCCTGCTCCCTGGTTTGCAGAGGCACCTTCAGTGTCCACACAGAGCCTGTCCCTGCCGCACTGCTGGTGGAGCTGTCACCACAAGGTCTGGTTTGCTGACTTGGTCTTCTTTCGTTTCCCCAGGAGACGGTTGGAGAGCCCTTCTTCCTGCTGATCTGTGCCATCAAACAGCAGATTAACAAGGGTTCCATCGACGCCATTACAGGGAAGGCCAGGTACACCCTCAACGAGGAGTGGCTGCTGAGGGAGAACATAGAGGCAAAGCCGAGGGTGAGTACCACCCATGTGCTGGGGCTTCCCCAGAGCTGGGGTGAGACGGAGGTGCCATGCTCAAGCGTGGCCGGTCTGCACAGCTGGTGAGAGGAAGAGGCACCCAGGCAAAAAGAGGAGAGGGTTTCTGATAGAAAGAATTGCTCTCATTGCCCTGCAGCTTTTGGCTGCGACTAAGACAGTAGCTGTGCCTCCCTGGTCTCTGAGGGGGTGTCTGTGGCAGCCTGCAGGCCCTCACAGCTGCCTGTCCCGCTGTTCAGGAGCTCTCAAGCTGATGCTGGTAGGGGGCTCCAGCACTGCAGCAGACCCATCCTGCAGCAGGCTTAGAGCTTGTTTAGCAGTGGAGCTTGGCCTGTTGCATCAAGCAGAGGCTGAGCAATGAGCTTTGATGGTCCCATTAGTCACCAGTCAGAGACAAGCAACTGCAGACACGGCTGGTAATGGGGGCTGACCCTTCCTCCTGCCTCGTGGTGGTCAAGCCCCATCAGCAAGACAGCGGGAGAGGGGGCTGCTGTGTTGCTCCCTGTGTCCTCCCAGCTTGGTCAACAGAGCCCTCAGCCCCTGGGGCTGTAAATCAGTACCTCTCATGATGTAAAGCATTGATGGCCACATTAGTTCAGCCTGATTTCCATCAACACAGGGCCCAGGGCACACCAGCCATAGCTGCGCAGGCACTGCAGCTTCCAAGCATTCTTGGAAGCCAGCAGAACCAGGCAGGTCACCTCTAACTCAGCCTCTGCCTGCAGAACCTCAACGTCTCCTTCCAAGGCTGCGGGATGGATTCCCTGAGCGTCAGAGCCATGGACACGGACACACTCAGTCAAGTGAAGGAGAAAATTCTGGAGGCCTTCTGCAAGAACGTCCCCTACTCCCAGTGGCCAAGGGTGGAAGACGTTGACCTCGGTAAGGACCAGGTGCATGGGACCAGCCAGTCCGTAAAAACAGGTGAAGCACTTGATGCTGTGCAGCAGCTGTTGGTGCCTGTCAGAGCAGTCGGTGAAGCAGCACTGACAGGGCAGACATCAGGGCAGCAATTCGGCCCTAGACCCCCTGGCTCTTGCCTCCTTCAGGCTGGGGTCTCACTTCTCCTCTCTCTGTGTTCAGAGTGGTTCGCCACCAGCACTGACAGCTACATCCTGCGGGACCTCGATGACACGTCAGTGGTGGAGGACGGCAGGAAGAAACTCAACACATTAGCACATTACAAGGTAAAGCTGCCGACCTCAGGGGAACTCCACCTCCTCGGAGCTTGCCTGGCCTCCAGGGCGAGCTGCAGTTCCCCTCCAAAAACAGGATCATCAGGAACAAGCAGGGAGGTTGCCATAGCTCCGTGAGAGCTTCCAGGGAATAGACATCTGCCCTGGCGAGCATCTCGTTAATATTGCAACACACAGAAACTAATTAACACTCTTCATGCAAAACAAGTTATTACTGACAACAGAAAGTGGAGGGAAAAAAGCTCTTATTCCCAAGGGCCACCAGCCTGGCTGATTAATATCACTGTGCTCTTGATCTGCGCTCTGCTGAAATCGCAGCTACAACTGTCAGTGCCTGCTCTGAGAGCAGGGGCTGGGGATACCATCGAGGAAGCGAGGCCAAAAATATGAGGAAACGTGGTGAATCAGATTGTTTTCTTGACTGTTTTTCTGTTTAAAATTAAATGAAACCAGAAATACTTAACGATTTTCATATTCCCTGGTATGCCTGGAAGCATAATCCTCACTGGTCTGTAGCCGTGCATGGAAAACAAAAGTGGAGCTGAGTGCTCATTGATATGGTTATCGGGGTAACAGCCGTGCCGTGGAGCTGCGCTGGCACGGTGCCCCCGCAGCAGAGAGGCTGCGCCAGCCCCACGGGCCCGGGTGCAGCCACTTCCTTCTCCTGATCGGGGAATGGCAAACGAGCACCTGCACAGCCAAACTCTCCTTCCTTTTCAAATTACCTGCTGTCAACATCCAAAAATGTATCTTAGATACATGTATTTGCCCAATTCCCATCGGGTTTGAGAACCTCACTATCTTGTAATTGTATTGAAAACTCCCTTTCCACGTAGTGGGGGGCAGGGGCAGGGCAGGTTCAGGGGATGTTTGTGGCAGAACCATGACTACACCAGCATTCCCCAGCTCCTGGGATCTCCCCGGGAGCAGGGAGGCACTGATAAGGCCCCCATCATCAATGCATGTTCTTCCCTTCCTCCACAGATCCCTGAAGGAGCATCCCTGGCCATGAGTTTGACAGACAAGAAGGACACCACGCTGAGCAGAGGTAACCTCTCGCTCCTCTTCTCTGCTGCTGGTGACAGGGCAGGAATGCTTGCATTGTCAGAGGGTTGTCTCTGGCTGGGGATGCTGGAAGACTCTGCCAGCCCCTGTTCCTGGGTGCTGCGGATGCGGTGGCACTAAACATGTGCTATCCAGTCTCCTCCCTCTGCCTTATGGGGTGCAGGGTGCTCTCCCAGCCCTCAAGGTGTTTGCACCTTCCATCTCACACCCTCATTGGGGGTTGGCATCCAATCTGTGCTGACAGAGTGAGAAAAAGGAAGAATCTGAAACCACTTGGTTGAAAAAGTCCTCTCTCTCCCAGTTACATTTATTCAGTCCCCTGCCAGTGCATTTCTAGGTTTCAGGCTGTGCAAGTCAAACCACGGGAGACAAAAACCCACATTAAACAAGGAATTTCAAACCCTGTTTCCAGGCTGCCTGCACAGAGCCTGGCTCTCCAGGAGTCCTTCACCTGCTGTGGTGAGGAGCTGCTTGGGACTGAGCTGCCCTGATGATGAGGCTCGGAATAACCCTGGGAGCGTGGGGCACAGCAGGGCACAGCAGGGCATCATGGTGCATGAGTGCCCCTGTGCTCATCCTGCTCTCATGCCCTCTTGAATCTCTCTTAAAACAGCACTTGGGAGACCTCAGGTCCCCCTTGAAGTACCTCCTAGGGTACCTGCCATGTGCCCCATAATGCAATAAACAACCCAAACCAAGGAGAAACGCGTAGATCACTTGTGGTGAGAACACCGACTCGGTGTTGGGGTTCTTGGGGTTCAAATGCCTCTTGACATGGAGATCACAAGGGTGGATTTCAGTTTGGGCCCCCTGACTGAGCCACTGTGTCTCTCTTCTTCTTCACAGTGAAGGATTTGGACACTGAAAAGTACTTCCACTTGGTAAGTATCCCACTCCTGGCTGCAGGGATGATGGCTGCATGTGGGGGCTGCTACTAACTTAAATTACATCTGTGGGCTGTAGTGTCAGATGTGATGAACAAGCTGGATCAGGGCTCATTAATTCTCTTTACCAGGGTTCAAAGAGGTGCAGAAAGGTGATCTGTAGATAAGCTTTTACTGCAGATAAACTGAGGGACATGATAAAGAATTACCGGGATGGCAGAGAAATTGTGTGTGATTGAGCTGCTGGCAGCCACGGAGAGCTCAGGGGCACTCAGGGTCAGAGCGTGGCATGGCACAGTGTCAGTGGTGGCACCCGGTGACACCTTGGCTGAGTCACGTGCTGGGAGCTCCCGGCATTCCGCCTGCTTCCCAGGCTGAGCAGGTCCGTGGGTCCCTGCCCGTGCACCTTGCTGGAAGCGCAAAGTGCTAAATGCTGCTAAAAGCTGTTATGAAAAAAGGTGTTATGGACAACAGCAATATTTCATAGCCTGGTTTAAGGTTTTTTTTCTCTGCAAGCATTTCCATGCTCAAGTAGAAGCACGCACACACACACACACACACACAGTGCAGAGCAAGGAGGGAAAAGGGATGGGAAACCAACTGTTCACATGTGAAACAATGCCAGGATGGATGTCAGTTGCTTGCTTTGTCATTATAGAGAGTAATTCACTGACCTGACCAGTGGAATATTCAGTTTTGTTTTTAAAAAGCCAGTATTTGTACATATTGTGCTTTTTCCAAATCTAAGCAAAGCTGGTTTCTGCAGAAGCCATGTGCATGGCTGCTGGGAGCCCAAGGTGCAGCCCAGAGAGGGGTGTGAGAGCCCAGGGGGGCAAGCAGGGCAGCATGCAAAGGGAGATGGATGAGTTCATTTCCTTCATCTAGGGCTAGAGAGGCAATAAAGAGCACAGGAGAAACAAATGTCAGAAAAACTGAGTACTATTAATCGCTTTTTAAAAGCCATATAAGGGTGTGTCTGCTTTTAAAGCAACTTTTAAAGTAACTGCTTTTTAATTGAATTTTATATGTGGTTGAAAGTCTGTGCTGAAAGGAAAATTTAGTGTGACACTTCCAGGGAAGAGTGCTCTGACCATGTGCTTTATCTGGGACCAGGTTCTCCCAACTGATGAATCAGTGGAGCATAAGAAGTCCCACAGACAGAGCCATAGGAAGAAGGTCCTCCCAGAGATCTACCTGACACGGCTACTCTCCACCAAGGTAGGAGCCAGACTTCCCCCGTGCTTGGCAGCTGGGATTGTTTGGGGTCTGTAGGGAGAAGCCTGCCCCAGGGAAGGAGCGCTGCAGGGCTGGTTGCTCCCAGAAGGCAGGGGGACTCCTGTCCTGGATGGCTGGAGCGTGTTTAGCGAGGCTGTCAGGCTCCTCAGGGTTCCTCCAGCTTCCCAGCTCATCCTTGCTGCTGTGTGATGCCCCGCATGATCTTCCCAGGATGGACTGGGGTCTGTGCAGACGAGAGGGATTCTGGCCGCCTCAGGGCTTGCAATGCATAGCTGAGACTTGAACCCATCTCCCCAGAAAGAGATGCTGCTGGGACGGGAGATGGAGATGCTCAGCTGTGGGAGCAAGAGAAATGTCTGTGTGATCTGAGGTCAGATCTGGCCCATCTTTAATCCCAGCATGGTGCCTCACTGAAGCAAAGATCACAGGGATGGCCAGCAGTCTCTGGTCTTTGTCTGTGCTGTACAGAACAAGCACAGATGTGAGATCCCAGCAGTAAGAATGAAAATCTCAATGCCAAGAGTAATTAACCCCAAATGCAAGTTCATTATATCGCTATCCACAAACAAACCATTCCCTCTCTGCTTTGGCATCTCCTTTCTCTTCTGACTTATCCAACTGGCAGCAAAGTGTTTCCCCTTGTGTGCAGCAGTCACTGCCTCTCTGCTGTTCTCCTGGGCTTGGGTGCTGCTGCTCTCCCCAGTTCCACCATGTCCTTGTCCTGCAGGGCACACTCCAGAAGTTCCTGGATGACTTGTTCAAAGCCATTCTCAGTATCCGAGACGACAAACCACCCGTGGCTGTGAAGTATTTCTTTGACTTCCTAGAGGAGCAGGCAGAGAAGAGAGGGATCACAGACCCTGACACTCTGCACATCTGGAAGACCAACAGGTTTGGAAAAGGAAATCCTTCTTTTCTTCCTTCCATCTCTTGGGAGCAGCAGCTGCAAAACCCTGGTGTTCTGGACTAATCATTAGGTTGCTAAAAGTAGAAGAGGGACTTGGAAAACAGGGAGGGTGGCAGAGAGGGCTGTGAAAGATGAAGCCAAACACAGGATTGGAGAGCTTTGAACAAATACGAAGCTCAGGGGAACAGTGAGCTGAAAGAGGAGGCATGGGCAGACAAAGGGCAGAAAGAACTGGCACACAGAAATAATGAAAGGAGAAACAGGATGATGGGAGACAGAAATGGTGTTAGCTGCAAGCACTGGGGATCTGAGACAGAGTCCGAAACCATGTCATATCTTAAAATGTCATGGAAATTTTAAAACTAGCATATTTGGATCCTTTTCATTTGCTTTCTGCCTTTGCAGCCCTTAGTGGCAGTTTTCCTTACTTATGTCTGTAACCAAGCTGAGTCTCCAGGGCATTCAGGGGACTCGGGGAGCGGGTGCTGTGACAGTGGGTGCTGGTGAGCGCTGCAGCAGTGGGACCAGAGCGAGCGGTGCTGAGGGACAAGAGCAGCAGAAATGGGGTGCGGGAGCCAAAGTGAAGGGGAAATAGTGCAGGAAAGAAAACAGAGGATTAAAATTGAGAGAACAGGGAGCTTGGGGAGACTGTCAAGGAGAGGCTCAGCACTTTGGAGATTGCGGAGACAGGAACTTTTTCCAGCCAATGTGTGAAAATTAAAACCACATTTTACTGGGAGAGCAGGCATGCAGATACAACCACTGGGCAACAGATCTGCCTACCCTTTACTACCTTCACTGGCCTGTAGACTTACAGTGGCTTTCACTTCTTAGCTGTTGTGGAGGATAGGAAGTGTGAGCAATAGACTGAAGCTGTGTTGTGGCCAAATCAGCAGTGAAATAACGGAAGGAGAAAAGGATGAGAGAGCAGAAAAAAAGACACTTGAAATGTATTTTGTGGGGCCAGGCTCACTATCAGAACCAGATGATGGTTACTGTCAGGAAAGAGGGAAATGGAGGTGACACCATTGCTCCAGTCAGCAGCAAGTGGGGAAGCCTGACTCAGCAGACCCACACAGGCAAAGCTGCTGGTGCCTCTCTGGGTCTGCTGGGAGCTGCTGAAGGAGCAGGGGCATGTGTGTGCCTCGAGAAGGCTGTATGTGCAGTCACCCATCCGTGTCCTCCAGCCTGAAAGAATGTCTTGGGGGTAAAGGTGTATGCCTGCCCCTCTATCAAGGCAGGGGTCTGTATAGGGGGTGAGTAAATAGCAGAACCCATCTCCTCAGCTTTCCTCTCTACTTTTCCTTGCTATCATCATCTTTCCTGCATTCCCACCTCTCTTCCTCTGGTACACAAAAATTCATCTGGTGTGTGTCCCTGGATCCTTCCCTTTGCAGCCTACCACTGAGGTTTTGGGTCAACATCCTGAAAAACCCCCAGTTCGTCTTCGACATTGACAAGACAGACCACATCGACGCCTGTCTGTCCGTGATCGCCCAGGCCTTCATCGATGCCTGCTCGCTTTCCGACCTGCAGCTGGGCAAGGTACAGCCAGCGAGGGCACCACGCTCCTGCTCAGGCACTCACAGACATGGACAGTCAGGACATCACAGGGACTGGCACGGGTCACCAGCCCGGCCTCTCCCCAGCCCAGCCACCCTCCCATAGCTGGCTGGAGCCATTGCTTGGGCTCATGCAGCTGAGTTTTGGTTGTCTCCAGGGGTGTGTTTTCCCCTCCCTTCCCCACCCCTTTTTTCAGGCTTGAGCTTGAAATTTGCACCTCCTCTGTCACAAACAGTAGCCAGGGAGCGGGGACACACAGTCACAGGCAAGGTGGACACAAGGCAGGGCCCCCAGCCTGGGGGGCTCTGAGGGTGGGGGAGACCAACCACTGGGCTGTGGGCTCAGGGTCACCCGTCAGCTCCATGAGCTGTCCTGCAGCCATGGGACAGCACCTGCTGACTCAGCACCATGTCTGAAATGCTTCCTGACCCAGCTGAGCTGGTGCTGGAGCAGACGAGTATTTTCTGCTGTTGTCTCAGGCAGGGGCATAACATGGAACAGCGAGCAAAGGTGGGGGCCAGTGCTGCTCGGGCCACCAGTATGGGGCTTGGACAGACCCCACAGAGGAGCCCAGCTCCCCCAGACAGGGCTGGTTTAGGGGGCACCATCAGCATAACGATCCCATAAAGTAGCTGAGGGACAACATAAACTCCCAGTAACAGGATGGAGAATGATGTAGCTCCAGGTGAAGCTTCAGTCATTGCTCTTGGTGATTTCTGCACAACCTCTCACCTAGGAGAGAAGCCCAGGAGGTGAGCCAGTCCTCTGAGAACACAGGCTCTGCCTGTCCAGGCATCAGAGACCAGGCCTGGCTCACCTGGAGGCATGTGGCTGTCCAGGGCCGTGCCAGTGACACCATCCATCAGCACGTGGAAGGCACTTGGCCAACACTGCCGCAGTTGGTGCTCTCCTCCCGTGCAGCGTGTCCATCCCGCAGTGGCCATGTCCAGCATGGGGTTGGAGGCTGGTGGGCTCAGCAAACGCCAGGCTGCATGGGCCAGGCCCCATCTCCCACCCTCAGGCCCCCCACAGTCCCGCAGGGCTGGCCAGCAGTAAGACATCCCATGTGCATATCCTCTTTTCTCCCGCTGCCTTGGCTGAGCACGGTGTTGACATTTGAAACTTCCTGACATAAATAAGTTTTATTAAGAAATGCTGTAAATCACCCCCACTGCCCCCCCACCCCAGAGGCTGGTGGTGACAGTGTGTGACTTGGGGGACACCCTGCACTGAGGGGGTGGGCACTACACCCCCAGAGCTGCAGGAAGCCTTTGCTGGGAGAGGTTAATGCTGGAGGAAGATCTAATGAGTGCTTGATTTTTTTGTTTGTTTGGGTTTTGGTCTTTTTTTTGCATGTGTTACAAAACACCGATACTTTGTCCTTGTCAAGTAGCAGATGAGGGGAAGAGGGGTCAGCTGGAGTCAGACAGCAGATGGAAACATTTTTCAGGAATACAATAGCATAAGTGAATGAATTGTTGAGTAATGTGGGAAGAATAAATCCTCAGCATAAAAATCAGCTTGTGTGTACACGCAGTGTATCACTGGGTGTTTTCCAGGCTGGATTCTTCCCTTGGTTTCAGCACGTTGCTCTCGATACTGCAAATGTGTGAGAAGACTCAGTCCATACATCTACAGTGCACAAGCAGTTAATAAACCAGTGCCATAATAAAGACAAATCAGACACAAATTAAAAAATAACTTAGAAAAAAGGGAGCATGGTTTTCCTTTGTGTTTCCAAGGAAAAAAAAATAATGCTATGAGCAGGCTCTCTGTAAGTTGGCTGTATTCTCATAATGCCTTGTCACTGGGTTTGAAAATAAACTGCTGTGGGATCTGGTGCCCATTTCCTGTCTCCCCTGCAGCATTAGCCAAGCTACAGATTGCAGCAGCAGATTGGAGTCACCCCAGGCTCCCCTATTCCTGCCTGCCTGACACAGCCAAGTGTGCTGCCTGTGGGCAGAACCCACCACTCCCTCTCGTCTGCAGGTCCCTCCGCACCTGTCAGAGCACTGGGGAACAGTCCCACACACCAGCCTCGGGGTGGCAGGACATGGTGATCTCACTCCCTTTGGTGTCCCCAAGCCTGGGGCGGTTCCCCCCCTTGGGGATACAACTTGAGGCTAGGCAGCCAAGTTCATTCCTGGGGTAATGATATCAGCAGGGCAGGATTGCCTTGAGGTTAAAATTATTCATGCTGTGCTTGCAAGGAGGGCAGCAGGGTTGTGCCTCCACTGGTAAAACCCAGTTGTGTGACTGGGAGGTTAAGGCTGCTGTGTCCAAGCTGACATTAATCAAGAGAACTCAGTATTCTCTGTTAATTACTTTATGTGCACTCAATTTAGGCCAGGCAGGCTGGATTAGCCAATGCAAAATAAATCAAAGCTACATGAAAAATCCAAAAGCAACATTTCAACTGACAAAGTTCAACTTGTAAGATAGCTTTGTTCTTTGGCTTAAATCAATGTGGCTGCTCAAGAAACCCCAGAAAATACATGCAGAAGCCCTTCCCTTGTTGCCACTTTCCACACACAGCACCACAGAGCCCGTGTTTGATCTGGCACAGGCATGCTACCTCACCTGCAGAGCATCACCCGGCAGCAAGCCCCCCCGCCTGACCCTGTGCGTGCTTTAGCCTGTGCTTGCTGCAGATTAAACACACACCCATCACCCCCTTCTCTGGCACTGAGCTGGTGGATTTTCAGCTCATGCAAGGATGAAGGGCAGCAGGATGGTGCTGCGGCTCCACAGGCACATGGTGCCCATCCACAGATCCTTGACGTGCCTCAGCCCTTCTCCATGAGCTGTTCCATGCCTCGCTGCTGTTCTGCACCGCCCTCCTCTCCAGTGACAGCTGGGACCAAAGGCCAAACTGCACCCGGCTGCAGCCGAGGTCCCTGTCTGATGTCAGTGCTTTGGTCAGGCACACAGGATAATGTTTTCAGCCAGGAACAACACAGTGCCTGATTCCGGTGTCTCATCCTTACTCCAGGACTCCCCGACCAACAAATTGCTGTATGCCAAGGAGATCCCCGAGTACCGGAAGATAGTGCAGAGATACTACAAGCAAATCCACGACATGCCCCCTCTGAGTGAGCAGGAGATGAACGCCCACCTCGCGGAGGAGTCGCGGGTAAGGGGGTGGAGGGGATGGGGTTGAGTCTGCAGGCTCAGTGTCCTGCTGGAGCCTGGCAACGGCAGGGAATGCACAGGCTGCCATCAGCTCCTGCTCAGGTGCTGGAAGGAGCACACGAGAAAGGATATTTTGCCTGAAACTTCCACACACAAACTTCATCTGACCTAATTCCAAGCATCTTCAATTACTGCCAGAGCTGCAGTAAACACCCATGAGTTCTGCTTGAGCCTAACTATCTCTGGCACCACTGGGAGTTGAGAGCAAAATTCAGTGCCAAAAAGCCAGGAAGTTTGGACAAGGATGGCTGCAGTCCTGCAGCCACCCAGCCAGCTGGCTCCCAGGCAAAACTGCCAGGGACAGCCCTGAGTCCCAGGCAGCCACTGGCAGCCAGCCCTGGTACCAGCCACAGGAGCTGGCAGCCACACTCCAGATCAGAGTCCTGCCAGTGATGCACTACAGGGTCCTCAAAATCAAACCTTCTCCCCTGGGTGTTTTAGCTTTGGGCACCAAGCATGATTTTTTCTGTTGATATTCCACAGCACAGTTGATGTGCTGCCCCCTCCTGTGAATGGCTTTGGGCACAGAGGGATATGCAGCGTGGCCCAATGTGGGTATTTACAGCTGGCTTTGAAAAGACCAAGACCCATCCTGATGCAAGCAAATACACCTTCCTTAAAAATCCAGCTGTACCAACGTGACAGTAAAGTCAGGCAAAACCTGCTTTTACTGTCGTCAGTGCCTGCTGGCTGGGCTGGAACTCCCATGCTCCATCCTGCTAATATTCTCCCCTCTTTTTTCTATCTTTATAAAGAAATACCGAAATGAGTTCAACACCAATGTCGCCATGGCTGAGATATACAAATACGCCAAGAGATACCGCTCCCAGGTGAGTGGGTTTTGCAGCACTTGGGCTCTGCCCTGCCTAGAAAGGGAGGAACCATCGCTGTGGTAACCCCGCAGCAGACACCTGCATCCCGTCCCACAGAACAGGGATTATCGGGGTGTGCATAACTGCAGTACATATGTAATAGATGCATATGCACCTACTCTCTGTTCTGTGGCTGGCAACTTTTTGGAAGAGAAGGCTGGCTATTCCCAGCTGATCTTCATGGCATTTGCCTGGGCTGAAGAAGGGCTGCCAGATGTGTAGACCCTTTCAGAAGAGCAAAACATGCACCCTCCAAAATAACTTGCACCCGATGCACTCGCCCCACCAAGGCAGCGGCCCTGGCTGGCCCCTGCCCCCCTGTAACCTGTGGGCTGGTGCTGTGCCCTCAGCTCTATTATAGCAGTGCATTTTTGTCATAAACCACTACACTGCCAGCCCTGACCAGGGACCCTGGGACAGCAGGGGTGCCAGGGGTATGAGCACAGGGGCTCCGGGGCTGGGTGGGCTCTCCCCTTTGGAGCTCTGGCTGGGATTTAGGCTCCATAGGTCTGGTGGGGGGAGCTGGGCTGGCAGGTGGGCACCCCACACTGCCTCAGCACTGCCTGTGTCTCCCACAGATCGTGGCTGCCCTGGATGCAAACCCCACGACAAAGCGCACCCAGCTCCAGCACAAATTTGAGCAAGTGATTGCACTCATGGAGGACAACATCTATGAGTCTTGCAGTGAAGCCTAGGCTGGGGGCAGCCCTGGAAGTGACCTTTCTTGCAGCACAGTGCCACAAGGGAACCTGCCTTCAGCCCCAGGCATACCTTGGTCATACTCAAGCCAGCCTTGTGGAGGGGGTGGGCCTGGCCATGGCTAGAAGTTTCCCTCACCTCTCAAGAAGCCACAAGACACCTTTCCGAGCAGCTAAAACTCCTTTGGTCTGCACTGTGGCACCCGTAATTTATTTGATGTTGTCAGCCAGAAACGGAGGCATGACACTTGTGGCAAGCTCAGTTCACCACTTTCCCCTTGGTCAGCACTCCATGCATCCCTGTGCGTGGCTCCTCGGGACAAGGCTGCAGAGGCTGGAACAACAGACAAAGCAGAAGGGTCACCTCAGGGAGTAATGACCACAGGCAGCAAAGACTGTCATAGCCTGAGCTCCCACTCCATCCCTCCAACATCCTTGTTTTTCCAACACCAGGGACTCTTATCAGCTGTTCGTTATCTGCTGCATTCTGTGTATTTTTGTGCCTTTTAATTTTTGTACTGTATATGTAAACATAACCACTCCTCCATCTGAGACTTGGGCAACACAGGGAACTCGGGGCTGAGACAAAGCAGTTGCTTCCCAAGCAGCTAAGGCATGGTGAAAGCACTTTATCCTTAATGGAGACAGCTGCCTGGGAGCTGGAGCGAGCACAGTCTGCGTTAGCAGGAGAAGGGCTGTTCCACCTTTCCTGGGTTCTGGTCTCTCGTGCACGGTGAGCTGGAGTGCAGCGGGGAGGTGAACATTCTACCACCCAGCTGTGGTGGTACCATCACAGGCGTGGTCCTAGACTGCATGCAGCAGGCGAGGGAAGGACCTGCCCCTCTCTCCTGCCTGCCACACCGGCACACACGTGTCCATGGCACTGCCCCACCTCTGCCCCAGTAACACCCTTCATGCCAATAGGGCCAGCGCCTGCTGACAGCCCTCTGCCAGTTGCCTCAAGCCACACGCAGGGCAAACACCAGATGGCAAACACCAGATAGCATCGTCTCTGCCTCTCCCTGTGACCATCACCAAACTGAGGCCAGTGCTGCAGACGTGTCTCCTAAAGCAGCTTATTCTGCTTGCTTTGGGCCCAGCCCCGTGGGTGGTACCTGAGAGCAGCCAAGAGAGTGGGGCTTGGCTGCATGGCCAGCCTGTTTTCAGCCCTCAAAGGCAGAGGGACTGGACCCAACCCCTGTCAGCCCAGCAGTGACGCAGGCCAGCAGAGCATCTCCAGCACCCAGAGCTGCAAACTAAGGTAGAGAGCGTCACAGCTCACACGGGTCAGTGAGAGGGTCCCAGTGGCAGACAAATGGAGCTTGTCTGAGACTAGACACCCCAGTGCCACCCCACAGCACCTGCACTGGGCACCCCCCAGCTCAGCTTGGTGGCCTGTTCTCCCTCCCGCAGCCTGGGGAGCTGTGACTGCTCTGCTCTCCAGTGTCACACAGGCCCCCTGTAGAGGCTGGACGAAGCCGATGCCACGTGTTCAAAGCCAGCATTCCTGCACGGGCAAAGGCTCCTGCCCGCAGGCCTGACCCAGCACGGCCACCACGGTTTGAACTGCCATATTAGACAGAAACCAAGTTACTACCTCACTGCAGGAGGGTGTAAGGGAAGCCTTCATCAGTCATCCAGCTGGCTAGGATGCAGCCTTGGTATTGGATGACTTTGTCCAGTAAAACTCCTGGGTGTTTCACTGCCATGGACAGGTGGTCTCCATTCCATCATTTCCAGTAATGCCACATTTGTCAGAAACCAGAACATCAGAGTTGTGTATGTGTACATAGATATCTATTTTAAAACAAACAATAGACTTTATCCAGTATGTTAAAAGGTGGGGAGGGAGGGGAGGGAAAGGGGAAGAACAGTTTTTTTAAAGAGAACTACAGAAAAAGTACTTACACTGTGGAGGTCTCAATGTCTTTGCTGAAGATGTGGCTTCAGAATAGAAACTCTAAGAATGTAGCTGGGCTACATTTTATTTTGAAAGTGATTTCACAAAAATTTCTTGGTTTTTTTTCTTTTAGAAACTGTGAATAGCTGCCAGAGATGTAGGCAGGCCCAGCACAGGAAAGGCCAGGGCAAGAAGAACCAAGGTAGCAGAGAAAGTTGAGCTTGGGTGGAGGCAGGGAAAGGGCCATGGAGCTATAGACCCATGTTGTTTGTTACAGGGAAAGGATACAGGTGAGCCAGGAGTAAGTAGAGTTTGCCTCCAGGTGCTGTAGCTGGGCCATGTATTGGGGCTATTGTTTTATTATTTAATTTTTTTCCAAAGCCAAAAAAAAAGAAAAAAAAATACGAAAAAGTAGTTGCTACAACCATTTAAAGGAACAACTTTAGCAGAGGGTTTGTAGTGTTGTCTTGAACCTCCGAGCCCTTTGTAAGATGTTTTTAAACTTTGGCACGTGTTGTGGGTGTAGTGCCCTTACCTGCTGTGTAGTGGAAGTGGCAGACTCCTGGCAAAGCCTATCTTTGTAATAAAACAAGGTGCTGAACCTGTGGAGTGCAGTTCCTGCCAAGCATGTGGGGAGGACACACGTGGAAGACACCTGCACAAACAAGCTTTGCACATGCAAGACACACCATGTATGCGGTCAACAGCCCAGTGAGGACAGGTTTGTACCCCTCGGAGCTCTCCACACACCACTCCCACAGCCAGTGCCACAGTTCCTTCCCAGACCAGGCGCAGGAGGGGACAGCTGGCGTGAGGACAACAGCACCTGAACTGACTAGTGCTGTGCACATGAAGATCAGTAAGCCCACAGAAGCAGCTGAGGCCAGGCACCCTCACCTCTGTCAGGTGCCTCTCCCCAGCCCCAGGAGCCAGTGCCTCCCTGCACTCGAGTCTGCAGCTTCAGAGCCCCAACACCAGCTGTGGCCCAGGGCCCTTAATGCGGCATTGCTAAATCTTCCCCTTCCCCTAGTAAGAGCTGTGCTTTCCAGGCACCAGAGGGATTTTCTTCTTCCACTAGAAGTTGATTCTAAATTTGGATTTAGCAAGGCTAAATCCAACCATTTAATTATTTGGCCTCTCTCATAGCAAGAGAGCTTTGTGTTTCTCACCTGGTGGCTGCTGAGAAGGAGGACACAGCCCCTGCCTGGCGCTGCTGGGGACATTGCCACGCGGGTGAGTGGTGCTCTGTGAAGCCACCCCTATCTGAGAATCCAGTGAACTCTGCCCAGTTACTGCTGCCACATTCCCCACCCTGTCCCTGGGGGGACAGGAGTTCCAGCGCCATTAAAGATGCATCAACACAGTGAAGGCTGAAGTTCAAGAGAAGTTAGTTTGCTCAGCTCTTGCTTAAGCCCCAAAGCAAGGCCAGGAGCCTTGGAGGGCAATGGCAAGGCGAGTTGCAGATTAACAAAATCCTCTTTAGAAAGAGTTTTACTTCCACTTATTTTCTCCCGCCCAGGAGGACTGTAACCCTTTACATGATCAGCATGACCTTCAGAAGGGCTCTGCTCTGGGCAGAGCAGGAGAAATTCAGGCAATTGAAGTTATTAAATGAAAGTGTAATACACTGACCCACAGGAGCTCACAAGACAGGTTTGTAGGTGGGAACTGTGCTACAGACAGGTAATAAGAGCATGAGCTATGCTGGAGGCTACAGTAAAACCCCAAACTTGGTTTTTGAGCCCTAAAACACCTCTATGTTCCTCTTACTATAGTTAAAGCACAGGCTGCTTCACCACTGCTGGGAGACACTTGCCCATGGAGTGCACCCAGACCTGCCAGCCTGGTGCTCCTGTAATCCCAGCTCAGCCAGGCATTAGCACAAGGGCAGCCAGGAGGGCAGAGGGCTGCACACCTCACACAGGCTGTGGGCACCATCATTCCACAACAGAACCGGCCAAGCCTGAGCTTCTCTGTTCCTGGGGGTGTCACCATGCTGCATCCCATGGGTCTCAGGGTCCCTGCCCATCACCTGGCACGGGGGCTCACTGCCAGCCTGCACACACACAGCCCCCAAAGCCCAGCATCCCCTTGGCACCACAGCTGGGGACACGTGGGGACAGAGAGCACATCTCCGTGGCAGCAGGCAGCTGAAGCCTGCAGCATCAGCTCACCACCATGCCGTGCAGGTTGAGGACAGGGCTAAGGGATTTTGGCACTGAGAGATGGAAGGGCAGGGACAGAGACCCACAACAGTCATGCCACTCCATGAGGCGAGTAAAGAAGCTTTATTAGGATGAGGTGAACACTGAGTTAAAACCTGTCCTAGGGACTGAAACCAGCCCAGACCCCAAGGGCCTGGGGCCTACTGAAGCAGGGCTAAGCTCCCTATGGAGCCTTTCTGTTCCCTGCCATGGGGGCTGCCTTCTTTGGCCTGGCCTTCCCCTGCCCAGCTCCTGGAGTCACCCGGGGCTTCCTTGCCTGGTCTCGACCTGCCTCTGCCTTGGGGGCATCCTGCTGTGCCCCCTTGGGCACCTTCCCCTTGCTCTTTCCCCTGGGGGCCTTTTGGGGCCCCTTCACCCCAGCGCCTGCAGAACTGCCACCTTCACCCCCTCCTGCATTCTCAGTAGCCAGAGCTGCGCTGGGTCCTGAACGTCCTTTTCGGGGGCCCTGGTGGTGGCTGGAAGTTCTTGGGGGCCCTGAAGGCCCTGTGCCATGAGCCCGGGGCCGGTCAGCAGTTTGGGGGTGCTTTACTCTATCGCTCCTGGACTTCTCTGCTGCTCGTGGCTGGGCCTGGAGGGAAGGGAAGAGAGCACCTCAGGGTGTTGCCATGCCACGAGCCACCCAACCCCGCTGCTGGCTCCTACTCACATTCACGGGCTTCGCCTTTGGCTGCTGCTTCGCGGCACCTGCAGAGGAAGAACAGCGGATGAGTCCGGCAGGACCAGGCAGTGTGAGATGGCTCACAGCACCAGCAGCCCTTTACCTCGCTGTTGTGCTCCTGCCACGGGGGCCTGGGGGGCCTTGGTGGTCCCTTTCTGTCCTGGCTTTGGGGCCTGTCCTCCATCGGGATCTGCCTGGCCCAGCTGCTGCTTGTGCCGTGGCTTCTTGCATGCTAACTGGAGGTGAGAGAGGGGTGTCAATATGGCCAGGCAGCACCTCAGTCCCCAGCCCTGTGGCTCCAGCAGCCCTTGCTCACCTTGTAGGTGCCAGTGGCTCCCACAGAGGAAGAGTGGTGGGGCCGCACCAGGTCCCCGCAGCTCAGCCCCTTGCTCAGCGCCTGCTTCAGCAGGTACTTGAGGCGGATGGGGTCCACAGTGGGGTACTTGGCCAGGATGAAACGCTTGATGGCAACCACAGAGGCACCCTTCTTCTCATCGTGGGCCCGCAGCGCCTCCTTGACCATATGCAGGGTTGGAGGGTGCTGGGCCCGACAGCGCTGGGCTATGCCAGCAGTTTTGGCTCCTGGAAGAGGCACCATTTGGGACTGGAGTCCAGTCCCAAGACACTGACAACCCCAGGGGCTGCAAAGCCCCAGTAGCCAAGCAGCCACAACCCCGGTCACCCCTGCAGCCTCCCAGGGACCACAGCCACCATAGCCCAACCACAGCCTGAGCCAAGCCCCAGCTCTGAAGGACCCCACAGCATTCGCAGACCCCTTACCCAGATGAGGCTCCATGGCAGTACACAAACCCAGGCAGGCACAGACAACTCTACCCACAGCACCAGAAACCCTGCTCATGTACCCAGCTCACCTCCATCCAATTTATCTGATGAGCAGCTTGGCTGCAGGTGCATGTTGGCAGCTGCTAATTGCTCTGGTCAAAACCCTGGTGGGAGCCAGGGTCTGGAAGTTGAAGGGTCTTTGCCAAAGCTTTGTGAGGAGCTGGAGAAAAGGGGCACACTTACACAGAGGGTTTGGAGAGGGATGAGGGATGGGGGGTTTGCAGGGTGGTTGCCCTGAACAGGCAGACGAAAGGTGTCTACCTGCTGCTAGGTGGGTGTTGGGGTGCTGGGATTGCAGCTTGCTGACAACATTTGCTGTGGGGTGCACAGGGCACCAGCCCAGAGCATGGGGCCCACAGAGACTCGTTGCCAGTGTGACGGTGGGATGTGCTGTCTCCCTTCACCAAGTATGGCCTCACTGGGAAAGGGGACTCTGATACTGGGGGGCGGGGGAACGGACAGGGAAGATTCCACATGTGAGAGAAGGAAAATGAAGAACTGCTTGGTCAGCCAGCAGAGACAGGAGAAGCAACTCTCCCCCAGTATCCCAGGCATCACAAGAAGGACAACCATTCACCCCTGCCCACTGAATCCCACCATGCTCAGGGAGAGCACTCCCAGCCCTGGACACGGGCAGCCACATCGCTTCCATAAGCCCTCTGTGCAGGCACCTGTGCTTGTGAGGAGAGCCTGAGTAAATCAGCAATGGCTCTTTGGAGTAGAAACAGTGCAAATGTCCCCACTGCGGGGACTGCCCTCATGCAGGACTCACAGGGCTTTCGTGTGCATTGTCTGGTGGAATAGTGAGGAAGCTGTAAAGCAGGATGGCAGGACGGGCTCACGGCCATCTCGGCACACCACAGCAATGGACCTGCAAAGCGCTGCCCATGGAGACCTTTGTCAAGGTCTGCGCCCACCTCCTGAGCCCAGGGGCCAGATCCTGGCTGAGGTGCCAGTAGGAGCCAGGTCTGGACCAAGGAGCTGGGAGATAGACCCATTGCCTGGTGCCCCACATGCTCTCCTCCCCCCCAGACCAACACCAACCTGTTCCTTGCTCCATTTCCAGTCCATTTTTAATTCCCCAGGAAGGGGATATTGGGGGCACAGGAGGGCTGCTGGGGCTGGCACCACAGAAGGTTTGGGTGCATTTCCTCATCCTGGATCCATCCATCACCTCTCTGGTAGCTCTGTGATGCCTCTGGCACCTGGCTGAGCTGGCAGGAGGGCCCCAAATCCTTGCTTGCCCCTAGCACAACCAGCAGCCATCGGGTGGCACAGTGTGGAGAGACAGCCTGCGGGCTCGGGGCCAGGCCTTGTGCCAGGGCCAGTCCTGCACAGGCGGGAGAACCACAGTGCCAGGCATCACCACACTCCTGGGGAGCACAGCCTCACGGACAGCAAATAAACACTGAATCCTTCCTCCTCTTTCCTCCAAAACCACCTCCCAGATTTGAAGTATATGAACCAGACATCAGCCTAAACACTGAATTATTCATAAAACTCTAATCTTTAGATTTCACTGAATATGCAGAAGTATCGATAAAAAAAATAATGAGAGAATTGTACTTGCAAATTGCTCTTTATTAAGGGTTTAACTCGCATGGGCTCTATATGTTCCCTATTAGTCCTTGCAAAGCTGCATAGGATTAGAAATCAGAGAGGATAATAATGTACAAAAATAGTTTTAAATGTTGATAACACTGAGCAGTGAGAAAAACATCTTATTTGTATAATTGAACTAAAAATAAAAATGAAGAACACTGCTACAATTGCAACATGCCATCTTGTAGTGCTTCGAACATATGTCGGCATCGCTGAGCCATATGCTGCTGGGTCCTGCCTGCTGCGGCGTGGGGGGAGAGCAGCCCTGCGCCCGGCAAGCCTGAACAGCACCAGAGCTGCCCAAAACCTCCTGCTGGGCCGAGGCCAAACTGACCACAGCCAAAATGGGGAGGGGTTTGGGGGAGCTGGTTGGGGGCTTGGCCCTGGGGGTCCAAAGATGCCTAAGGAAGAGAGGTGGGACTGCGGGGAAGGGCTGCTGGGGGACACGGAGCAGAGCTGCTGCTGAGGGTGCAAACTCCGTCCGTGTGCTGCTGCACTCGTGCTGGAGCACTGAGCACCGAGCTGTCCCCGAGCGCTGCGGCCACGCACGGCCGTGCTGTGCTGGCAGGGCCTTCCGTGCCACCTGCCTGCCAGGCAGGACCCGTGCACTGGTATCTGTCCCATCCCCCCGGAGGAATCATGGTGCCTCCCAGGACTTCTGGCAGATGGGACAGGGCTGGAGCTGGGAGCATTTGGCAGAGCCAGGGCACTTTGCAGCAGCCAAATTTGCTCTGGGCAGCCAGAGCGTGATGGGGCTGAGTGGCTGGGCAGCACTGGCTAGGATCCATCTCTGGCAACAGAGCCAGAAAGTGGCCCCAGCTCTGGCCCCGGCAGCAGCAGATGCAGAATGTGCCCTGGCTGGGGTGTCAGGGTGGGTTGAGGGGGGCAAGGACAGCTCTGCCGTGGCCCAGGCACAGCAGAGCTCTCCGACCCAGTCTGCACTCAGAGAAGGGGCATGAGCTCTCAGCAAGTCAACAGAAATGCATGGATTTACGCCAGAGGAGCTAAGCCTTTGCATTTTAATTACAAAACGTGTGTACACATTTTCAGCCTTGTTCCCAGGGTTCCTAGAGCCGGGAGCGAGGAGCCCGCCCCACAGAGCCTTGGCCACGGTGAAGCAGGGGCAGGTGGTGGCGGCAGTGGGGCTGTCTGTGCTCCCAGGGCGGCACCCCAGGGACTGGCTGCTCCCGTGGGGCCTATGCAGGAGAGACCTGGCTGGTGGAGACGGAGGAGGTCTCTGTCTTGCCAGCAGACGTGTCCTCATCACCCAGTGGGTTCTTGCCACAGCAGAGGGTTGTGATCATGCAGTTACGGAACTGGGAGAGAGGGAAGCCCAGGGTCAGGCAGCTAGACACCATGCAGCTCTGGCTGCAGAGCTGTCTTTCAGCCCTGCAGAGCTGCTTGGAAGCCCCCAGTACCATGGTGCAGGAGGAACTATGCCTATGGAGTCTCCTGCCCCACTGTCTGCTGCCCATCCCATCTACTGCCAGCCCTGCCTGCTCCAGTCCTGGCTCCACCATCAACCCAGCACCTGCATTATTTCAGGTGGTGTGGCCTTTTATTTGTGAGATTTATGCAACACCAAGGATGAGTTGCACAGTCAGCTTCCCATGTGCCAGGACTAGATCTCCCAGAAACAACCCCCACTCCAGACCACCGGCACCTTGAGATGCTGTAACTCTCTGCCAGCTGTTATAAAGAGAAACACAAAAGAGGAGTTGCCTGGCACCCTGCCAGTTACCTGTTTGTTCATTACGATGTAGATCACGGGGTTGTAGATGGCAGAGCTCTTGGCAAAGAATGCCGGGATGGTCATGAAGATGGGCCCGAAGTCTGATCCCTGGTTGGTGAAGATGTAGAACGCAACGCTGGCGTAGGGGAGCCAGCAGATCAGGAAGGAGATGACCATGATGATGACCATGCGAGTCACTTCTTTCTCTGCCTTCTGGGTGGTGGCAGACTCCTGCTGCTGGGCGGCAGCCTGCGGGCAGAAGGGAACAGAAACGCCATGCAGCCAGTGGGTGCTGCACCGGTAGGGACACAGGGTCAGGGCTCACGGTTGTCAAGCTGCACATCTGGAGTTTGCTGTTTCCCTCTTCATGGATGGCCAGGCTGGCCCCTGGAGGGCCCTCCCTGTCACCATTCTTGAGCCTGGTGTGGGCCCTTCCCAGCACTGGGGACGGCGTAGCCCTACGGCCACTGCATCTGGCAGGTACCCACCTCCTTGACAGTGCAAACCAGGTTCCCATAGCAGAAGAAAATGATCGACAGCGGGATCGTGAAGTGAACCACAAACATGTAGATGACAAAAGATTCATTGTTGACCTCTGGCTTCAGAGTGTAATAGTCGATCCCGCATGAGCATTGCATGCCCTCGGGGATGTACCTGCAAGGTGAGCCCAGCAGGTCAGCACCCAGCAGAGGAAACTGGCTGGAAGCCACAGATGAGCCACCAGCCAGGCTCCCACAGCCCTGACGCTGGGTCCAATGCCTTCCCTACCTGGACCAGCCGAAAAGTGGGGGAGCTGCACACGCCAAGGCCATGATCCAGGAGAAGGCAACGCCCATGATGGCATGGTTCTCCCCAAAGCGGAAGTTGCTCATGGGCTTGCAGACCACTATGTATCTTTCGATAGCCAGGACCACCAGTGACCAGAGACCAATTTCACCTGCACCGGGGAGAGGGACGGAAAGGGACACAGGGACTTTGAGCAACAGGAAAAGAAAAACACCCGATGGCAGCATGAGGCCTCCTCAGACTGATGTTCCTGAGGATAACTCTTGGCAGCAGCTTTATCTCCACCAAGGGTTTGGAAAGATAAATGAAGAATAGTCAAGGCCAGCTGTGGTAGGACAGCATGAGAAGACCCTTTCTTACTGTACTGCTGACCCACTTTGCTGCTATGTTCTGAGATCCATGGCTGATCCCACCATTCATCCCAGACAGCACCTGCACCTGCAAGCCTGTGGTCACACTCCGAGATGCAGCTAGTGCCCGTCATCCCAGGATTTCCCTTCACTACCCACAGCTTCCCAGGAAACCTGTGCCACAAGGACCAAACCAGTAAAACAGTAGCTGTGGCTGAAGGCTGAGCCGAATGGAGGAGGGCATTTTTAGACACATGACTTCTGTTTAACATCTGTTTGGTCCCATACCAGGCTGGCACCGGGAGGAGAGCCAGCTCTGCTTGCCCATACCACCATGCACCACACCAGAGCCAATGGCAGATTCAGCCCTGCAAAATGGGAGGAAAAAATTGTCATCTCTCGAGTCAGAAAGTGAGCCAAGGAGATGCGCAAATCCAGCAGCTGCAAAACCTGGCATTGGCTGTTTTTCATTGCTGCACTGTGGTTCTCAGGATACTGAGCAGGTGGCTCCCAAAATAAGTTTTTATAAAAAGTGTCACTTGTCAGTTTCTTCAGCTCCTACCTGGAAACATGGCAATGGCCTCAGTCCACACCAGCCGCAAGTCAAGGACACTACAGGTACCGTGTTTTTCCAAGATCATCTGCGTGTTTTCCCTCCCACTCCTAAAATCTGGGGAAATTCCTGACAGAAGACGTTTGAATATTTGGAAAACTTACCACCCAGTGTGGCAAAGAAGCCTTCGATGTAGCACCCTGTTACTCCAAAGACAAAGTACCCATTCATGGAGGTGTACATAGTGGTTGTGAAGCCTCCAAATACCATGAAGAGGTCGGCGACCGCCAGGTTCAGAAGGATGTAGTTTAGAGGTGTCCGGAGCTTCTTGTGCTGGATGGTGACGTACAGCGTGAGGAAGTTGACGGGGAAGCCGAGCAGAATCAACATGAACATGTAGGCAGCCAGCGCCGAGAACTTCCAAGGCTCAGCCAGGTAATACTGGGGGTACTCAAAGGGGCTCCGCACCAGCCCGGTCTTGTTGGACATGGGCACGTAGAAGTCTTGGCCTTCTGTCCCGTTCATGGTTGCAGTTTTGAGGCGTTTTTTGTTCTTAGTCTGGGAGTTCTTTTGTGCAAGGGGGAAATCGCCTCTGAAATGGAGCTCCTGCCACCTCTCAGCCTTCACTGTCACCCCAAGGAGAACCAGTTACGCTCGCCTCCACAGGGCACCTCTTATAAAGTGCCCCCAGGGTAAGCTCCAGGCACTGGTGTCAGCACGATTAGGGTTTAGAGAATTATTAATCATAATCATCCCTGGGTAATTGGCTTTCCTGGGAAGGTGTTAAGGTGACACCAGTTTCTGGCCAGTGCTGTCATCATTGGAGACCATGGCTCATGGTCACATATATAAAGAGGTAGCTCTGCACCACACTATTCATTCGGAGGGGCTCAAACCAGGAAGGAGCTCCACTCACACAGCCTCACTCTCCCTTTCCATTCCCCACTAACAGGAGGGACATGGGTGGTTCAAACCCCAGGACAGTGGGTTTGGGGGCTGCAAATGGTGGCCGGGCTGGGCAGGTGTGGTGTGGTCCCTCAGT
Source organism: Machaerirhynchus nigripectus (assembly GCA_013397975.1). Lineage (NCBI taxonomy): Eukaryota > Metazoa > Chordata > Aves > Passeriformes > Dicruridae > Machaerirhynchus > Machaerirhynchus nigripectus. Next base: position 496,616 of record VZRQ01010248.1, on the reverse strand, counting down.
GACAGAGGGGTGTCCCAGCCCCATTCTCACAAGGGGAATGTGGTCTGTGAGACCAGCCAGTCCCCACTGAGACCTGTCCCCACATAACTGCCAGTCCCTGTGGGAGGCTGCAGAAGGCAGCATGACCAAACCTTCTTACACATGCTCCAGCCACCTCTCTACTCAGGATTTGGCTGTGGAGGTTTGACCATCACCATGAATCACTGCCCCCACTGGCAGGTTACCAGTTATGCCATCTCCTCTGTGCCTGTCTTTGTATCTGATCTGGGTCATGCCAACTACATTGGTAACACCCAATAAATAACCTAGTCCATCTGTCCTGGACTGGAATCATTCTGCAATAGTGCTGAGAAGGCTGCTGGACCAGGGCACTGATGGGAGATTCAGAGCCGAAGCCAATGCTCAGCTTCATATGCTGGTTGACAGACAACCTCAGTCTCCTCAAACCTTGCAAAATCATCAAACTCCACAGGGAAGGCTGTTGTTGGAGCCTTCCATGTCCTCTGTGTCTCTCTGACTCACCACTCTATGCACTCAGTTGTGCTTGAAACATTCTTTGTGCCAACCAGCAGCTGAGTTACACATTATCTTTTCTTAATTCTTCAGAGGCAGTGGGACAAAACGAACAGGAGGTGAGCACAAAGAGACTCTTTGCTCTGCCCTTTTGTAGGTGACAGAAGCTGGAAGGGAGCTGAGCACCCACCTCCCCTTGTTGTTTTGGCTGCACTGAAGGCTGAGCTGAGTGTTCCTCACAGCCAGGAGCAGGTGAGTGCAGGGGCCTCATCCAGCACTGGAGGATGTACCAGAGCTGCTGGAGCTCATGGGTGCAAGGTGGGCATAGGCTCATGTCCTCTTGGCCTTAATAAACTTCCTCCAGTCCTGGACTAGAGTTTTCACCAATGATCCTTGTAGGTTAGTTTAGCAATAAGTTTAATGGAAAAAAGCACACAGTGCTGTACTCTCCTTAGAGCAGAGACCAAGCTGGGAAACCTGCCCTCTAAGCAGGGAAGGTGGCAGGAGCTGAAGTGGTGGCACCATAGACTGGGGCAGACCTTGCTGGCAGCCCAATGCAGGCCACAGTCTGGACAGCCCCAAAGGTCTTCCTTCACCTTAACATGAAAACACCAGGCCCTCACACACTGCTTACCCTAAGTCCCTCTCAATTAATTTCTCACACTTGTTGCCAAGGCCAGAGCAGTGCCACTTTCTAACTGCAAATGCAGCTGTTTCACTTGTACCTGGGCACATAGGGATTAAAGGTTTATTTCCTAAAACACTTTAAGCTGAAGCAATAAGCCACTGCTGAGGTAGCAGCTGCTGTGCAGAGCTTAGGGCTGGCGTGCGTCACCACTGGATGCAGCAATGGGACAGGCAGGCAGCAGTGAGATAGAGGAATGGGGCAAATTGCCCACACCACCTTCCAACCAAAGCGCCATGGTGGGACCCCTTGTACCTCCAGGGACTCCTCAGCATGAAGTCGGCTGGCAGGCTCCACGGCATAGAGCAGCCTGGACGAGAACACCTTCATCATGTGTGAGACAAGAGGAATGTTTCTGCCCAGAAAGCCCAAAACACTTTTCAAAGCTAGACTGTATTCACCGAGTTGTTTAGGGGAAAAAAAAAGCTTCCTTGCTTGGTCCATTTTGTCTCTGTGTCACAGCAAACCCTTTCTCTTAATTTTTATAATTTTTCATTCCCACTGGCTCTGCACAGCCAGCTCAGTCCGAGAAGGAGCTGAATTCTACCCTGGCTCCCATCTCAAACAGCATTGTTTATCCATGTCAATAGCAGAGTCTTCACTGCAAACAGTGACAGCTGAGTCAGAAAGCAGACGAGCTGTAATTAGAACAGAATGTTTTTAAAGTGGTAAATCAAGCAAACTTGGTCAGGAACCACTGAGGGACTCGGAAACCCGGCAGTGCGATTGCAGGGTCTCCTTTTCCAGAGGAACTCGAGCAGACAGACATCCCGTTCCACGTGCAAGTGCTGCTCCCGTGGGAGCTGCTCCACCAGCACCAACCACCTCAGCCAGTTGCTCACATCCTTTTCCATTCACAGTAAAGGCAGGCTGGAACAAATAGGCTGCCATCACAACAGAACTCGTGGCAACACGGGCACAGTTTATACTGGATTAAAGTCAAGAGACACCACTTCCCAGCTCCAGCTGAGCCGGTTACCTCCATGAATCTTCCCGCTGCTAGGAATGACCCTGTGACCATCCTCGTGAGATTTCCCTGCCTGGGGGTACATTGGTGTTACTGGCACAGAGTTCACTTCCCTCACAGCAGCGTGGGGGGCTGTGCCTTGGTGTCCAAACCAGCACTGGGAATACACCGGTGCTGCAGCTGGGGTCTCCATTCTCCCTGCTCTGTCCCCCTCAGCAACAGGCCAGAGCAGGGCAGGGAACAGAGAGGGACAGAGCTGGGACAGCTGGCCAAAGGGGCATGCCACTCCAGATGATGTGCTCCAAAATAAAAGCTCAGGGAAAAGGGGAAGGAGGATGTTGTGTTTGTGGTGTTTGCCTTCCCAAGTGACGGTTACTCATGCTGAGCCCTGCTCTCCAGGAAGCCGGGAATAAATTCCTTCTTGCTTTGCTTTGCCTGCACACAGAGCTCTGCTTCAGCTATCAAACTGTCTTTATCTCAACACAGGAGTTTCTTGGCTTTTGTTCTCCTGTTTCCTGCCCAGTCCTGTAGGGAGAGCGAGCCAGCAGGTCTGTCCTCTCCCACCTGCACACACAGCTCACCCTTGGCTCAGGACTGACACGATGCTGGGGACACCCTGCTCAGCAGCATTCCCTTAGCACAGCCCTCCACCGCAGCACCACGGAACCCAGGTATGCACCGTCTGACATCCTGCACTTTAACCAGGTGAACTCCACACAGATTCAGCCACCACCTGCCCCAGGGTGGCTCTGAGATGCCCCAGTGCCAAGAGTGGTGGAACTCTTCAGACTATATTTGAAGGGCTCTAAACTCTAAATGCTGTTCTTGCCTAAATGGAATAGAAAGGAGAAAGAAAATCAAGATCAGAAGCATCAGTATTATAGCAAATTCTGAGACAATGGATAGTGAAAAATAGTCCCATTTATTTGAAGATCTGTCAATAAATGGTGTGTTATAAGGAGCACAATCTGGAATAAAAACAATTACTTAAAGGCTGAACTTGATCCTAGAAACATTCCTGTAAAATTCTGTGGCACTTCAGCTGCTTGCCTGGAAAATGCAGAGCACATTCACAAAAACCAGACATTTTAATTTAAAAAAATAATTACAGTTCTTCAATTTGGTTCCACTCTTACATACAAAATGGGACAAGACGTAACTAAGTTGTTAGGAAAGCTCTACAGATCTAAGAGGTGTTTTTGCCAAGCCAACAGGGGAGTCTGTTGTTGAGGTAAAAGACTGGTTTTCTTCACTGGTTTGACTCATCTGTTCTCCGCCGACAGAACGGACAGCAATTATGCTGGAGTATGAGAAGCTCATAGTCTTCTGTGTGAAACATCTGTTAATTAGGAACAGATTTAAGACAAGTTAACCTGTATCCTGCTCCAAGAAAATGCAAACTGAGCTCAGTGGCAGCTCAATAGCACAGATATTCTGGAACTACCACCACACAGAATCGGTCCTCTTGGTTTCAATCACCTGAGATGCTACAGCCTGGAACAGAGCAGCAAGCACTTCACAGACCTCTGCCAGTGCTGCTGAGAAGGCACAAACCCATTAACTACTTTTGCAAAAAGATGGACAATTAGACAATTGTGTAAGCAAACATGACTGAATTCTAGCATTTCAAAAAGTCATTTCTGAGTGAGGCAGGAGCAGGACTGAACCACAAGATAACAGTCACTGATTTTCCTTGCTAGACCAGGCTGCAAGTCAGAGAGACAGAGCAAAAGGAAATAAACACAAACCAGCTTCTGTTGGTCAGCCAAGGTTTGCTCAAGAGGCTCTGATTTGCTGTCAGGGCAACTTCTCAAATTCAGCCATGGCCAAGTCTTCGAAGGCAGCTGTTCCTCTGTCTATCACACAGCTCAGAGCTGGGGTTTCACTGCTCTGCCTCTACCTCATTTAGGAATTTGCTCAGTACATTTTGGAGTATGAGGTTTCAATGATTAGCATAGTTTCACCCATCAGGTTCTGGATAACTCAGCTTTTTGTTTATTTTTTAAACCTCTCCATGAAAACACTACCTGAAAGCAGGACGGACACATGGTGATGGAGGCGTCGGGCAGCAGCGAGCGGTAGTACTGCCACCGCAGCGGCCTCGGCCAGCGCTTGATCAGCACGTCCCTCCGGCTCATGGAGCGCAGCACAGCGCGGTTCACCACCACCGGCACAAACTCTGAGCCTCCTTGCTGCACGAGAGCAGGTTTGCAACAATCACTGGTACCAACTGCAAGGCCCTTCGAGGATTTTTAAGTTGTTTTAAGAAGCAAAGTTAAATTCTGTACTGCTGCTGTACCAGTGCACGGTGAGAAAACAAAATGCCAGGACCATTTATTTTAAAATCTCTGTTGTTTTGTGAGGTTTGTGTTTGTTTGTTTGGGGGGTGGTTGTGTGGGTTTTGCTGGCTTGTTTGTTTGTTGGGGTTTTGTTTGCTGTTTTTAAGGGAGGAGTTAACTGGTTAGTCCATTTGCCTCTCAAGTGCCATCCCTCTCCCAGTCCCCTGCTGGGGTGCTCTCTTTGTACCACACGTACACCGGAAGAGCAGCTTTGTAAAGTAAAACTTTCTATTAGTTTCTGTTGGTAGATACAGGTACAGTTCTTACCTCAAAGCTCAGTTTTGCTGTAAAGGGATCATCATCCTCAATAATATCTGTGCTGTCATCAAGCCTCAAACTCTGAGCATCTGGATGCATGTCTTAAGGAAGGACAAGAATTCCTGTAAAGCTGGCTCTGCTTACCATAGCCAGCACTGACAGAATCCTGTGAAAGCATCCCAGCAGGACCAGTACCCTTGCTGCTTCAGAGTATCTCAAACTGTGACAGTGCCCAGGTCACTATAAAGAGCACCAAGAAGGCCTTGCTGGGATTTCCAGTGACTGGGGAAGTTTATCACTGCAGCTGCTGTGGAACAGCCAGACTGACCATAGCCAGGCATGATATCAGCTCTTACCCTTCCACAGATGACAGAGCAAAGGAAGCAATCTATTGAAATTACATTTTTGGGCAGCTTTAGTCAGAGTTTGTGTGTTCTTGTGCATTACTCTACATCTCATATTCTATAACCCCCCAGCAACTGGGAGCTCTGGATGCCAAAGCATTCCAAACCAGATCTCAACAGGAAGAGTTGTGAAGTGCTACTTCCCTTGGCTGAGAGAAGGCAGCCTCTAAAGGAAGCTGTCATTGGAAGCAACACACTCCAGATTCCCCCCATCCTTGTCAGAAAGCAGTTCACACAGAATAGGTGAAGCATGGCATTCCACCGTTAAAAATAAACACTGCACAGGATTAGAAATAAACTGTCCTGATGGAAAAGCTTCTTGACAGTATTAGGTTTAGTTAAACCATACTTTGGTTGTTGTATCAACACAACAAAGAAACAAGATGCAACTGTACTTACATCAGTCATATGACAAAAAGAAAGGTTTAAACCTAAGGGGAAAAAATAAACTCAAAATTGTTTAATATTTCCCTATGAGAAGGACTGGAAACCAATTCTAATCAAAAGGATACGGTCACTCATCATCTCTTGCCATTTATTCTCTCTTTTACTCACTCTTGGAGCTTCAAGATCAATGAGAGCTACAGCTTCTTCATCCGTGATGCCATCTTCCAAATAGAACTCAACCAGATGCAGCACCTCTAAAAGGTGGGAAAGGCAGGAAGTGTTTGATCTGCAGGAACTCAGGAAATGCCTCATAGCAGATACTCTGCTCCTTCAGTAACAAGCAGCCTCTGGCTTCCCCGTCAGTGGTGTTCTGCCCACCTTCTCTCGTGAAACAAGTTAAATAAAAAAAATTACAGCAAACCAAACCCCCTGAACTTCTGAAAGGATTGCCTTCACCTTCACAGAACACTAGATGCATTTCAGTGTCTGGCAATAAAACAATGCTGTGCTGCTGCTCTTGCTGCTGCTGCCCTGCAGTGAGATCCAACAACCCCCACTTAGTCAAATTTAACAGCAGTAAAGGAACATTTGTTTGGTCAAACAACACTGCAGAGAGAAGAAATTAAGCACTAACCTACTCTGTTAACATTTAGCTACTTGCAAGGCATGAGCAAACCCGAGGTCCCAACGCACCGTAGGAGGAGGCCGAGAAGACAAAAGGCTGTCTGCAGTTAATGCAGACGTTCCCCAGGTTATTCAGCAAAGGGTTGTTGGTGGAGCACCTGTAACACAGGGGCACGAGCTCCTGAAAAGACAGATTGAGAGCATGGTAGTCACAGACCGGCACATCCCCAGCTCTTTGTTTTCAATTAAACACGGCCCCTTCGGCTGACAACACCGATACAGCTCCAGCGCCAGTCTGGAGAAGCACTGCTGTGAAAACAGATCCTTCAACATCTGAAAATGCTTTCCCTTTTTACCAAACCAGCAAGTTTTCCCATTAAAAATAGCTGTCTTCACCATTTTAACGATTAAATTTTCACCTTGCCTTTGCAGTAACAGAAGCAGAATTCTGCATCAAATACACAGGGACAAAAGAAGCTGGAGAGAAGTTTGCTGAAGCAAAGTTTTTTGCTCTAAGATTTGGTCAAATTTAGGTTCTCCAATTAAGTAATCTCTTTTCAAAAGCAGAGTTATTTTAGGCAGTTCTTAAAGGGTGTGTTTCTATTACTTCAGGAGGCCAGGTGCATGTTCACTAGTACAATGCAATTTATTTTTAGTGAATACTCCCTGAGACATGGCTTTATAGAACACTGCAGAAAGCCAGACTTCAGTGAAAGAAGAAAAGGTGTTAAAATAAGATTTACGGAAGGAAGGTCACTGAAGGGATGGGGGGAGGAGGGAAAAAGTGTTAGGAGTGGGACAAATGACAGTGACCTCCAGCTGGAGAGAGAGACAAAGACTGTGGAACAATAGCATGTGAGCTGGGGAGAAAAGGGCTTGGAAGAATTAATAGGCAGCAAGGAAGGTGACTGCAAGAGAGGAGAGGGAGGATGGAAGCTGCCCACAAAGAGAGGGCTGATTTTAATTTGCTCTCAGGAGCAGAAGGAAGTCTGACTTGAAGAATAACAATAAAAGGACTGTGTTTCCAGCAGAAATATAATTATATCACAGAGCCATGCATAATGTATTTCAGATTGTTTTGTGCACACAGGAACTCGAATTCTAGGATTAGGCCACATATTAATGATTAACATGGAACACATTACAACTTACTTCACTGTCATGGAATGGCTTGGATCGGATTGTCAGGCTGCCCAGCTCAACGGATTTCTGGAACCTCTCTGGGATCTGCAGTCCCTGCAGCTTGTCATAGGCATGACGAGCCAATTTATATGCACCAAGAGCTTTACTCTGCTTTGCCAGGGCCAATAATGTATTGCTATAATTTAATTAAGGAATAAAAATACATACAGCATTTAGAAAAACATGCAATACTCACTGTCTAATCATAGAAGTTGTGGCAATGAAGCATATTCCACACTGGGACTTCAAACAGGCTTATCCAGAGAAATTTATTCACAGAACTTAATTTACAAACACATGTGAAAGGACTATCAAAACATCTGTGGGCAATTATTAGCAAGGTGAGGAACTGACCCTACATATATGCTGCTATGGTGAAATAGTCTGACTCTATTTACAATATTTCAGTAATTTTGGAGTGCACGCATTTTCCCCCAGCCACAAAAAACACAAAACCCCAAAATATTTTACAGCATAAGTAACCCACTGACACTGAGTAAATACACCTGATGTGACTGGAAATAGTGTGCCCCATGTTAGCAACCAAGTGTTGTCCTTCCCTTTCCCCAGAGTGAACCAGTAACTGCTGTTTACACCTACTGACCACAAGGCCTGTTATCAAAGACTTTATGATAAAGATTCTACATTTATAAGTGAGGAAGTTATGAAAAGGAAAGCTAACATCCCATCCAAAGCCAGAAATGAAGTGACAGAGGAGGTCTCCCTACGGCATCCAGGGCCCTTGTGGCTGTCTGTTACAGAAAGGTGCATTTCAGAGGGCTCACACAGCCTGTTCAGGAAGCACTCCCCAGAGGTTCACCAGGCACTAACAAAGCCATGCAGATGTTGGCCTGGCAGACCACACGGCCACGCCAGCCTCAAGGGAAGCAAAAGCTCCTGAGTTTCCCTGCTTCCGCCTCAGTTCAGTCTCCTTGCAACAACACTGTTAGGATTCAGAACCAACATCTTTTTGCAGTGACTGGTGTCCTAGAACTTGCTCCTCTGACACAGGTGACACACCGGGCTGGGCAGGTGTTCAAGGTGGCCTAACAGAGTTATATTAGTGGATTTGCACAGCTCTCCAAAACTGTAACTAATAACAAACCAGCGCAGCTCAGCACACAATAGTTTGAAGATGCTGATTATTCCTGAGGGACAGAAGTCAGTTCCCGTCAATGATAAACCAACAGCTGACACTGACGATTCCCTGCAGGAGGTCCCTGCCTTGGACCAACAGCAGTTATTCCTGTCGTGTATCACATGGTAACTCCTAGATTTTGTACTGTATTGAAAGGATACACTTTTGAGATCCCCAAAGGAGTCTCCTTTGTTAAGCTGTGAAGCAGAAACCTGGAAATATTGAAGAGGGTTTCAGGCAAGTGGAAGCTGAAAGGCTCCTCCTGTGGTATGAAAAACATAGACACACATTTCTAAGCTGGAAAACCAACAACTTACATCAGTAAGCACCACAACACAAGGCATCTCAAGCACTGTATTTCTTTCATCTGTTGAGAAAAGAGGTGTTGACAGAACATAGGAAGTGGATTTTGCATGTCTTTATTACCAAAGCTCATGCCTGATACACACAGAAAAGAGAGAGATCACTGTAGCTAAGACAGAACCTTTAACAGGTTATTTAAAAATGAGGGCAGTCTGCACAGCCACAGTGCAGGGTCTCTAGCACTGTGAGATCTAAAATAGTCTTACAGCAAAGACTCCACATCACAGAGTCTTCTTTTGGGCAAGGGCACAGAGCAAGGGTTCCCACATGTTTTACAACAGGTATTTGCACCAACAGTGATGGCAACACGACTCTAACTGCCGGAATTAGTAGGAGCTCCTCACTCATGACTGCATATTACTGACACACGTAGCACCCTGTGGGAATCCCCAGGCTAAAGTGCCTTCTTCTGTTCAGCCCTGTTTTCCAACAACTACAGGAAAAACTGACCCCGGCCTGTGCAGGAGCAGAGACTCGGGTACCATGGGACCAAACCAAGGCAACCAGCAAAACAGGCCATGGGCAGGAGGGAGGTCAGGCATTGGCACAGCCCTGCTCCACCTGCAGCTGTAAGGAGCTGAGCAAGTTCTTGTACAGGACAGCTGAAGACTATATAATAAAATAAAATAAAGTTCAATAAATAAAGTTACTATACAGTTGCCCTGATGTACATTCAATATTTGGTTGCCTGAGAAGTCCTAGTTATTTCTGGACTCCCTAAGGAAAAAAGCTCAGGAAGCATAAATACACAATTCTAAAATGAGTATCTTACAGTGTATCTTTGAATAAAGTGATAGACATGGTAAACTTCTGCCAAATGCTGGAAGTGATGAAACTTCTGCAACATTTCACTCTGCTGTCCTTCATTCTCTGCGGGAGGCAAAGGCATTGGTGTCAGTCTCAAAGAGCAGTCTGTGAGACTCAGCTGGAAGAAAACAACCTGTTAGGATTTCAGCACCAGCACTGCCAGAGGAGCTATGTACCAGGTCAAGTATGCCCCATCTACCCACGCAAATCATGTTTACAGAGTTGCTGTTCTTCCGAGCAAACTTCTGGCCTGCAACAAGCATGGCAAAACACAGAACAGTTGAGGCAATGGTTTGACACAGCCAGAGGCTACAGCTGAGCTACAGATAGAAAGCAGCAGGAGTGCATCCCTGGAAACCTCTTCCAGAATTCCAGAATTCCCAAATAAAATCATTATAAAATTATATTCACAAATAAAAACTTTCACAAATACCAAATAAACTACTGAACCATTTGGAAAAATGTGCATCTCAAACATCTGAGGGGTGACAGATCAGCTGAACTAAAACCAAAGGTACTTAGAGCACCAGGCAAAAGGCAGTATTCCCAGCCTTCTGTATTCATTATCACTAAACTACACCTGTTAACTATTAACACCTCTCTCCCAGTGAAATACATTTGGGAGACAAGATGACAGCTAGCAAACAATCAGTTTTACCTGCCGGCAGAAATAATTTGTACCCTCCCTAAACTATGTTTGAACACTTGAGGTAACTTACTCTCAAACATCTTTTATTCACTAGCACGTTAACCCTCCAGGCAATGGGTGTGGTGGGAAGGTGCAGGAGGATACATGGTCCCAGCACTATCTTCATCCCAGCCAGACTTCAGAAGGAGCCTTATGCCTGCTGATGTCGCTGGTTTGTTTATTTGTTTTAAATTAGCACATGGGAAAACCAGAGGACTACAAAAATAGCACAAGCCTGAGATATGCACAGCATTAAAAAACCCAAACCAAACCACCCAGCAGTGAAGCAGCTGCAGCAACGCTATCACAATGCAGGACTTGTTTGTCTACGTGCACAACAAGGTAACAAACACCAGCTTCCTTTCGGTGACTCACCTTGGGCTATGTCTAAGCACTGCATGGAAAGCATCCAGTAATAATAGGCTGCGTCATTAAACCGGCTTTCAACCACGGCGTTGTGCGTTAACTGCTCCAGCACCCTCACAGCCTCTCTCTGCCTGCCAGCCTTGTGAAACGCTACAGAGCCCAAAACAAAGAGGGGTTTACCGTGTGATTATATCAATTAACGGAAATTAATGTTTTTGAATTGAGAGCAGTCTATTCAGCCCATATCAAATACTCTGTCCAGGGCAGGATAAAAGGGATCATACACTGGTATTTTCCTCCTTGAAAGCAGTGACACTAATGGAACATGAAAAGAATCTGCAGGTATTTTGAAGCTTTTGCATTGTCTCAGCAATTCTTGAGCTCAAAGAGTATGTACAATACTGGTTGCTGGGGGTTTTTTAAATAGAAAAGTGGGAAGATGCTGTGATGATTAGATCTCAGTACAAACAACACTGATCTCCAAACACTGCAAATCATGACTTCACTCAAAACTACAATAAATTGTTTGAAGTCAGTGCTCTGTTGTGTAAAAATACTTCAAAAGTATTGTGCTGAACACTTTTAAGAGTACAGCACAGACTACACCCTGCTGTCATTTACTAACAGCATCTCCTTTTCTGATGCACCGAGTAACACCCTCAATTCTCACCTGGCAAACATGCCTTTGGCCAATGCAGTCTTCATGTAAAGGAACGGGGCTGAGGGGAACCAACCCCCAAAAAACCCGACCCCACAGCACTGCTGCTCCCTGAGTGAAGCCAGCTGAGCTTGAACCAGACCTCACATGAGACCAGAACAGTCCCATGAGGACCTCCAGCTCACGCACTTCTGGGCACCTACTCTTGCTGAGCCGCAGCAGCACAGAGCTCTGTGGAGCAAACGGGGCCCATAACCTGCTTCCAGAGAATGCCAACTGCCCCACTGCCCTAAACCAGCTGCTCAAAGACTTGGTGCCAAGACACAAACTCGTCTTGTGCAGAGACACATCAGGCCCAGCTTGTTCCCTACCTGGGCCCTTCTAAGCCAGGCTTGGATCCGAGCTGGCTCAGGGAACAGCAGGTGCAGCTCTCACATGGATCTGCACCTGAGCCAAGGCACTGCACTGAAGCCCTCCTGGCTCCACACAGAGCTCACTTCAACAGCTCCTCGTCTCTGCAACAGTTTGTGGACTGAATTTTGAAGCCTTTCCATAGGATGGAAAGTTGACAGTTCAAATGCAATCTTATAAGCCAAACAAGCCCCACAAAAACCTTAAAGAAACAGGAAAACTTCACTTGTGCAAACCCAGTATTACCTAAATATAAGGAAAAATTATGTTTTTCACTCAGGTTTATAAGATGGCTGCTATATTTTGAATTTTTGTGGGATAAAAATATTAAGATAGTTAGGATTATAGGCCAAATACCTCTTTAATGCCACGCTCAGATACACAACAAGACAAAAAATCTGGACTTATATTTAGATGCCACAATTATCAATAGATCCATCACATTTTCCTATAAAATAAGGAGATTTCCAGTTACTTTAAAACCAGTATGAAAACATGGATTATATTTGGTTTTGAATACCACTGATAAGAAATTCACCAGGGCAGAGTCTGCATATTCTGTAGTGGAGAACTGTGGAGTAAATATGGAGTGAGCAGTGATGTGTCAGTGACATTCTCACCTTTCTGGGCTTCTTCAAATCGATCATTCTCTGCCAGCCACTGAGCATAAGGGACATAGACTTCATCTTTGAATTCAGGATGCTTTTCACTCAGAGCAAATGCCTGACATAAATAAAAAATTCATTCTTAGAATATTGCATGGTTTAAACAGTTCAAGGGTTTAGAATATTCCATGGGATCAATCCTTCAGCTCTAAGAAAATTCATAATAAAACATATACACAGAATAGAGAGTGTAATACATATTTTCTCCAGTATGAAACTTAAGTGTTTTAAAATAAAAAGCAATCAACAACAAAAGAAAGAAGCTTAGCATAATAACAGACTGACTAGTGAAACAGGAAGACTCGAAAGTGATTATCCAGGAAATTTGGTAGATTTCCCAGCAAGAGACAAAAGGTATTTGTATTTTTACTGAATACATCTTCTAAAGAAATTGAAGTAACACTATAAATGCAGTTTAGATTCACTTTTAGAAAACCACACCACCACCAAACACGTGCTGGCATATATGATTCACTGAGATACTCTGAATCCTTCTGAAGAAACCTCCCTCCCTCCCTGCCTGCCTCTCCCTCACTACAATGCTGGGTAGCCAGACATTTGCCTCCCTTTTTTGTTGCAACCAGTGACAGTAAGAAGAAGATTTCAAAACAGAAATCAAGGGCACACTTACTTCTTCCCAGCGATGAGTCTCCACGTGGAGCTGGACCAATGCTTCCAGGTCACCAACCTTCATGTAGGTTTCCGCAGCATAGCCAGGGTTATCAAGTTGCTTAAAATAGAAGGCGCATTTGGCCAAAGGCTCACGCTCAGCTTTATCCAGTTTTCGAGCAATTTCGATTAACCTAGACTCGGCAGAAAGAAGCCAGATGTTTCAGATTCTGCCTTGGTGCTTTGCCTTTCAATTATTGTCACAACTTCACCTTTAATCAGCTAACATTTAACAAACATCACAATAGTACTACCATGCAACACCGTTTAAACAGTTTCAGTAAACATTCCAAATAGCATTTCTCCTTTTGCAAACTCAAACCCCGTCCTTCCCTCTTTACTCGCACATTCAGCTCCGTATCTCAGGCTCCCTGCAGAGCTGTGCAGATGGAAGGAGGGAACACGCCTGCGTGACTCAGTGGCACAGGACACACTTCCCCAACCCTGACCTGAGCAACACACTCCTGAATAATCACCCCCTGTGCCACACAGCAAAACAAAGGGCAGGCTGAGGGGCCTGGCCAAGATCTTAAGGCAGCTCAGCACATGACCCAAAGAGGCACCTACGTTGATGAGAAATGACCAGCGACAGGAGCAGCCACAGAATTTCTAAAGACTCTGTGCTCCAGGTGACTTCTCTACCCTCTAGATGATTATCCCAAACAGCTGAGAACAGCAGCAACGGGCTACCAGGTACAATTACTGCTGTGATGATTACTCTGAAGGCATCCAAGCTATTTTAGACCATCTCATATTACCCATGCATACTCTACACTGCTGTAATGCATTTGTTTTTGTAACATATTTATGGCCCTACCCTCTAAACATATGCAACTTTTAAAACATTTTTAATCATAGATGTGTTTCAGATACTCAAGCTGATATAAAGGCAGATACCAAATACATATGGTCTTATTTTAAAATTATGCCGAATTCACTATATCTCATTCAAGCTTTTATTATATGTTATCTCTGAGGTGACAAAAAACCTACATGTCCACCCAGCCGTGGTCCCCGCTGATTTCGATGGCCTTCATGTGCTCGCCAGCAGAGAGGTACATCTCCACTGCTGCCTTTGGCTCATTGATATCCTTGGCCCAGTCTGCTTGTTTTTTTATCAGCATCTTTGTGTCTTTGGGATCTCCAGATCCCAGAAACTCCTGCAACAGTGCAATACAAAAGTCTGCATTACCTTCTGGTCACAAATGTCATTACAGCTAAACTCTAAAATACATAAAGGCTTTTGTCATGAATATCATGATGCCTCCTAAGGGCAGAAATACTCCATGGAGCGCAACATGGACTGAGCCGGCCTTCAGCAGCTCATCATCAAGGCCTTGGTCTCGGAGGAAACAATGGCAAGTCTCCCATTTAGACAGTTTTCAACTGATAAAAAAAGCAGGAGATTCTGGCCAGCCCCAGAGAAGGACAATGCAGGTGCCTCAGAGGCAACACTAACATCCCCTCTTGCTCTCTGCCAAGCCTGGGCTGGTGGATATGAGTTATGATTTCTGCAAGCTTGCCAGGAACAGGCCTTCCCAAATCAAAATGGTACTAATCTAGAAACTCTAATAGATCAATTCCAAGTTTCAGATTTTCTCTTGCAAGCCAAGCAGGTATGGATTCATTCTCAAAGACGACCCAGTCCCAGCCCATGCTCAGTTAAACACCACAACATCCACTTAATCATATGCTGGCATCAGGATGCCCCACCACAAATCACCTGAAGGCTGAAATGATTATCAAGTGTCTCTGCAGAAAACAAGGTATGTTAAAAAATATATCATTGAAGTTCTTTTATAAGGACAGAACCATGAAAGTGAGAGTGCTCTGAAGCACTGCTTGGACTTGTGGAAGGAATGCAAACACCAAGCCTGGACCCTGTGTTGACAACCATTTTGGAAATATTTCTAATAGTTAGTTCAGCTTCTTCTGCCAATACTAAAGCTCTGGCACCATATGGTTCGCATCTGTTGACATCATGTGCCAGGAAAAAAATATAAAACCCCCCTTCAACACCAGAAGATCGATTAAGGGCAATTTTGTCTGCTAACAGAACAGGCTACTGCCCATTAAACAGCTTCTATGAAAAGAGAAGTCAGAACAGAGGAGAAATGACAGGTGGGAAATGGGTAAAAACCTCTACAAGGAGCACCCACACACCAGATCTGCTTCACCACTGCAATTCAGCAGTTCCCCACTACAGCCAGAGCTGCACCCCACCTGTGCCAGCTCTGAGCCCCAGGCCTGCCTCCCCCAGCACAGCCCTGCTCCAGGGAACAGCTGCACAGGTATCCCGACAGCCTCTGAGTATGGAAAACTGCACTGAAGAGTGAAGTCACACAACCTCTTCGGCATGACTTGTTTTTCAGCTTAGGTCACCAAAATAAGCCCGAAATCAACAGCTAAGCTCAGCTTCTCACAGTATAAAGAGTTTTTATGTGAGCTGCCAGTAATTAGTGATCTGGTGCTGTGATAACGAGCCTGTGACCACATATCAAAGCACTCCCAACCTTGCCTCCAGTCTGGACCTTCCGTCCAGACCTCATCAAAGTCATGCACAAGAAACCAGGTTCTGTGGGTCCCTCTGAATAATTCTGGCAGCATTAGTGAAAATAACATCACAAAAACACACCCCTCCCCCATATATCTTTCCTTGGATAAATAACTGGCAAACAAGGGGGTTTTACATGTTCTTCCATGTCCTGTGCACTCCCTGCACAAGAAGCTGCCTTATGAAGTACCTTGAATTTCTCTGCATGGAGTCACTCTGAAGTACAGGAGACATGAGACCTCTTGCTCTCTACTGGTTAAATATAGACATGACTAGAGCCAAGAATTGAAAGATTCTTACAAAGACTTATGGGAACATTTTCCTGTATGAATTACATTTATGTTCAAGAGGAGCCAAAACACTGAAGCTAACAAAGACTCATCAGCCAAAAATAGCGGAAGTCGGGCTTACATCAGCAAAGCCCCCAAATGTTTCTGCTGAGCTCTTGGAAGAAAAAGATCTCTCTGCAGCATGGCTTGGGGAATCTCTGCTAAAGAGTTTCTGTGCATGTCATGGTGAATTCTTTGTCCTGGACTGGGCAGAATAAGGCTCTGATGAGTGATGAATGAGACTAAACAGTGCATGCATTCTCAGGGATTTTGAGAAGAAAACACCATAGAAGACTTAAAAGCCAAGTAATGCTTCTTATCACCATATAAAAACATTGCTTTTTAGAATGACATTCAATTTATTCCTACATGGAAACAGAGTTTAAGAAAAAGCCAAGACACTGAATCTTTGGAAAAAATTCTGTAGTAAACAAAAATATTCTAGGTTAGCATATTATTCAATTTTTAAAATGTATCGATATAGAACTGACTTACTCTGACACAAATATATTTTTATTATAACATGGGTACTACCTTGTCATCTTTGGAGGACAAACAAATAAAAAGGGACTCTCGAGTAAGATAATGGAGAAGAAGGAGTCATAAGCCCAAAATTTTTAGTTTTGAAAGAAGGAAAATTACTATGGATAATAGTATGCAATCACAAGAGTCATTGGTGGTGTCCACCAAAAGAATCCACAGAAAAGCCCTGGATTTCCACAGCCATATTTGAGACCCTACAAAGCACAACCTGCTGCCTTGGTAGCAGACTCTGAAGGAAAATCCCACTGTTATACCCAGGCCAGAGACACTTTTCCCCTTATGAGCCAAATGAACTCCGAACAAATACCTGAGAAAATAAAACTGGAATTCAAAGCCCGCATTTCTTCCAAACCCTTTGTAGGATCATACTTTGCAAACAATTACAGGTAAACCAGTATTTCTGCATTTAGATGTCCAGGCCCCAAGTCCTACCTTTGCATAGTCAAACATGCGCAGGTCAGAGTACATCTCGAGAGCCAGGCTCTCGCGGCCGCTCCTCTTGTACAGCTTCGCTGCCTCGTGCAGCTTTCCCTGGTAGGCATAAACGTCTGCCAGGAACAGGTCATTGTAGTTCTCTCCATGCTTTTTCCGGTCCTGGAAGAACAGAAAAACTGAAGAGAGATGCAGAAAATATTCTAGATCGTCAAGACCTAGGTGAGAAATAGGCTTTGAGGAATTAGATTTTCAGGCTTAGATTTTAACTGTTAATAATTAAAAACCTGTAACGGGATATCATAATTATGCCTCTCCTACATTTCTGGTGAATTTATAATTAAAGGATTAAATCCCTACTTAATTAAAATTACGAAGAGCAAAATTAAATGTCACTATACAAACCAAAGTGATGAAAAATCACTTGTCTTGATTTCACACAGGAAAATGAACACATGCTAACATTATGCCAGTCTATTTTAAAAAAGGCATCTGATGGGCTCCTCATTTTCTCCCTACAAACTCACCAGCATACAATTTGGCTAAATTAACAATATGTGCAGGTGGGATGACAAACAGAAGCATAACTGCCAGCAATAAGCAGATTCAAGAAAGTATGTCAGCCTGACTCCGAACACAAACCAGTGACACCTCCACTGTCCCCACATCATGGATTTGGGTCAGCACCAGTCACTTCCAGCACACCTGTACATGCTCTCCTGGTAACCAGAACTGCTTGCTCTGACTGCCTGGGAAAGGACCATGAGGAAGCCTGAGTGCAGAGCCATGCAGAAACCCTCCACGTGTGTGCAGAGCCACAGAGAAACCCTTCACATGAACCACACTGCAGCAGTACCCTGGCTGTGAGGGACCTAGGACACAGGTTTGCACACGCGTGTGTTCCAATGTATGGGCCTTATCCTGTGTATTGGACACACTCCAGTACCCTGCCTGCCATAAAATTACTGCTGCAGTTAGCCCACCTTGTACAGAAACACACAGCTGTGAACTGAATTTAAGGGGAAAAGCATTCCACAAGCATCCAAATTCAATCCTCTGCTGCCAAAGGGGCTCAGCCATCACTCCCTGGTCACACTTACTGACTGGGCTGACACTGAGCTGGTGTTCAAAGTTCCCTTCAAAAACTTGGTTAAATGAAAAATCGGAGGACTTGTTACACGATTTTTTGAAGACTCCATAGACAGAGATGGCAACTATGTTTCTCTGTCATAAATTAGGAAAAGAAAGTGTAATTACTGGGAGAAAACCATCACATTAATGGAAGATGTGTGCTTAGTTACACCCCTACAAGCCTTAAAAGGAATCCAATCCACTGCATGTGAGAGAAAGTGGGGATGTAGAACTCACTGCAGAAGGAGCATTTTCAGGAAGTGTGAAAGTAAGTTTATGCCTATTTATAAGGGGAATCTTTCTTAAACAGAATATGACATGACAAATCCAGAATATCCCCAGTAAATGCAGATCTGGAGAAGCATATGTGGAAAAGAAAGGTTACTCCTGGTGAGAGAACACTCTCACCTATCTATACCCTTGAAAAGAAAAAAAAAGGAAAACCAACAGAAAAAGAGGCTCCTAATGCAGACCTTTGTCCTGTGATAGAGAAAAGTTCACTGCAACCAGCTGGCATTTTGACAGCAGCAGGCAGCTCTGCAGACATGAAGACAAGGAGTGTATCCTTTAAGAGAAGGTGTAAATCTAATTAACACAAGGGAGAGGAATTCCCTTTATGCCATCTCCATGCAGATCTTTAAGCATTATCTTGCCATCTCTGCAGAAGGACAAGGGTGATGTGTGTATTTGCAAGTGCTCATGACAGACAGTTATTGTTGAGTGAAATTCTATCAAGAAGTGTGAAAAGAATAGGAAGGAGTGATTAGAGCACAGTATGGAGGTATGGAATCCCAAATTCTATTTCCAGTTGTCACAGACTTGTCATGAGACCCTGAATTTGTCATTTCATTTCTCTGGGCCTGTTTCTGTCTCTGCATGGAGGAGATAATAGTAATTACCTACCTCCAGGGGGTAGGGAAAGGCTTAATGAACTCATGTTTATGAAGTACTCTGTACTAAGCTCTGTCAGCACAGTAGTATTCTACCAATTATTAATTGAATACTGAACGTTTTTCCAGCTCTCCTGAAGACAATTTCAGAAGTTATCATTCCACACCCACATTCTGGTCCACGAAGTTCCAATCCTATGATTAGAACTTGAGTCACCTCTATTAATCAGGATTTTTCACTTCAAACACATCTCCAACAGTCAGAAGCACTATCCAAACAGAAGTCCTTCCAAAACAGAAAGTACTGACTTTGGCACAGTAATAAAGTGAAGAAAATACACCATCTTGAACACTGGCCTACCTCTATGCTGCTGATCAGTTCTAGATATCGAAGGTCTCGTACCCTGGTAAATGCCTGTTGAAAATAATAAAAAATAAAAGGCATTAACTTGAAAACCCAGAAAAACCCAAATATTATTCTGCATGAATCAAGCTGTCTTCATGCAAAAAGGACAGGCAGAAGTCTGCTGGGTTTGGGTTTGTGTAGCCCCGAACCTGAAGGGCTCTGACTATGACCGCGGCCCCTGAGCAAGGTACGACCAAACAGCTCGGCCCTGACATGAGCAGCAGGCAGGGAATGGGAGCTGAGGGTATCAGTCCCCCAGGAAACACAGAGTGTCAATTAAAGTATTACACGCTTTTATTCTGGCTATTTTATAGCTTCTCCATTTTGATGTGAGGTGTGACACAGACAAGGAAATTCCAGGAAACTATTACAAGGAAGGGCACAGAACTGATCGTATTGTCAAAGCCTGCTGCATATGCTTCTAGTTTTTAAACCATTCTGAAAATCCAGCATGAAAGGAGCTCAGAGAGAGGAAAGGGAGTAAGAAGACGATAAGATAAAAGTACTGTAAGACAGTGTAATATCTTTGCAAATGGAGATAAATGTGCAACCCAAAGTCTCAAGTGGCAAAGTCACGTGCAAGTTGCAGCAGCTCAGCACTTATTGCTGACACGCATCACAAAACAGAAATTTAACTCTTTGGGCTGCACAATCAAGACTTCCAACTAAACTAATACTTAAGAGGGCACAGAATATTCTGCTTATATCGGATTGGACTAGGAACTGTGAGAGCCTTTAATGTCAAGAAGCTGCTTTTGTTCGAATTAATCCGCTCTAATTCTAAGAGGGCACTACTTTAAAATTCCAAGGAGGCACTGAAAACTTCTTTTTAAAAGTATCTATTTGCATAAAGCTATCCATGAGACTGGAATTATTCTGATGTCTCCACTTATGAAAAAAAAAAAAGAAAAATAAAGCATTTAATTTCCTTTTTTTTAAAATCTGTTATTAAAAGATGCCTATCATTATAGACCATACTCAGTCTTTTAGACTTCAATTTTAGAATGTTTTGTCTTTCATATAATACTCGTGACACTGAACTCAGTTTGCTCTCACTTATTTGAGAAGAGGTGGTGAAAGAAAATAGGGAAGTATTTTATGCCAGAGAAAACTCAGTTCTTCAGTCTGTGCCCACTCAGAGACCACTCCCCAAAGCAAGGCAGGCCCCACAGAAAAGGACTGGAACGACACTATCCCATCACCACTGCCTTCACAGAACAGTAGTGGGTAGATAACAAAGAACAGGAAATCTTCACATTTGTACTGAGGTTGTATTAAACATTTCGGGGGGGAAAGGGCAAGTTTGTAGCGCCAGGGAAGGTGGGGGCCAAAGCCAGCTGAGCATCCTCTGCTGCCACCCGGTGGGCACTGCTGAGCGGCTTCCCAGTCCTGCTCCCCTAAACCCATCAACGCGATTTCCAGCCGAAACCACTTTCTTTCTACGGAACACTTTGATACAGAACAGGCCATTTATCTAGAGAGATACATTAGACTTAATTTCAAGACCTCATCTCAAAA
Source organism: Machaerirhynchus nigripectus (assembly GCA_013397975.1). Classification (NCBI taxonomy): domain Eukaryota; kingdom Metazoa; phylum Chordata; class Aves; order Passeriformes; family Dicruridae; genus Machaerirhynchus; species Machaerirhynchus nigripectus. Next base: position 475,689 of record VZRQ01010248.1, on the reverse strand, counting down.
TCCTGAGTATAGAACAAACGGTTGGTTTGTGGAACAAGACACGCTAAGGACAAGCAAGGCAGTAACTCAGGAACACCACTTGCATTCCAGGCATAAAACATGCATTATACACACACACATATAAATATAAAACCCAAGCTTTCTGCTAAACGAGTAAATAAATGCTTTACCTTTTTAGCAGTTTCAAACTCCAGCCCTTCCAAGGCTTCCATGGCCAGCTCTCTCCAGTCAGCATCAGTCACTCCTAAACAGGCAATTTGATAGGCTTCTTTAAACATTTTTCGTTCCAGATACTGATACATGGGTGCAGACTGAGAATTGCCATAGAAAAAAACATGTATCAGAAAGCATAATACTGAGCTATATTAATGAAATTCTCTACAAACATTGGGAAAAAAAGGATATATTTTAATCAAACCATTACAAGCTGCCCAGAGAATAAACATCTGTGTTTTGTACACAGAACAACATTGTAGGGTGATCATTATCATCTCTTTAGACAAGCTGGGTTAATTACATTCCAAACTCATCCATTTTGAAATCTTCAGTTCCTTGCAATATTAGTAAGTAGTTAAGAATCTGAATTGTTCTGGCAATTGCACATACTAAATATGACATACACTGAGCTTTTTTAGTACTATGGAAGCAGAGCAAAGGAGGGGCAGTGTGTTCTCAAAGGCCAAGAGCACGAGGAGTGGCACCACTGCCGGTCCCGGGACACATCCAGACACACAGGAAGGGTGCCATGGGGAAGTTAACCCCTCTGCCCCAACCTCGAGGACAAAGCTGTTCCATCAGGACTGTGACTATATAGGCCCAAAAGACACTCAGGCTTTCGAGGACCTGCCCCTGCCCTAAAGGAAATCCAAGCCAGCTGCTGCAGGGTGACACACACAGACAGATGTGGGTCTGCAGCCACAGCCCGAGCCCTCTGAGAGAACAGGGAGCACTGCAACACCCGTGCCTTAACCTGGGTTTGCAACCCCAGCAGGATGCAGGTCCATTTCTGTGTTATTTTTATCCATTTATCTGAAAATTGTACACCCTTTGGTACTCCCTCTCTCCAAAAGCACAGCTTTGGAAAAGCTGCCTCCATGACACTGCACAGTAATTCTGTGGCATCTTGGTGCCTACAGCATGCCAAAGGCAGACAGGAGTGTTCAAGGCCTGCTGATCCTGTCTGTGGCTGCCAACCACCCTGGACAACCCAGGGCCTCACCAAGGACCTGCCCAGGGCCTCAGGGGACAGAGGGGTCTGTAACACAGGTGTGCATTAGTCAGTACAAGCACAGGGCATTCTGCCTCCTTCAGCGACTCTCAGAGGCAAATCCTGCACACACTTGGATGCACAGAGTCACAATCTTTTTACTTTCTTTTTTTGTGTTGTTTTTTTGGACTTCCATTGCATCTCATGACACAGAAAACAGCATTTTATGGAAGGCAATCCCTAAATTCTGAATATAAAGACTACACATGTACTATACATTCAGACTAAAATATACACTTTAAATATCGCCTAAACACATCTAGATGGAGTAACAATAAGACAGTATTTGATGTATTCAAGAAAAATGAAATTACAATTGGGAAAAGTTATATAGAGAGAACACAGTAAAAATACTGCAGGAGGTAAAGCCTGCACTATATTAGATTATGTGCATTTGCAAGTAGGAAGGGAGAATCAGAAACAATAATTACCAACAGCAAAAAGGAAGTTAGCTGAATCAATGCCAAAGAAACAAAAATAAAATAGATCACACAATATAACTTAAATAACAACGAAGAAAGTGTGAACTGCAAATCATTTTAGTAATGAAATACAAGTAAATCTCAGAAAAGCTTCTTCACTTGTTAAACATTCATGTTTATGAGATATAAACCAACACTAAATGAGATTAAAGGATTACCTGCGGAACTTCAACTGCTGACATAGAGAAAACATGAAGGCAGAAGATCTTGGAGCCATTGTAACCCACAACAAAGCCTTGCAGTTTTTGCTGGTGGACAGGGAAGTTGCTAGCTTTGATATTGAGGTAACCCCCTCCAGAAAAGCAAAGCATATCCTCACACTGGGTATTCCAGGCCACGCTATTAGCATTGGGTTCCTAATGAGCAAAACAACTCAGGATTACAACTGATGCAATCACACCTTTCCTAAGAAACATGCCTCCTTCAGCTAGAATGTTTCACCCATTACAGCCTGGTGTGTACACACACCGATTATTCACATTTGCAATACCCTAAAGCCTAGAATATTCCTAAACAGATTCCTAGGGACGTATTTTACATTTTAATACGCAGCTGTAATTGTCTTGCCTTTTATGTATATTTTTTAGTGATCTCTAGTATGAAACTCTAGAACGTAGTATCAAATTCCACAATAATACACTGTTAGTTAGCACATTTAATTGATAATTTCTCAGTCCATTACACAAAGGAAGTTACAGACCCTATCTTTGCAGTACTCCATCCTTGCTATCCAGTGTGTTCTGAAAACATTTAATCAACATTAGTAAGTTACTGCTAAACTGCCAACGAAGAGAGCATTATCATGATTCCTTTTATAGCCTATGAATGAATACCCAATGAACAAAGATGTTTACGCTTTAATTCTGTTCGTATTAACTATAAAACTAAAATGCTCATTAACTGTAATGCTTCACAGGGAACCAGGGCAGAGTTCTAAATTAAACTGAAAAGGTCACATGTCTAAGTGCTCTTTATTCAGCTGTTGCTCTCACAGATTTCCTGTCTTCTCATTCCTACTCCAACATCTCTGAAAGGGTGGGTTTGATCACAGTTAAATTCTGCAAGTTGGGATTAATATCTTAAATGAGTTAAACAAATTTCTGCACAGCAACACTTTTGGGATGTTCCGTGCTCCAAAGTACTTCCTGCCCTCCTGCCCCACCTTTTGAAAAAACCCCAAGAGCTGTTGATTTTTACCTGAAACAACAACTCTTTGGTGTGAATGTCATAGACGAGGCAGGTGTCGTTCTCATCCACCACGGCCAGCTTGTTCCGGGACGCGCTCATGTCCAGGCAGCGCACGGCCGTGGATTGCTTCAGCAGCACGATCGCCAAGGCGTTATCCACAAAGATCTTCAGGATCTAGACAGATTTGAAACAAAGTCACCCCAGACATTTCTGTCCCTAGAACTGGAAACAGCATAGCAGGTAAGAACTTCAGTGCTGTTTAAAGTGTGAAATTGCAAGCTTTTTCAGAGACAAACTGCAATAAAATTAGGGAAATGCTTCCAGTTTGAGGTTTGTTGAGCAGACCGGCTGCTACAACATGCTCTAGGTCACAAGCCTACACAGATAAATCAGATGCTACGCGTCCTGGATTCTCCACTAGTTACACAATTTCATTAATACAGGAATATAAAACATACAGAAGACACACAGCATCTCAGCTTCCTCGCTACCAGTACCTCTGGGCTCCAGTTTGACGTTTCCAGCTGCCACCTGGCATGTGAAACAGACAGCACCTACTCCTGGAGAACAGCCACACCCTCACAAGTGATCATCAGGAGACGTGTACACACCTCCAACCCCCACTAAAGGCAAACCTGCTCTCAGTTCACCAAGAACTCAATTTTTGCCAGTTGATACTAACAACTTACAGACTTTTAGGCACAGTTAAACATACCTGTATGAATTTTACTATCAGAGAATGTGAAAGAAGTAATTAATTTTTAATCCCAAGATGAGATTGTCAAGTAAAATTCTACGTTGCAAAAGAGCCTGCTGCTCCTAAGATCTCCCTCTAAGAGCACAGAACACATTTTATTTGCAGTGCAAAGACACATACCAGACATGATGTGTTACCTGACCATTCTTTAGACCAACTAAGAGGCCTTCTCTTCCTGGAGGCCCTCCAATTACTTTAATGTAACGAATGAGAGATTCCATCAGCCATTCTCGTTCTTTAACACCACTAAATGAGAGGCACTGCAGTCTCTTCTCCTAAGGACACAGCAAGTATAAAACACAGAATGGAGTTGAAGACAAAAATCTGTGTCTGATGTGTGATGTTTATACCTATACTAGCAGCTGTGTCTACTTTTACATTTAAAAATCGTAAGTCAAATACTCAATTCAATGGGTGAATTCTTTCAGATTTTCCAATCCTATGAACAAACAAAAACAAACACCCCCAATCTTTTGCTAGTAGTTCTCTCCCACCCAAAAGTACCCCTGGATTCTGTGCTAATTTATCAAGTTTGCTAGAGAGCCTGTTCTACTCAACCAGGGTCACCTGAGCCATGCCACAGCGGCTGCCCAGCAGCACACCAGCACTGCACGGCGCAGCCCGGCTGCCTTGGGAAGAGCTCTGACAGATCCCACAGGACAGTCACGTCCTGCCAGCCACTGATGGGACAGCTGCCTTGAAGCCTGAGCACAGCCCAGGACTACTCTAGCTTTTAAGGCACATACCTGGCATAAAATAATGTGATTTGAACACACCACCAGCAAGTTACATTCAAATTTCTTTATGATCTTCTCCTTCACCCGGTAGTACATATCTGCAGAGTCATCTGAGTACAATTCGTAAATCAGGATTTTCTCTGGCATCTGGATGGCTAATCTGTTTTTGTAGATTGCAATTTTCTTCACAAGCTCTCTGCCTTTTATCCTAACTAGAAAAACACCAAAATTATACAGTATAAGCTGACACAAAAATAACATACAGAAATCAGAAAACTAAAACTGAGTCTCTCTAGAGCACCTCTAAAATTCAAAGCACATTCCTGCTCAGATATGTTTGCTGCTCTCCATCTACGTCATCTACTATCCCTGTCATAGTTTACCACCGTCTCTGATTTGTCAACAGCACGTTCTGGATAAGTACTTTTGATTCCTTGCCACAAAAAGCCAGCAGAAACGAAGAAACAAAATAAGCACAAATGCTTGAGGTTACAAGTAATGAAAATAAAAGCTAAATAAAACACATAGTATTTTTATCTCATTTTCAGAGATGAAAACCTTATTTTAAAAGCCCCTGTCCCTCCCAGTATCTTTGCCAATCCCCACATCTTTCATGAAACTTGTCAGCCACAAAAAGGCACACTCCAAGTTTGCGCCCTCCTCGTGCAAAGTGTGTTCCACAGTCTGACTGCCAAAGTGACAACAGCCTGTCAGGTACATGCAGTGTGTACTCCAAGTGTCCTGATGGATATTAATTAAAAGCCAAAACAAACTGCACGAGGCTTTGGCCTGCCTGCAAGTGTGGAATTACCTTTTTGTTCCGTGATGAGATGCTGGACAATAACATCGGTCATGTTGTCCCTGTAGGCATAGCGATCTTTATAGAGGCCATGGACAGTGCTGAATATCAGCTGGTAGAAGGAGATTGTTCCATCCTGACATCCTACTGCCTGAACACAAGAAGAGAATAATTTTAGTTAATTGGTACATACAGGTGAGAATTGGCAGTGTGTGTGGTGCTTATAGGAACACCCTGTCCCTTTTCCTGCATAACGTATGGATGGACACCAGTCTCAGCTGACTTATATTTAACCGTGGTTCAAGTGCAATGCAGAATGAGCACTGATCTCCCCACAGACCATGGAGACCACCATGCTGGGTGGGGGCCTTGGGTTTATTTGGTTGGGGTTTTGGTTAGATTTTTTGCAGAGGGGGTGTGTTTGTTTATTTTTAAATTTGCTTTAATTCTCTTCCCACTTGTACAGGACTCAGAGTGCAGCATTTTGGGCTGACAGTTGCCTGTATGTATTTTCTTCCCATCCTGGAATTAGATTCAGTCAATTCCAGAAGCTATTAGCTGGTATTTTTAATTATTTTTCCCTCCTCTTTTTTAATCAAAATGCAGCAAATGCCTTACCCTTTGAGAGCAGGTGTTAGGCTCCTTACATCCTTCTTACAGCTCAGGTTTTACTTCTGCAGGATATTTGTAATTCCAGTGGCAGTTCTAGGACCTTCCTAGAAACTGCTCAGGTTCTACTGCCTCGGTAGGAATGTCTAAGCAACTAAGTTTGAAATGTATGATTTTGCTTTAGGTGACAAATTCCCTGTGAAAATGTCAGAAAAAAATTTCTCTACTCACCACATAGTTGGAGTCTGGTTTAACTTTGCAAGTCCACACCCAGCTGCTCTGCTCTCCCACAGTGCCCAGGCGTACCCCGTCCCTCGTGAAGAGAGAAACCTGTCTATCTGAACCTCCCAGCAAGAGATACTCTCCTTTAGTGAAGTAGCTGATGCAGCATGGGTCAAAATTGAGCACTCTGTCCTTCCCAATCTACAAGGGAAAATAAAACGAAGAAAACCAATCAAAAACGTTAACAAAAGGATCATTTCATCTTTTCTGAAGGCAACAAGTGTCATTGCTTATACCATTCATCTCCTCCATGCACAGCTTTTCATCACCCAGAACCACTGGCTGTCTTAGGATTCCCAAAGGCAGTTCTAAAATATGACCGGGAATCCCTCCATCCCCAAACCATTCTACTCAGAACGCAACAACTCACAAAACCCCTTTAACCAGCTGAAGAAAACCACAGAGATGTTCTCTAGAAACCAGTGAACCATGTCACAGAAGCCAGCAGAGTTGTAAGGGCTTTAATGGAAGAACTGCAAGACACCAGCTGAGCTGCTATGTGAGAAAGAAGAGCTGAAGGAGATATGGTTAAAAAAACAGTAGACTCATAAAAGGCTGGGAAAACAGAAGACATTTAATGTAACTAATAAAGCACCAGTACACAAACACTTTGACTCTGGGACACAAAACAGAACCAAAAATACCCTGTGACTATTGAATAAACTCTCTAAGACATACCTGCTTGCCACTCAGGTGGTAAAAGGAAAGCTTCTGACCCCAATCTGCCACAGCTAAAATGTCATTGCGTTCATCTCTGCCAAAAAAAAAAAAAAAAGCAGCAATTCTACAGCAATTTATTAATAAATTTCTTAGAGCAACAGAACCAAGTAGACTAGCAGAATTCACTTCATGTTACTCTTTAAAAGTCACAAACTGAAAGGACAGCAGTTTGTCATTTAAATCTGTGGAAAACAGCTTGGGGACACAAAATCAAAACCAGTCTCCTCTACAGGAATAACTCAAAGCTTGAGGGGTCACTTCACCTGGAGCTGTGTGATCAGGGGACACAGTGGAGCAAACAGTCCCTTGACAGGCGAAGCACCTAGGCCCACATTCTGATTCAGCTACAGGAGTACAAGGCCACCGTCAAAGTCTACACACTTGAGCAAGAGTGAACTGCAATTATCAGAATACCATGTTTGTGTGAGACCAACAGTAGGCTGAGGAAAGACTCCAGGTCCCAAATTTAACTCCAGCAGTCTGACATGATCTGTTCAGCTTGGAGCAAAACAGGAAAATCACCTTCTCCACAGCTCCCTGCCTAGGAGGAGATGGTAACCTGAATGTTCTGCTGCAGACAATGCTTTTCAATCCTATCTTTTCAATATTTGAGGTTGCATAATACTCTGCCCTTAGTCCTTCCTGTGAAGTGCTGTTCCAGGTAATATAGGTACATATATTCCTTTGAAGTTCCACTCACAAGTTGAAAGAGGCCTCCTTTTCCTTGTGGTCTTGTGTCCCTGGCTGACTATCCTGCCTACTGCCAAGCCTGGATTCCAGTACTGGGACCTCCTCTAAATAGGTGTGAACTAAATCCTCTTCTTCTTCATCTACTCTGCTCCAAAAATTCTGCCACCTACTGCAATAGCAATTGCTTGTTCATGTATTTGGGAGAATACTCCCTCTGAACTCAAGTGAAAAGACAGCTCCCCTCTCTCTCACCCAATCCAAAGAGAAGCTACCCCTAAACCCTTAAAAAAACATCAACCAAAAAGAGTACAAAACAAAAAAGAAATGTTTCTGTAGATCTGGTGAGGCTGAACCTCAAATCCTGGGGTCAATTTTGGGCTCCCCAGTTCTAGAAAGACATTGAGGGGCTAGAACGTGTCCAGGGCAGGGAACGGAGCTGGGAAGGGGCTGGAGCCCCAGGAGTGCCTGAGGGAGCTGGGAAAGGGGCTCAGCCTGGAGAAAAGGAGGCTCAGGGGGGCCCTTGTGGCTCTGCACAAGTCCCTGACAGGAGGGGGCAGCCGGGGGGGTCGGGCTCTGCTCCCAGGGAACAGGGACAGGAGGAGAGGGAACGGCCTCAGGCTGGGCCAGGGGAGGCTCAGGGTGGGTATTGGGAAAATTTCTCCCTGAAAGGGCTGTCCCGCCCTGGCACAGCTGCCTGGGGAGGAGGTGGAGTCCCTATCCCTGGAGGGATTTAAAAGCCGTGTGGATGTGGACGGGGACAGGTGTTAGTGGTGGCCTTGGCACTGCTGTGGGAATGGTTGGACTCAATGTCTCAGAGGGCTCTTCCAACCTAAACAATCCCATGACTCCAATATAAAGGTAACTTGTTCCCAGGTTCCCCATTCAGTTGAAGACTGGCAGCAAAGCCAGAACCCCAATATATAATTACTTTAAAAAGGTAACACACATGGCATTAACCTGTTCCAGCTGGGATAGAAGTCAAGCTTTTCTGCAGTCAAGGAGCCAAAGATAATCTATTCAGCATGAGAAAAAAGGAAGGATGAAATTATTTACCTGGAAGGATTCCAACAAATTGACCATATTGGAGAGGAAGAGCCTCCTGGCCGCTCTATTTTCACTTTCTCATCACCATTTTTGTTCCTTATGCTGACAATGCCATTGAACATCCCCAAAGCAAGGTACTGGCCGTCATTTGTCCAGCTGACAAAACACATACATCCTGAAGAGTAACCTACTCCAAACCAGCAGCAGGAAGGCAGGATGGTATATAGCACACTCACACAGGAATGGCAGATTAGAGTATATTTCTAACAGGGAGTTCTGGGAGGTAGCCAGTAATCCTACAGTTTGTTTACGCATCTAAATCCACATTTATAGCAACAGTACGCACTACATCAAGAACATTTTACCATATACACAGAAATAAAATAAATTAAAGCTTGCAGTATTTGCAACATGTGCTAAGTCACAGATACATTTTGGGGATGGCAGTCTGGGAGCAGACCAAAATGCTTTAAAAGCCACATTTAGAACACGATCAGGCAGAACTGCCTGGTGTCGGACAGAGGGGGCCTAGGGTCTATTCTGGTCTCTTCTTCAGTCAGATGAATGACTTCAGTTAATGAATCCTTGCTTCAGGTTCCCCACAACGGTAATACCTCCTTCAACTGAAAACACCAACACTACAGGGAATTAACTACAAACAAAAATTGCAATTATTTTTCCTCTAACTTCATTTTATTGTTGTTGTACAAGATGCATGTACAAGATGGATGTACACGATGGAGAGAGAACCTCAGACACTTGCTCAAGACCAGAATACATCTCTGATGCCTTCAGAAGGATTTGGTTATAAACAGGACCAAGCATAAGCCAACACTTTGCTACTGAAAAAGAAGGAGGGAAAAGTCCTTTTTTCTAAAGCTTCCATCTTACTTGAAATAAAACCAACTTAAATGAGACAGATAAACTTACCTACAGCAAGTAATCTTGCAGCTTGTTTTATGCTTAGAGACTGACTTCTGTTCAGGAGACCACAAGCCTTGATGAAAGAAAACAAAAAGCCAGTGACAAGCAATTATGTGCCAGTGTTCAGACTGGAAACTAATAGTCAGAGAACTCAGATGGGATTTTAGAGGCATCAAAGTCTTGTCCACTGTTAGAATGACATTTAAATACGTATTATTTATTATTAAATGGGAAAAAACGTCCATCTAAATAACAGAGGGTGTCTCTGCAAAAAATTCTAGTAACAGAGCAGCCCATTTTATCCTGTGACCCCTCACTACATTGCTCTTTCCCACTGAGTTTAAGTGATTTAAATCAGTATCCAGTGTCACTGAACTTTAGGTAGCTTTGTGTCCCATCTCTTCTGGAGTTACAGAGCTGTACCTGTGGTTAGCTTGGCTATCCAGCTGTAATGGAATTCACTGGCTCAAGGGAAAAGTTCAAGGGAGAAGACATACCAAAATCCCCGGATGAGCAGGATGCCAACTGATGAGTGAGAGGATTGTATGAAACGCACTGGATAGCGTCATTGTGCCTAGAATGAAGGTACAACCAGATTTCAATAAATCATTCTTAAAATGTCCCTTTTCTGACTTAGGGCAAATGAGCTGAAAGCTTTAGCGGATGCCAAAATAATTGGATTGGTTTATAGTACACCAAGTAAATCTGCTATTACTGTAAAGTAAATCAGTAATAAACCTTATACAAACTGTCTCCAAGTCACAGGATTCACTGTATTTCATCAAGATTAGCTAAAGCTGTACAGCAATTGTGGTTTGTGAAATATGACTGAAGGTTGTCAAATTCTAAACCAAGTGTGCTCATGCAGGCTCTGTGCAGTGACCAGCTAACACAAACCAACTCCTGATAAATGTGCAGTCAGGAAACAGAACACAAAGTTGCTGCGTCAGAGGGCTGACTGAAAACAGAGCCAGGTGATTGAAATATGCCAAAAGTGCCAAACCCATCTTTAATTTGATCTTTGAACCAGAATTACGGTTTATTATAGAAGACTGGTCATATTATGTTTCATTTTATTCTGAGCTGAGTTTTCCGAGTTCCTGTCAGCCCTCTAAATTCACAGATTTCTCTGGATTCCCCACTGCCTTTTATGCCTTTAATTGCTTTCCTGCCTCATTCAGATACTTCAGCTGTTCTTTTCCTCCTCCCTCCCCTATCACCCCTTTTCTCTGACCTTAGTGAACCTTCTCCCAAATCTAACAGCTTGTGCTCTTTAGTTGCAGCAGTGCGTAATCAAAATCGACTTCTGAGGCACAGAACTGAACGGCATACTTACGTGTACTTCAGAATCCCTTCTAACTTTGAAGTCCAAATTATCACACTTTTATCAGCAGAGCCAGATGCAAAACGCTTGCCTAAGAATTAGAGATAATTTAAATCCCACACATGCAAGAATCACTTTCACTCCCAACACTCAATCAAAGAGAGAGCAAGAAGTTCTTGAACTTGACAAGGCTCAAGTAATAAAGGGGCTGACACTGAGTGTCTGGACGTGCTGGTGCTTCCCCAGCCATATGGGAGTTTCAGTGGCTGTACTGCACCATTTCCATGGCCTTGCCAGTAACCAGCCCCTCCAGTGCTGTCCAGCCCCAGGCTGTAGATTGATGGGAACAGTGACAAGTTAGACTGGTACACTGTCACAGGAACTCTCATCACTCAAACAGCAGCAGCTCCAGACAAGCCCCCAAGCCCACAGAGTGAGGTAAGCCTTCTCCTCACATTACCCATGGATATACTCTTACCCAGTGCTAAACCTAACACTGAAGTCGAAGGGGAGGGGTAGTGGGACCACAGCTCTTGGTTTCACAGGTGCCCTTACAGGTACTTGTGCAGGTAGCACCTGTACAGCAGATCAAACCCCCCACTGGACAACAAACCCCAGCACTTGCTAAAGAACCCCCAGCACTCACATGCTGTGATTGAAACAACCCTCATTTCTCCATTTTCAGTGGGCAATCACAAATGGGAGAGATGCACTTTACCAACCAGGCTGACGACGTCCCAAAAAGCTATTTACCATCTTTGGCGTAAGCCACGCAGTACACAGTGTCTTTATGTCCCTTCAAAGGCTGAATTAGGGTTCCATCAGAAGTATCATACACCTGTTCAAATGGGGAGAAAATAAAACCAATCCAAACATACAAACAAAAGAACTTACACAAAAAAGACTTTCAGTGAATTACAGAACCACATTTGGGTGGGAAGGGACTTTAAAGCTCACCCAGTTCACGCCCTTGCCATGGGGCAGTGAGACCTTCCCCTATCCCAGGTTGCTCCAAGCCTATCCAACCTGGCCTTAAACACCTCCAGTGTGAGGGCTGGGATATAGAATTACTGAAGGCACAGATTATGCACTTCCTTTTGTGTCTGCTTTTTGAACTGTATACAGTTCATACAAGGCAAAATGTTTTCTAGCACAGAAACAGCTCTCTGTAACGTGATAATTCTTAGAAAGAAAGAAGAGTCAGTACTAGAAAATAACATGCACAAAAACCATTTTTCAACAGCTTGTTTGGCAGCTTCTTTTTACATCTTACTGCGTTTTTTATCTTTTATTTTTATATTTTACATCTTGCTGTTAAAACATCTTTCTCCGCATTTGATGTTTAAACATAATGAATTACTACAAAGAAGCAGCACTAAATGCATGGTTCTGTTAGCCCTGAAAATAACACCTGCTGTCCAGCAGTGCTGAACTCCAGCTCTACAATCCAAACATCCATTCATCCCTCATCCCTGCACGCCACCCATCCCCTCCTGCAGTTCCTACACCTGCCCCATCTGAAAGCTTTGCAAGACCTGTGAGCAGCTGGGCCGGAGCTGCTCTTGCAGCAGCCCCAAGGACCCACAGACAGCTTGAGCTGAAGGTTCCCACATCTTTCCTATCACCACAATGCCAGGACATGGGCTTGAGTCCCTCCCCTTGTCACAGAGATTTTAATGAAACTTGCAGGAGCACAGCCCCTGCACTCTGTGCCAGGACCGGGGGCAGGTTCATCTCAAACCTCAGTCAAGGCACGAGAGGATGAGATGACGCAAATAACTTAAATCTCATTACTTTTAATAATAGAGCTTAAAACTTGGTAAGAAATATTAAAAAGCTTCAAAACACTTTAGAATTGGCCTGCATTAATATGTATGTTGCTGTGAGGCTGCACTGACAGAGATAAGGGGATTTCGGATAGGTTATATTCATAAGTTAATGTGAAAGAAATCATGCTCATACAGCTGTAAAGGAGAGAGGAGAGGAAGGTTTCCCTACCAGCAGCCTGTTTCCAGCAGCAATTATCAGCTGGGTCCCATCCGGCTTGAACGCGAGGTCGTAAATACTGAGGGAAACAAACAAACCAAGAACCTCGTGTCAGGAGATAGAAAACATTCCCTGCCCGCCAGATGTGCCACACGGCCAGCACTGGTAACGGCACATGACTGTGGGTGTGATTCCCAACAAACTCCTCGAGCAGAAGGAACCTCCGGGCCCGACCCCGCGCTGGGAAACCGCCCCGGAGCCCCGAAGAGCCGCTCGGAGCGGAACGGGCCGACACCCCGGCTGTCCCCGGGGCCGCTCACCACTGCTCGGCCCTGTCGCGCCAGGTGAGCGCGGCCCGCATTCCCCGGACCCGGCACCGCCCGGC